>CM077236.1:30385699-30825699 GCA_039654775.1 Spinibarbus caldwelli
ATATTAAAATGATATTATATAACAGTAACATTTCAATTAAAAACAATTTCATTTTGTTATTCATTTAAATTCTTTTAAAAACATTTAAATTTCTGTGTAGTTGCCAAACTTGAAGAAATGCTGTCAACTAAAATTTCCCACAAAACCTGATTTGCTGCACCTGTTATCATTGAGCTACATTATCATTGTGATGTAAACATATATTATATAATATACATATTTTATAACATACAATAAAACAACAAGTGAACCTTGCATGCATATTGCAAGTTAAAAGTCCAATGTTCAGAGCATTTACAGCAGTCAAAATTTACACTTTGAGACACCAACAACTGAGTGTGAATACACCGGTCTATTTATCTCTCATTAAAATGAAACATTACTATCACTGAAGTTAATCCTATAATCCTAACTGAAGTCAATCCTTGATGCTGTTCTCTTTTTTCCATTGAAGTTCTTTATGTAACGCCATCTCTGTCACTGTACTTCCTGGTAAGTGTTTCCCAGGTCTATAGCCGGGGACAGCAAATGTGTGCGCTCTAAAATCTGACTGTTCCTCTTGCAGGACTAGACATGTCATATCATGCACCTCACTGGTCTTTTTGTTGCTGTTTGCGTGATGCGTGATCTTCAGCACAGCAACTACTGCCACAAACTGGTCTCTATTGATGTTTTGACGTCAACTGATTCGGCTGGGGAGGTGGGACGTCACACCCTGACGCCTCGGGCTGACGCTCAATAAGTCTCATTACTGCCACGACATTTCACACGCAAGATCTCAACACCTTACCTGCTGGGGGTTAAGACATTAAACTTTCAAATGTCTCTGGTGTCAATCAACCAACGTCAAATAAAGAGCACAAACGAGACAAACTTTGTAAGAACAGTTCTCTAACTCTATAATTACAGGTGTTTGAGTGTAAACCCCTTTTAAAAGTCAGGCAGATCGCCAAACAAACCAGTTGCTAATGTAAAAACAGTGTGAATTAATTTTTCCCTTCTTTAACTCCTCGTAAGAGTTACATATCAAGCTGATTGCGCCATTCTGTACATTCTTAGGATATAACTTCACCACGTAGCTAATTTTCCAGCCACTTTAAAAGCAACTCTTATGCTTGGTGGAAACCACAATAGGCAGCGTTTAATTAATTTAACCGCTTGTTACTGTCTGAATCAGATTAATCTATTGTTAGCGGCTATGTATTCAAAACATTGCCAAACAACAGCATACCACTTTTTAGACTAGTTAGGTTGGAGTTGTGCCCTAGCGATTAACACACAAATGCTGACACACTGAGTGAGTTCTGTATGAATCTAGCTCCAAAAGATTTCCAAATCCGCTCTTTTCCTGATAATTTCCTGTTCTCTTGTCTGTGCCTATAAAGAAAAAGTAATAAAAATGGGGAAAAAAAACAACATTCTTAAGTTAAAGAAGTGCAAAACAAACTTTGTTTGAATATTAGAAATGCATCCAGGGGCAAAATGTAGATAAAAAGGTGGGCTGAGCTAGGAGGTAGTTTGTGGTGGTTGTTTTTTTTGTTTGTTTTTTTACTATTATACTTTTATAATGCACTAAAAGGTCTGAGTGATTTCAAAATCATACATTATTATAATTAGAAATAATTAAGTAAAAAAGTTCAATACTTACAACCCACTTAGCAGCTTTACAATTGTATCAGATTATTATTGTATCAGGTATTATGGGTATTTTAGCCTGTCTTGAATGATGTATTTTATACCACAGTATTTAATGACTAAAGGATACACCATGTGGTATTACCTTGAGAACATTTCAAAAGAATATTAGTGGACTAAAATGATATTTTTGGTTAAGTACCAAAAGAAAAAAAACAAAAACAAAAAAAAAAACAAAAACAAAAAAAAAAACAAATAAATAAAAAAATTAAAAAGTTTTTTATATAATTGATTACATAATTCCATATTTTTATTAGTATTTACTATTTTTTTTTCTTTATAAAATAGATACAATATCATATACAAACCAAGTCTCCCTGAAACCAGATTAAAACATTCAAGCACACTCACATCTGTGTGTCTAATACAAAAAGGTTCTTCACCGTTCTTGCCAATATGATGTATGATCCCCATTAAACCTCTTAATCACACAAAGACGGTCTTTATCACTGACGGAGAGACTGTACGTTTCCGTCAGCACTCAAATACTTTCCACTCGCTTGTGTTAGAAAAGAGTCCATAACTCAACATAAAACCAAATCTTTGCACACAACCTCAGAGAAACAACACCTAGCTGGCGTCCTCATCACCTTAAACGATCAAAATCATGTTTGCTTAAGAGCAATAAACTTTTCCACGTTTTCCTCAATGGAAAAGCTTTCGTTTAGCCACAATTTAATTTCCCTGCATGTAAGCTGGTTGTATGAAGAGAGCTAAAGAGAACAGAAAGCGCATTGGAGCAGCATTCACAGCGCTCCGTTTCAATCTCAGATTCTCTATTGAGTTTTTCTGACCGCGGGTCAGTCACAATATATTCATTCAGAATGAGAGAGGCCCAAAGAATGAAACCTTAGTTAACAAGCACTCACTGCTGTCTGTGATATGATGCTCAGAAGAGGCCATTCTGTGGACAAAGACATCCATTCACACAGATGCAGCACACCTTGATCACACTCACACACATAAAATGACAGCCACTCAAAGTCGTTTATGCTCTAGAGATAGACTAAGGGTAACATTTTAAGTGCCCCATTATGGATTTTTGAAAATTACCTTTCGTGCAGTGTGTAACAACTCTAAGTAAATGAAAACATCCTGCAAAGTTTTAAATCTGAAAGTGCACCGTGTATAAAGTTATTGTTTCTCAAAAGAAAGAGTCGACTCTGAATCATTTAAATGAGTCATTTTTAAAACGAATCCCAAGCCGTTTCACGTTGACCTCAACATGAAACATTAGCATATTAGCCCACTTGTTGCACACGCAGACCTGGGAAAACATGTTGGAATGGAATTTCGAATATTCGTTGAAATAAAAAATAAAATAAAAAAAATTCCACATTCGAATGCACAACGTTGCATTCGAATTTTAGGTGTATGTCAGGTAGCCTTATCAGTGGCACACGAGATTCGACGACGATGTCGCTGTCATTGCATTTTAATGCTTTTGTTAGCCTATCCAGTTGAACCCACTAGATGCGGCGCTGCTACGTTGTTCATTCAAAACACTGCGGAAAACGAGAGCATCAGTGTGGAGATGATGCTGTTTACAGCGAAACTGAAACCAAGCCGTTCACACAGAACGCATATTTATCACATTTTTTTTTGGGGACATCTATCACCGTTGCACTCACATGTTGCACAAGAGAGATGCATGTTTAGAAAGCCATGAAAAATGAATGTAAGTTCAACTTTTAAAAAAAACATGTCAAGACTTTATGGTGGGTTTTCCCCATCCCACTGCATGTCAAGTTTTTAAATAAAGAAAGTACCCTACTCTTTGTAATTGGTTTTCGGTCCTTTGTATTAAACTATACATGCATGCATGGTGCTGTTTTATTTCTAATTGTTTAAGCAACTTTATTAATTATATATGGTTTATAAACATTATTTTAAACATTATCCACTTTTTTCAAAGATAGTCGTGTTATTTTATTACGCTTTGAAGAAATGTGCATAATATTTTGCTCGATGCGCCCTCTTGTGGCCTCAGGAGAGAAGCCAAAAGTTTTTTCCCCCCAACTGAAATTATGACTTTTAAATTCTAATATAATTCGAATTTTGATAATATTTAAGTAGAAAATTTGAATTTAGCTTTTCAGTCATTTTGACAGCCCTAAAATGCAAATTCATTCTTTGCCACTAGGTGCCACTTTTGGAGTGATAAAAATAGCTGTTTCCCCGGTAACGGCTGTACACAAAGCAGCACTGCTCTCACAAACACTGCTTTATCATGCATTGCTGGCATCATGAAATGGAAATGAAATCGACCAATCGGATCAATCACCTCAGATTAGCATCACGCAAAGGAGGCGTTTGGAAAAATGAATCATTGAGCGAATCGTTTGGGAGTGCTTAAGCAAATAAGGTAAAAATAAATGCATATATAATACAATGAAAGTGTTTTTGACCTTGCATGCATGTCAACCTATTGTTGGGGACTCCCAAAACCAAAATATGAACCTTTCATAACCCATAATAGGGGCACTTAAAAAAAAAACAAAAAAAAAACAAAACAACAACAAAAAAAAGACACTGAATAAAAGTATTATTTGTACAAAAAAATAAAAATAAATAAATAAATAAAGTACTATTTTTCACTACTTGGGTACAGACAGTATTACAGAGCATTAAAAATAGTGCAAGCACAATGCAATAATGTGAGCGCTGAACTGAAACTTCTTAATTCAGTTTGCAGGTCAGATCAGAGTAAACTATTCAGTGCGGACGTGCTTAAAACAGCAGTTCAACCAAATTCATTTGAAGATCAGTAGTTTTCAGGGAAAAGTTTTGCAAACTGTGCTTGCTCTCACAAACCCTCCGCATGACAATGTTGCACCAGAAGTTCATCCAACTAGGCTTTGCTACTGGGAAAAGACAATCTCAGTAATAAAACATTATATGTCTCTCCTGAGGGTTCACAACTTCACATAATGCAAAATGTATTTCACTACACTGACATCATCCAGAGGTCTACACTCCCAGCTAGTTTCAGACCAGAAAAGTACTGAAAGAACTGTCCTTGAAAAACAGTTGAACCTTAATGACCCCAGTTGAGGAAGTGAAATATTAAGTGTTTTAATGAAACAGGTTTATGTAAGCAAATCTGATTAGCATTACTGGATGAATCCGTTAAGTGCATTTGCTCATACATAATGGTGCACTTTTCTCAGCAGTGTTAAGGCCTGTTTGCATGAACTATAATGCAAACATATGACACCAAAGTATTAAAAAATTGCCTTTTTGTACTTTAAACTTTATAAAAAATACATTATAAAATATATAAATATTATTACACAATTGTTAACATTTATTGAGATATAACTATAATTAATTTAAAAAAAGAAGAAAAAAAAACAGCCTGCAAAAAGAAGGGAGTTCATAGGCATTGCTTTATTTCTTGAATTTTTGTATGAACAGGTTTTAAAATGTCAAAAAAGGTTAAACACATGCTGGCAAAAACTCTTGTCTATTTAAGGCAGCTTTGTCAATGAAGGCTGACCCAACACTAAAAACACTAAAAAACAGCCTAGCTAAAGGTCGCTTTTGTTTTGAGAGGAGGATCATGCTGTAGGGTGGCTGGCAGTCAAACGCCTTGAACTTCATGCGGTGCCTATGTTTAGCGGAAACTATATTGGGAAGAGATTATTTTAAGCAGAGGAATTTAGTATTTAAAACAGGCAGGAACGGGATGGACTTCAAGGAAACTCAATTTCAGAAAAGTCTTAATTTTTTAGATTAATACCAGCTTGGATGCCAAAGTGACATTTTTACAAAAGGGATAAACTACTTAATACTGTTTCTATTCATCAAAGAATTCTGAAAATACGTATCTTGATTTCAGCAAAAATATGAGGCAACAATTTTTTTCAACACTGATAATACAAATATTTCTTAAGCAGCAAATCTGCATATTAAAATGACAATGATTTCTGAAGGATCATGTGACACTGAAGACTGGAGTAATGATGCTGAAAATTAAACTTTCCATCACAAGAACATATTACATTTCAAAATATATTCAAATAGAAAAGTTATTTTAAGTTATAAGAATATTTCACAGTATTACTGTTTTTACTGTATTCTTGAGCAAATAAATATATATATAATTTATTAAAAATAAAAACAAAGCAAGTTTATTTAACAAAAAATAAGTTAAGACTGTTAAGAATATGACTAATACTGAATAAACAGCCTATAAGGTAAGGCTATTAAATAGCAGTCCCAAACTAGTTTTTGTTAATACAGTTAAGTTGGTATGAGACACCGCAGTCATTTAAGCATATACAAAATAACACAAAGTGGAAATAACATGATATTTTTGGGTTATGGAAACAACCGTTACCATGAATATACTAACATGAACTGTTAATAACACGTGAAAACTGCTCCTGAATAGAATGAATATCATACCTTCATGCAAATCCTTTCCAGCTAACACACACAGTACCAGTTATGTGATTTATCGGTACTGTACTTTTATTTCACGCGTTGCATGCTCGTGGTTTCTGCGCTTTAGTGAAGTGATATGCAGCGCGGCGCGCGTGCTATAGAAGTGTGCACGCTACGAACACGGTAACATCTGGCAGGACAGGATAGTTTGCTTTTCTGAGGCGAGAGACTTTTTTTTTCATAGCAAGTTACGAAAATAAGGATAGAATAATGACACTGATAATAGGTGCGTTCGACTTCATGCAGCACTGCGCAGACCGATCTGCGGTTGACTTGAAGCAATGCATGCCGGTTAGAAATTTTGTCCGACTTGAACCGGCGCCGACGCCACGTGACTGTCACATGTGGCATCAAAGTACCGCGAGAGCATCTCGAGAGCAGCCGGCTGACTCAGCCGCCGCAGTTTCTCCAGAGCGACTGCAGGAGCGCTGATGACCACACAGCTGTTTCAGGATTGGCCAGATTCACCACATGACAACGATCACATGTGTTTCAGGTTTATTCTAACCTTTTCAATTCCAATAATGGCCACAAATCTGTGTTTTTAGAATAGTAAAAGCTTTTTAACTGTAGTCACAATGTTATATTGAGTCACGTTTATCATGAAACACTGATAAAAGCATATATACCTCCACTTTATTAGTATTTAAATAGTATGATTATGTTGAACTTTATTCATGAACAGATGGCACTGTATTAAGCAGTATTAAAAAAAGTGTTTCTGTTGCTCATGAAAACGTTTCTGAAACGTCTGTGTATTTGACAGATATTGCATTTTATTCACTTCATCTGTGATAGAGTACACAAACACCACATGAGCGTCACTGACGGGAGCAGAAAGTGTCCGGCTTGACAACTTCGTTTTCAACTCCGCCCCCGACTGCAAGCGGCTACTCTCGTTGACTGCCGTCTGTAGCCGTGCTTCAAGTCGAACGCACCTAATAAATCAGTCTACATCTCATCTGACCGCAGATACTGAATCTGGACAGCGCGTTTTTCTCAGGAATTATTACTGCATCTGACAGAAGTGTCAACAGCTTTCATGCACGTCTTTTAAAATAAAAGTCTTGCATCAGAAAAAACATTTAGAATTACGTTTTTTGTTGTTGATGTTGTTTCTTTGGCGGTACACTCCGCGACCCACTTTTGGGTCGCGACCCACCAGTTGAGAACCACTGATTTAAACTACTTTTATGAGGTTTAGTCTAAATGTCCTATTTGGACTCTCGTTCCATGGTTACTGTTTGTTGTCACTGTATGCTGGCGTTTTTGGATGAACCAATCCTTTAAAGCAAAAAAATAAACTTTGCTTCTAAAAGCTATGATAAGATCCAAGATAGTCAATGAGTACCACAATCACTGTGTTATTTCAAGCTACATAAGCTTGCTTCTTGGCTAAAAATTCTTATATGTTGACTTGTAATTTTTGTAAAAAGCACAGATGGAAAGAGTACGTTCTCCGCTGGAGCACAGGGTTGAGTTTGTACCACTTGGTTCCTTTCTCTATGCGAGTCATGGGGGCCCATTTAGCCACAAGCCTCAAAACTAGTGTTGTCAAAAGACCCGGTACTTCGGTACCAAGTCGGTACTAAAAAAATGAAAACGTCACAGTACCAGGTTTTTTTGAGTACCGGTGGTACCGAGTACCCGGTCAACCTGGTTCTTGACGCATACAGCCCTATGATTTCCGAGATGCAGAAAGCACGGCCGGAATCTTGGAATCCAGTTATAAAAACGGAATTTGCAGTTTAACACGGAATTTGTCAAAGTTTGGATGAATTAATCAAAAGTAGGTCATTACACAATTCAAATGGCCATATGGACTAGTATCTGTAAATATTAAGCTGCAAAAGTCGATTCAAATATGAATCCTGCATGTTCTGCGACTCTCTGTGTGAATGAATGAACGGCAGAGACGCACGGTTTTGTTTACTACATACACTGAAGTGCGTGTGACGCTCGCGGTGATTTCAGCATCTGCCGTCTCAATGAGGACATAAATATATAAACAACATCTCCAGAACTGCTCTGAGAGTCACTTCACGAACATTTTACCGTTTCATTTGAGTAAAACCAGTGTCAATTTAAAGATATTCACTGCAACCCGTCAAAATAAAAGTTTGTGGCAGAAATATATTACTATTATTTAGTAGAATGTATGTGATACTACTACTACTGTTGAAAAAATTAATAAAACTTTCTTTTTAAGAAATAATTTCACAATATTTCTTCCATGTTTTAATTTTAATATTAAATCCCCTTTATTTACCAAAAAATAAAATGTTTAAATTTCATTAATTAAAAGGCAAATTAAATTTGGGTGAAACTTTTTACTGTTTTTCATATTTTTTATTACTTGTGGAAAAACTTGAAACAAAATTTTAAATAAGTATAAAGAATGGCATTGATTTTTGTACATTTTATTTTTGTTTGAATTTATTAATAAAAAGTGTATTTTTTAATTAGCATGTTTTTGTGTTTTGCTTTGGTACCGAAATTGGTACCGAGAACTGTGGATTTTCACTGGTATCGGTACCGAATACTGAAATTTTGGTACCGTGACAACACTACTCAAAACAAGATAAAAGCTCCAGGCAGATTGTGTTCCAAATGATCGCTGGGTCATGTGAGTTCGAAACGTCCACCACACAAATGCCCTACAGCAGTGAGCAAAGCAGACACAAATGAAACCCTCTGGTGAGACCTGACAGACATCTTTGTGAAGTGTTATAGCGTATGGATTGGGGAACGGCATGAAAAAATCCCCAAGAGACATTCCTCTACAAGCAGATGATCTGTGGGCATAGACTGCATAACATCTGGCTTTGGTTTAACACGTGTCTATAAAAACAAGAAGTGTACAAAAAGGGTGACAAATATGACAGTCTTAGACTGTAGCCAACATGACCAGTTCACATGATCCGAATAGATCTGTCACCACATATGCTACGATAAATTTCAAACTAAACCTCAAATTAATATAAAAAAGAAAGCTTTGTGGATTTATTGCATCTCTTTATTGACAGCATGTGTTTAGCAAAAACAAGAATTTCAAAGATCTCATACTTTTCTGTCTAAACACGACCATACAAAGTCACCCCATTCTTGCGTCTGTACACCCTCTTTGCCGCTCTATTAGACACAGTCCAAAATAAACTTCACACTCTTTCCTCCATTCCTTAAACCCTAGTTTAGCCAGTGCCAACTCATGCCCGGCCCGCACAAAAGCATCCAGTGTGTCCGTGTTACACAGTCCGTCACTGTTCACACCTACTCACTCCACCCACCGACTCTCTCCACAGCACAGACTTCACATTCAACGCCTGCTCATGATTCAGACGCCTTCGCTTTTATTTATATATTTAAAAAAAAAAAAAAAAAAAAAAAAAAAAAAAAATCACAAAACATGCTACAAAAAAGCTGTGGAATGGAAATGTCAGGGTTTTTTACGTTCCTGATGCGTGACGCTTTTTCCACGAGGCCATGATTCAGTGTTCATGGTTTCTGCTTATCTGTAAGTTTCCTTCTCCAGCTGGTCTGTACCTAGTCTCCTGCAGACAGACTTCTGACTAACATCATCTGGTCCAAGTTACAGCTTATTCTGGCCAATAACTGCCCATTTAGACTGGAAGAAACCACCTGATGGACATAAACTGTACAACCACAGTTAATTATGACGTTTGGGGGGGTGGGTAAATCTAAAACCAGCTATAATTCTGAGAACAAAAAAGAATTTCAGGTGTGCTCAAAGATAACTCGTTCACATGTCACACCATAATAGCTTGTAGCAGCCTAGAAACTCTGTTTCCTGAAAACTAACCAAAACTTAAGCACCCTGACTCCCAGAAAGTGGAAAAAGCCAGCCAATTAGACAAGATATGGCAACCTTTAGCCACGTCTTGTCAATTTTGAGTGCAAAATGCACCTCACAGTTTGAGATGCAGCAATCATGTAAGTGTTTGCATGTCTATTACAAGTAATGGTTCTGTTCATGAACCTGAACCATTAAAAATATGCACTTTTTTAAATCATTTTTTGAAAGAAATTAATACTTTTATTCAGCAAGGTTGCATTTATTTGATCAAAAGCGACAGTAAAGACATTTACAATGTTACAAAAGATTTCTATACATGCGGTTCTTTTAAATTTTCTATTAAAAGAATCTTGAAAAAAATGCATCACAGTTTCCACAAAAAAAGCAACTGTTTTCAACATTGATAATCAGAAATGTTTCTTGACCATCAAATCAGCATATTAGAATGATTTCTGAAGGATCATGTGACACTGAAGACTGAAGTAATGATGCTGAAAACTCCGCTTCGCATCACAGGAATAAATTGCATTTTAAAACATTTCATAAGAGAAAAATAAGTTTTTTTTTTTTTGGATGGTGCTGTCATGTATACAGAGTAAAATGAGTAAATTAATTGGGAGAATAAATCGTAAGGATGCACACTAGTGTTAAATTTCACACTCATTTGTCATACTGCATTTCTTCAAACTGAAAATATTATGTGAATCTCTAAAAGTCCAGAGGCAGTTTCACTTCAGATTAAACACTGGGTGTGCCAACCAATTATGTAATGTCTACCACTGTGGTAACTAGTCATGAGTTCCCTAAGAGACTAGAGAAAAACGTTTTTGTTCTTTTAAAAACCATCTGCTTCAAAAAACGGCCCTAAGGGAAATCATCCACTGCATGTCACCAACCTTATGATTCACAAGGCAAGTTTTTGCAGGTCTTTTCAACAGAGAATGTAGCATTACACAGAGGAGCTAAATAAATACGGTAGCATGGAAAAATCACTGCTAAAGGTGAAGTCCATTGTTCATCCACGTCAATGTGATTTATCAGAGAAAGTGAATCATAGGAAAGAGCTATGTATGAAAGACAAATCTAAATATTCTCTGTATAAAAAGATAATACTTAAACGGATAGATCTTTTCAGGTGATTCACTCCAGGAAAACCAGTCTGAATGATTCTACGCAATTCTCAATTTTCTGGATACATCATCCATTCAAATTGTTAAAAGCTCACTGTAGGGTAGGATTATCAGTAAATAATGACAGTAAAATTACAAAAAAAAAAAAAAAAAAAAAAAAAAAAAAAAACTTTTATTATAGACTAGGTCTACTGTTTAAAAGTTTGGGGTCAATAAGAATTTTTAAAAGTTTTTGAAAAAAAAAAAAGTCTCTTTCGCTCACTGAGGCTGTTTTTACTTAATCAAAAATACAGTAAAACTGTATATTGTAAAATATAATTACAATTTAAAATGACTGTTTTCATCTGTGCCAATAGTGGGCAGTGCACCGACATACAGCGCCGCTGCATTACAGGCGTCCCGAGAAGTTGATTTGCTGCTTGAAACTTAACAGCCTCAAGCCTCATAATAAAAATCTCCTTTTCTGTTCCAGAGAAGCAAGCAAGCAATACAGGTTTGAAATGACATGAGGGTGAGTAAATGATGACATTATTTTCTTTCTCTTTAAAGCGTTTAGCAGAAAAGGCTGTGAAGCCCTGCTTTAGACTTTTCAGGTTTAAATCTAGATGGAGCTAGTTTATAAAGAGTAAAACAGGTAGAAGTGAGAGTGGCATACATACATAGTCTTTACGTGGAAGGGTCATGGGACTTCACAGCTGCTCACCGCATGCTCAATCACTCTCAGCTGGGGTTGCGGAGGGGGTAGTGAGGGTCTCGGTGGGTTAAATTCCCCACAAACACATACATGCCGATCCAGCCTTCCTAGTGCACTTTAATCCTTCCTGTATCTGGAATGTTTGCAGTAGGGTCTGACGTTTAAGGGCCAGTAGGGGATCTAAACCCGTGCACACATATTTACAGACAACTGGGGCTGGTGTGGCCCCTTTGTGAAAGCATGGCAGCTGGGAACCAGGCACTGGCCAAAACAGGTGTGGGACCAAAACGGCACCCCGGTCAGTGACGGTGCAACGGTGCTTTAGATGACTCCAACTATACCCTCCATATGTTCATCATACATCTGCTTTTCCCATTTCATCTTAATACAGCTGTCCA
Source organism: Spinibarbus caldwelli (assembly GCA_039654775.1). Taxonomy (NCBI): domain Eukaryota; kingdom Metazoa; phylum Chordata; class Actinopteri; order Cypriniformes; family Cyprinidae; genus Spinibarbus; species Spinibarbus caldwelli. The sequence goes on from CM077236.1 coordinate 30,397,880, forward strand.
CGGGTCTTTACACACAAGGTACTCGAAGGGCAGCTACCCAGATATTTGATTATATCATCAGTGGGCTGTAAGAACAAGAGTTTAGTGAGATAAGATGAAGAATTTTCCTTAGAAGTGAACACTAGAATGTCCTGCTTTGATATTTCTGTTCTATTCGCTAGGGCATGAGCATTTAGGCCACCAGCTGTCCTCTGAGGAGATGCCTTAAAAGTGCTGTGCAAGAAAAGGATGGACGGAGAGAAAACAATTTCTGTCATCATCGGTTATGGATGGGAGGAATGAGGTTGTAAAATGGAGGCGAGATTGCAAATCACAAACTGATGAAAAGAAAAGCTGAAGAAGTAAATGCAAGGCAGTTTTGGACCGTAACCTACAGTAAAACGCAAGAGAGAACAGGAAAAAAAAAAAAAAAAAAGAATCAATCAATACACTCAGCGAATGAATGAACAGATGATTGATTAGAAAGATGGAGGGGATGGGTAGTTATCTCCTCCTTTTTTTTGGCTACTACATGGATAGACACTTTGGATGATAGAAAGTGGAGACAAGACTATGTTGGAGATCTGATCTGGTCTTTATCATTCATTAACATCATTGACCTTAGACATGGATTGATAAGTAAGGGATAATGTCCAGTCAGCTGGTCATTATTGCAAAATAAAGGTCAACAGGGCGACCAGGACATTACACTGAAAAATATTCGTCCTGAGAATGTTGTGACTGACCAATCTGAATCAAGAAACAATTAAATATCCAGTATTCGCCGACAGACATCCAATCCTAAATATTCCCAAATTAAATAAAAACATAAAATTTATTTTAAAAAAATTACAACATTTATAACCACCCAATAATTATTCACAAGAGGCACATTACTGTATTTAAATTAAACTATAATTGCATTAAATAATTGTAGTTTGCAGAAAGCATAACCATCTGCATATAACTACAGATAATGTAATTTAATTGCAAATGTAAATTATAATTAATTTATAACTTACAATTGAACTTTTTTAATTTTATCAAATCAAAGGAACCCAAAGCAGATGGGTTGGTTTAGCAAAGCTGTCTCAGCTGTGATCAATAAGTTGCTTGATCAGTTTTAGGGGATCAGCAGCTGATTTGCCTGTCCACATAATCAATACTGAGACTCAAGTCAAGGGTCCTGGTGGAAATCAGACAACAGAGAGCAAGTGTGCATGGAAACAAAACAGACCAATAACAGGGCAGAAAATATTGCTGAGTATTGTCTGTGTAGTTATTTTGAAAAACTACATTAAATACATTTTGAGTTACTGTTAACAGATTAGCATCAATGATCTTAAATTCTCATATCATATATGAATTTATCAAAGATAAGAGTGAAAGTGACTACACAAAGAACAAGCCTGTCACAAAGCCGACAACAATCTAAAGAAGGTAAAACTCCTCAGACTGAAAGCGATGCCAACCATGTCAACACTAACTTCCTAATCAAACACAAACACAATCCAAACACATGCACCATTCCTTTCCTATCCTTTGCGAGAACAAAAAAGCACCTCCTCAACACAGTCAAGACCCCAAACAAAGACATTTCAGGCAACCGTTTTGCATCAGAAGGCATGACACAGCAGGTTTGAATCATGACAGCTCTATCGTGTTAAGGTGCGGCAGCACCATTGGCACCTAAATCTTTAAATGCTCTTTCACTCCCTTTTTCTGGCATGTCAAGGCCTCTTCTGTTTTGGGTAAATTAATTCTCTTAGGGTATGAAAATATTTGCATGTGCAAATTGGGATGAAATGCAGAAAAAAAATAATATTACAGCTCCGTTTTAAAATCTAGCGAGCTGAAATAGTGTCTGCAGCCTACACAAATACCTCACATATGATGTCATATTTGTGGACTTCCGCACAAGTTTCCAAGGTGGAAGTCTGACGTCAGTTGCATTCCAAATGCATTTGTCCAAGTTGAAAACTGGAAATAGAACTTATTTCATTGGAATTGTAAGTGCTATTTTTTATTTCACATAATTTAATGCAACTGAACTAAGATATAATCATCTGTGGAACAGTACATTAGAAACAGATCGGGTTTCATCTACAGACAAAACAACTCACAAATTATTTACTATGGTTGCAGTGTTTCTTTGTAGACTAATTAGATCAAGGAAAATGGAGTAAATCAACAATAAGTATACAAGATGGAAAAAAAGAAGCACACTTCCAATCCTATGCTACTCTGATTTAATTTATTAAGTAGACTAAAAAAAAACAACTCAAGACAGATTCAAAATAGCACGTGGGCAGCAGTGTTCATGTTTTTATTATGCTAATCTCATTCAGCGTTCAGCGACATAAGATCAAGGTAAAATTCTTGGCCTATCAGCAAGATAAACAGAGTCAGGGATAAATTACAGCGGCAGCACAAAGAACGAGGAGCACAAACACACAGCATACTGACCATAGAAGCGAACAGGTCACCTTAACAAGAAGTGGAGCCATGTAACCCAATCCGGGCCATTATGAGACACTCATGCCTTCCTCCAATTGTCTGAGCAGAGAACAATATGGTGATGACCTTCTTTTGGTTCTGTGTGAATTAAGGTTGAACATTTGTTGCCTTGGGTGACAGAATTTTACCCCCCTTATTTCAGAATGTTAACACACTGCCCTAAAGGTGAGACCTCACAGTGCAAATAAACAAATTATCTCAAAGAGATAACATAAAATAAATAAAAAGATAATACACTGCATATAGCGCATAACAGAATAACTGTTATGCATTGCTAGTTTTCCATTTTACTGCAAGAATGATAAGAATAAACTGTAAAATCTTCAAAGTGAAAACACGTTGCCCTTAAATTAACAACATTATCCTCTAAAGTTTGAAATCATAAAATAGAAAGTGAAAGGACTTTAATCAAAATTCACATCTGGATGTATGATGTACGCTTTTACACCGTGTCCTAACTACACGCGACGCGACAGGATTCCAGCGAAATCCTGAATTCCACGTTTAACTTTGAATAAAGCACATAATCAGTACCTGAGCTTAACACTGTCATTAGTTTGTATGTTGTTGTTCCAGCCGCGACGTCGCGGAAATAGAAACAGTTTCTATTTTAGAAATTTCGCGTGTCGCCGTCGCGGCTAGTTAGGACAAAAACTCAGATTAACATGGAAAAGATACCTTTTATCGCATGTCGCGGCGTGTGTAGTTAAGACATGGTGTCATTAGTGTCTCAAAGAAAAATGTAAATGTTTGTTTTTAACCAGAATTCCCAAACAAACCTCTATCTGCCATTGGTCACTCAAACAGATAGCCCCGCCCCCAGATCATGCCATTGGTCGAGCCAACATTGCCCTGTTGGGTTGGCTGAAATGCTCTAACAAACACAGCAATGTTTTGCTAACACCGCAGTGTTTACTCTTTTCCACCGGAGTCTATCTACAAATGCTTCATTTACAGCCGTCTGCATTTTAAACGGGCAGAAAGTGTTTTAACACTGACAACATTACACACACATCATCTTAAATATATCAGCTCAGTCTCAGCCTGAAATACTGCTAAAAAAAAAATGCACCAAACAGTTTATCAATATGCACTGTCAAATTCCAGAGCGTTTGTGTGAATTTATTTCTTGGTTTCATGCGTATCACCAGGAGTACTATCATTAGGAAAGCTATAAAACACGCCGTCTTCTCACTTTAGTGTCATACGGCCCACATCTGCCTTAAAAAAGGAAAAGACATTTGGACAAGTCTTGAGGTGTTCCGAGTTAATGCTTCATGTTTCTGATGAATAACCTTTCCTGTGAAGTACGACTCTGCCTGCTTTCCTCATTATCATCACTGGAGAGTCAGACTGTTTGTGGGGTGAGACAGCAGAGAGAGAGACAAAGGCGGCAGAGATCTCATCTTACCTCGTGTTCCAGTTGCAATGTCAGCCACTTTCTGAAAAGCATCCAGGAATGAGCTAGTGACGATGATTGTTGTCCTGAAAGACAGAAAGAGCAAGAGTTTGTCTGTAAGAAAAACCCACAAGCAAAGTGGCTTTGACTGGATTCTTGCTAACAGTCGGTATATCACGACAAATATTTCCAGACAGATTTTTGGAGCTTGCACCAGGTAGAGATGATAACAGTACAGCACCCCACAATGCTCTAGATGAATGATGTTTAAATACCTGAAGACACTGATAACTAAAGTGCAACTTCAACCCTCTACACTGCGAGTAAATCACTCGCATGTGTGACTAAATCGTCACTCTGGGCGACTAAATGATTTCTAATATTATCCACTGGCTAATAAATTCTCAAATTTTACTCACCAGTGTGTAAGTATATAAGTTTAGCACAGATGTATTTTAACTTGCCGAACACACTTCCACGTGGGGAAGTCGTGGCCTAATGGTTAGAGAGTTGGGCTTGTAACCTGAAGGTTGCCGGTTCGATTCTCACACCGGCAGGAATTGAAGGTGGGGATTGTGAACAGCACTCTCTCTGCCTTCGATACCATGACTGAGGTGCCCTTGAGCAAGGCACCGAACCCCCAATTGCTCCCCGGGCGCTGGAGCAATGGCTGCCCACTGCTCCGGGTGTGTGTTCACGGTGTGTGTGTGCGTGTTTGTTCACTATTCACTGCTGTGTGTGTGCACTTGGATGGGTTAAATGCAGAGCACCAATTTCGAGTATGGGTCACCATACTTGACAATACGTCACGACTTTCACTTTCACTTTCACTATGACTGAGCGCTTTCACTCTCCGTCAAGCGATCTGTGCTATTTTTTAGTTCATCTGAATGGATGCGCAGCGTACCTGTATTTGACATACCGTAAACTCTAGTGTGAAGGCGCACGACTCGCCGTCGCACACGCAAAGAAAGGTACAGAGCGAGAGATTCTTACATAACATGCAGAATTGACGCGCTACATGTAAACAATATTCTTTGTTGCATTTTCCTGTCAAAATAACAGCGTTCCTTTTTGAATTCTTCAGCTTTCAAGAACTGCCGGGTTCTCCGGTAGTGGGCGGAATTAATGCACAAACGACAATCTTATTGGCTAGCGCTCACCTATTATCGTCCCTGTTTTGATTTCAGCGAATCAGTTTGAGCAAACGCAGACAACCTGATTAATATTCATGAATCTAGCAGCTCATTAATCCTTAGTGCTTTTTATATTGCTCTTATTAATAGAATTCTTCCTCTTCTTATTATTATCATTATTATTGTTATTATCATCATTATTATCTTATCTGTATTATTGTTAATTTTTTCCTCCTTTTTTTTTTTTTTTAACAAAAACACTGAATGACCAAAAAAGCACCACCACCAGTCCTAAGTTCAGTTAAACTGACTAATATGCATTCATACATGGTTACCAAGTTAATTCTAATTACTAAAGTTCTATCATTAAATAATAGGCCTACTTGATTATCATATTGTAATGCTTGACTGACTGATGTTAAGAGTATACTTTCAGATATTTAAAAAGCTATACAGCTACAGTGGTGTGAAATATTGTTTGCCCCCTTGCTGATTTTTTGCATGTTTGTCACACTTTAATGTTTCAGATCATCAAAGAAATTTAAATATGAATCAAATATAAACACAAGTAAACACAACATGCAGTTTTTAAATGAAGGTTTTTTTTTTTTTTTTTATGAGGGGAAAACAAAATCCAAACCCACATGGCCCTGTGTGAAAAAGTGTGGGACTCCAGCGAACCACAGTGAGAGCCATTCTCCACAAATGGCGAAAACATGGAACAGTGATGAACCTTCCCAGGAGTGGCCGGCCGACCAAAATTACCCCAAGAGTGCAGCGACGACTCATCCAAGAATTCACAAAAAACCCCAGAACAACATCCAAAGAACTGCAGGCCTCACTTGACTCAGTTAAGGTTAGTGTTCATGACTCAACCATAAGAAAGAGACTGGGAAAAAATGGCCTGCATGGCAGAGCTCCAAGACGAAAACCGCTGCTGAGCAAAAAGAACAAAGGCTCGTCTCAGTTTTGCCAGAAAACATCTTGATGATCCCAAGACTTTTGGGAAAATACTCTGTGGACTGACGAGACAAAAGTTGAACTTTCTGGAAGGTGTGTGTCCCATTACATCTGGAGTAAAAGTAACACAGCATTTCAGAAAAAGGACATCATACCAACAGTAAAATATGGTGGTGGTAGTGCGATGGTCTGGGGCTGTTTTGCTGCTTCAGGACCTGGAAGACTTGCTGTGATAAATGGAACCATGAATTCTGCTGTCTACCAAAAAATCCTGAAGGAAAATGTCCGGCCATCTGTTCGTGACCTCAAGCTGAAGCGAACTTGGGTTCTGCAGCAGGACAATGATCCAAAACACACCAGCAAGTCCACCTCTGAATGGCTGAAGAAAAACAAAATGAAGACTTTGGAGTGGCCTAGTCAAAGTCCTGACCTGAATCCTATTGAGATGCTGTGGCATGACCTTAAAAAGGCGGTTCATGCTCGAAAACCCTCCAATGTGGCTGAATTACAACAATTCTGCAAAGATGAGTGAGCCAAAATTCCTCCACAGCGCTGTAACAGACTCATTGCAAGTTATCGCAAACGCTTGATTGCAGTTGTTGCTGCTAAGGGTGGCCCAACCAGTTATTAGGTTTAGGGGGCAAGCACTTTTTCACACAGGGCCATGTGGGTTTGGATTTTGTTTTCCCTTCATAATAAAAAACTTAATTTAAAAACTGCATGTTGTGTTTACTTGTGTTATCTTTGATTAATATTTAAATTTGTTTGATGATCTGAAACATTAAAGTGTGACAAACATGCAGAAAAATAAAAATAATATATACATATATACACACACACGCATCATTTTACAAAGATTAACAATATTATATTTATATACACATAATATATATATACACACACACATATAGTATATCAGTCTGGCGAATAAACTAAAAAATTTACTAGCCAATGGCAATTCAATTGCCAAGGTGTCTGTAGAGGGTTGAACTTACAAAATCTGCATATTTTTTTCACATTTTTTTCTGCACTTTTTTCACATTTTCTGGAATTCTGCAGAATGAATTTAGATTAATATGGTAAAAAGCTTCATTAAACTGAATTGAAACTACAAAAGTCATGCTGATAGCTGAAAGCATTCTCAAACTAATAACAAAAACAAGTTATAACGCTTCACCTACAGTGGAAGTGTCAAAGCTATGCATCATATCAGGATGTTTAAAAATACAGACCAAATCAGGCTAAATCAGCTGCAAGCCTGACTTTAGAAATAGGAAAATGGATAAATAACTACATCCAATTTTATTTTCAATGCCAATCTATTTGCATAAAAAAAAGCTTTATAATGTTTGTAAAACTTGTATTACATAAAACTTCATATACACGCATACACAACATCATATATGTGAAAATATATACGAGACAAAAGATGATTTAAATATAACATAACTACATCACTAAATAGCTTTCATATAACAGACAGAAATTATTTAAATATATAATTTAAAATAAATGCCAAAATAATATAAATATTCAACAATTTTATTTTATATAGACCAAGAAAATAAAATGGAAGGAGTAGATGTGCAGCCTATTAGAAACAGAAACTTGCTGATTACAGAAACTCATCAATTATAATAGGAAATATTTACTTTTGACGAGCTGTGACAAGTTTATAAATCGTAAGCACTCAAATTGGTTAAAAAAAAAAAGATTCTAGACCAGCAAGCTGTGGCTGACATATTAAACTTATGGCCATGAAATGGAATTTTGTTTAAAATTCCTAATCCTACTTGATTTGACATTTGACAAATCTGAAAGCTTACATATACTTGATTATTTGATTCTACGGTGAAAAACATCTATAGCTTTCTCCCGGTTCAGAATATAGGAAACAGTCGCTCAAAGGAAAGAGTTCTGCATGTTCATCGGCTGGGACACGGGCACATACTGACAGGGTCAATGGTGCCATTGTAGGGATCCATTCAGAGCCTTCATTCTGAGGAGAGAGATCTCAGCTTATCAGAGAGAGCTCTGTGGTATCAGGTGATACGAAATACAAAGTACAGCCTTTCAGCAATTCTCCCACCTCCCCACAGTCCTGCAAATAACAGTCATCTCTTTTAAGATTTGCTCTGGCTCCAGGAACAGAGTTTGGGTTAATGGTAGGGATAACCCTGGAAAAACAGGTTATTGGTTACTATGTTTGAAGTGTAGTATTAAACCGATAGTTCTGAACTCCGGTTGGATGAGCCACGTTCAAAGCTATTTAAATAGGGATGTGTCATGATGGTCAGTTACTGAACGACTAGCCAATTAGTCAACCATTGTGACACAGATTCAAACATGGTTCAACCAATCAGAACTGTAATATTTATACTCATGTTGGTTTCATTCATCTTTTGGCTGGGGGAAAAAAGATTAGTTTGATTAAATGGCATAACTGTGAAGTTTACAAAAACCTTTGGATGTTTACAAATATTTAATTACAAATATTTCAAAGTTTTTCAAATATGAATTATATTGTAAAACCAATACAGCTTTTTAATTAAATAATAATAAATTAAATTATTACAAAAAGACCAAACATTATTCAAATATTTTAGGCCTTTAAATGAGACTAATAAATTATTTACAGACAGTTACATCACTATTTTATTTACTTTAAACCCCCAAGAAATTATCAAAATGAATTTTAATTCAGAAACTGTAACCTATTTCATTTTAGAATAGGTGTATCCAAGTCATTGACTGCATGAATTCCTTTTTAAATGAACAAAACATGATCACCATTGATCTACATATCTCAAAAACTTAAAAAATTTGTTTTTCATTTTAAGTCAGTACAACTATACCTTAAGCACAATCGGTGGTTTGCATTAAGATTTACAGCAGCCATTCCCAAACCAGCTAGTCTAGTATCTATATTTGCATGTACTGTGATGTTGATCAGCCAGAGACATATGGTGATATACAGCAACGGGTAAACATTACCCAACATCGTGTTTACAAAAACACTAGCAAAGTCATGAGGAACTTTTAAAAAGCAGTCCATGATCAGCTCTTGGCTCCAGACGGCGGAGCTGGCAGCGGTAATTGTGTGTGAGTGAAGCGTGTTTGATGTTTATCTGTAGGAATGGAGTGGACCTTTGGGAGGGTCATTAGCCTGTTTACTCTCCAGGGACTGAACAGAGAGGTCAGGCAGAGGGGACACTGTAAAAATGGAACCAACGGCTAGCCTAAACGATCTTCTCTTCCTATGATAAGCCTTTCTGTATCATATTGATTTATGGCCCCCTAAAACACTTTTAAACTACCATTGGTCTGTGGGGACATTGGTGTTCTGTAACTCTGCCTTCTTTGACAAGGAAATGAACATTCACTAAAAGTATATCACTGCAAAGGTAAGCAAAAAGCAAAAAATGAGAAAGAACTTTGTAATGAGTACATTGGGGCCTTTAGAGTACCAACTTGGTATGCACCTTAGTCAGGTCAGATGGAACATTTAATTTGGTGCAAAAGCGGACAAGGGATAGACGTTCAGCTTGTTCAATAGGTTGTACTGTTGTGTACTTTGGTGTCAATCATTAAGTCAACAAAACACTGGACAAAAAACATGGATTGTGAAAATTAGGCATGACCCAAGTCAGAATCAATGTTGCCCTATTTATTAACTTAAATACACACTCAAGGTCTTACTGTACACATTATTACTGTACACATTACAATTAAAATTGTTCCTTAATACTATATACTGGATGACAAAACCTTCCTGAATGATGTAATAATCAAGCACATTTCCTGCTTTTGAAACAAGATTATCATAATTACTCCCTGCTCAAGGAAGTGTGTAATGCAGGAGACCTGTTCTTACCTTAACTGAGATTGTAGCTTAGCCCCTTTGGAGACAAAGTCCTCCCAGGCAGGATAACTCGCCTACAGAACAAACAATGAGAGAGAAGAAGAGAGGGTTAGTCAGGGCAAACCAGAGTAAATCATTACACTTTACTCACAGCTCATCTGGTGTTCATCATCAATATTTATCTGTTGAAATTACAATTCGTAATTATCAACTACAATCATAAAATTCCATAAAGTATTCAAGGCAGGAATATGCACTGAAGTTTAATATTTAGAGTTATGGGTTTACTGAAATTCCTTTAAAAACGTTTATGAGGAAGTGCATGAGGATGAATATAAGAAGACAATGCTGCAATCACATGATAGGAAGTTGTTGTTGGTGTACATTGTGTTTACACCAAAAACAGCCTAGGCAACGTAAGTCTTCACAAGGTGACTGGTAAACTTGGACAAACACACAAACAAGAAGCAACAATGACAAATAATGCAGCAATTATAACAGGTTGTCACATCCAACAACTTTGCTGACTATCTGGTTTTGACAAATGCAGCTTAAAGAGTTGAATTACTAGATTAATCACATAACTACAAATTAATAGAGGTACAGAATGCATCTTTCAACTGAATGTCATGTAAACCAGGAGACATTTCCAAATGTTAAATCACGTAGTCACTCAACAATTTGTCATTTCACAGCATCACAGACTAGCATGAATCAGAACGTGTTCTGGTTGTGTTTTGTTTTCTCAGTAGTCTCTGTGTAATTAGTGTTCACAGTATGACTAAGATTGTTTCTTTGCCCCAATGTTTATTATTACATCTAATCCAAATCAAGCTAATTCTATTTGCAATAATGGGTATCAGTAACAGCTGATCCCGCTTACAGAAAAATCTCATAAAATGCTGACTGGTCTATTTTCACAAGTAGGACACATATAAATACTTTAGCATCTAAAAAAATGCACTTATAAATTGAACCGGTGAAATATTATCCACCGCATGATGTTTCAATTTATTTGATTTGAATCCAATAGTGAACCACGTGACAAAGACAGGGTTCAAAAATGTGAAAAATCTCTATTACTGCCGATATTACTACATGTCGGCCCAAGATTTACTAATTTGATTACATTCTAAATTTCACTTATAATATTCAGTAAAAAAAAAAAAACAACAAAAAAAAAAACAAATGCAGTTAGCTTCTTTCTTGCAATTAAGCAAACTACTCTGGAAAAAAAAAAGAGAGAAAAAAAGAGGCTTTTGTATAACACTGCATTTTAATGAATTGACATAAACAAGATCATTATTTTGGGATGGACTTTATTCTTTAGCCTCAATACATTCCTGAAATAGGAACTACAGTCTGATTTGAATAAAATCTGTGTAATTGTATGCATTTCTTTCCTCTACAGATGAAAAATTCTTTCAGCTAATCACTAAAAATACACATACCTGGAAAGGCTTCATAAGGAGGTCATAAAACTACTGCCTACTGTCTTGTAGGCGTCGACCAGATCTCTCAGTAATTAAAGCACATGATCAGTGTAACGACTCTTCCAGAACTAATTTTAAATGTGATGATATAAGACAAAAACCTAGTAGATACGATAGCATATACACTGCTATTTGAATGTTTTACAGTTTTATATTTATTCAGCAAGGACACATTAAATAGATCAAAAGTGACAGTAAAAACATTTATAACATTACAAAAGATTTTTATTTCAGATAAACATTGTTCTTTTTGTCAAAGAATTCTGAAAAAAAGCTTCACAGCTTCCTCAAAAATATGAAGCAGTGCAACTGTGTTCAACATGTTTCTTGAGCATCAAATCAACATATTAGAATGATTTCGGAAGAATCATGTGACTCTGAAGACTGGAGTAATGATGCTGAAAATTCAGCTTTGTCATAAATTGTAATAATATTTTAATATGAACAAACTGAAGCAAACAAATCTTATTTTCTTTTTCGTGTGTGTTTTTGTTAAATAGTATTGAGAATTGAGTCTAGCTGAAATGTATTACCTAAAGTCTTTAAAGTCTACTTTCAGACAAAGTAGATATAGACAAAGTACTACTTCCAACATACTTAAAATAAGCACATTTAAAACAAACAAAAAATTAATCTTATACACAGAGCCATAGTTCACTGACAAGCTACGCAATATCGCGTTCATTATCGCAGATGAATCGCCTATGATAATGAACGCGATATTGCCTAGCTTGTCAGTGAACTACGGCTCTGTGTATTAACTGCCGCTCCATCTAAAAGTAGGTGATGGAGATTTAATACTAATCACGGAACCGGCTTTACTGACGAGATGCGCATGATAATTGCATGCGATTAATTGCACAGCCCTATTGGGTACACAGGTGATATACTTTTTAAAAAATTGTTGGCAATACTAAATAAATGTAATAAGTAAAGATAAATTAAAGCATTTGAAAATTTTTAACTAATGCTAAAACACTAACAAAACAGTGTGCTAATGCTAACACACAATACAAACACAATTTTATGACAATTTAGGTCTAGGTCAATAGTCACGTTTACATGTACACTTTTTTGTCATTCCGATTAAAATCATTCCGATTGAAAGATTTGGTGGACTGTTTACATGAGACGTAATCTAATCCGATATGGTGTTTACATGCGCCTGTGCTTTCAGTTTTGGGACACACTAAGTATAAGTAGCCTAACAACAAATACAAATCACCAGAGGAAAAAACTCCCGTATTTGCGTTAATATTTTTAACAGCTGCTTGCACTTGCTTAGAATAACGGACTGATATATGAATCCCTTGCGTTCATTCGAGCGCTCAGTCATATGGTGAGAACACGATCATATAAATCATACGGCCGTTTTCTGTACCACACACAGAACCAATATAGCTTGATCTCACCCAGTTGATCAACGCATATCATCATAACGCCCTAATTTCTTAATGTTAAAGCATTAAAGGATAAAATAACAGTACGACCCTCTGTAATGTCGCTCTGAAATGAATTGTATTCTGATACTAAAAAGTTTTACTGTAGCCTAATTAAATGGAACAAATACACGATTTCTTACCAAGAGTTGCTAAACAATAAATCAAAGGAGTGTTGCTTTATGAACACAGAGAGTGATCGCAACGAGCTATATCACACATAACATTTCCAAACGTATTTTCGTACAATATTCATGGCATGAGCACTTATAAATTCAAGCAGTTCGGAAATTATGAATCTGTAATAAACATAAATACAAATGACAAAGGCAAATTTTGGTCAAGTTGTTTATTTTCATTGATCTATACTTTCACTATCATCATTGTGTTGTTTCTAAGCTGAAAAGCAGAAAATCGCGCTTTATTTTTTCACTCCGGTCATGAGAGCAGATACGTTAGCTCATAACACAGCAAGTGTTCTCCATTCTAATGTGTTTTTAACTGTATAATTGAAATTTTAACTTTATACCTCCACTATTACCCAGTCTCTACTGTAGTGTCGGTGTCCCCAAATCACAGAATACTGCGTTGCCGACATCACATTCACGTTCTGACGACCCGACCTCTTGACGTGATGACGTTGACGCAAAGTAATCGGTTTAACGCGTTTACATGGCAGAATTTTAATTTTGTTCGGTTTATAGAAAGGTTTATCCCACCCCTCTCAAACCGATTACAATTTCATTCGGTTTCTATTCCGACTGAGGTGTTTATATGGAGCATTTTCATTTGGATTGGACTTTTAAACCGATTACAGTGCTCCATGTAAACGCACCTAATGTCTTACACACTCAAACCATGATCTTTCTTATCACCAGCAAAGAACTTTTAGTGTATAAGTATGCAAATTGGGGCGCAGCCTAAATTTTACTAACTCCTTCCGGTGGCCATAATTACAGAACGTTAAGGTTATCACTAAGTGTGCATATCATATGAAACTAGTGACCATGATTTGTACACCCGCCTCCAGGGCTTTCCTGAGTCTGTCAGAAACTTAAAAGAACGATCCCACCCACAAGAACCCTCCAACCAAATCGGTCCTGTGAACCATTTCCTTTTCAAACTCTCAGTTCTTTCTCCCTCTGCTCTCAGAAGAGGACCACTCCTGTGAAGTAACCCCCCAGAGCTTTGCTTTCAACCGCATGAAAGAAATATATTATCAGTTCCTGTCTTCGATCCTTCTCATCTTCGCCTGGCGCTGTGGTAAAGAGGTGGTAACACAGAACGGAGGACGAGGAGAGGACAGAAAACCTGTCGGTCCACTGTATCAAGTGACAAAACAGACACATGTATAGCACGCCTGGCAGAGGTTGCAATGAGGATTGACCATTGAATTTCAAATATAAAAATGGCGTCCCTCGCAGATGGTTTCTTTGATTAATAATAAATGTTTTCAAAAACATCTCCCCCTCTCTTAACAAGGACTCAAGGGAGAAATCGCATAGTACTGTAAATCAACAGCACCCTAATGATCCACATACTGAGCTATAAAAGGCGATCCCACAAAAACACATCAACTGTGACAAAAATTGAAAATAACTGTAATGCATCTGCAAAACCTGACTACGCTTTTTATCTATATCATCATATGGATAAGAGATAGAAGAGTAACTGTAAAAACTATTAATGTATGAAAATACTATAATAAAAATTATTCATAATTATAAATATTACTAAGATCATGTAAAATAAGTGTAAATTTCAGCAATTTTTGCACGAGTGTAGATATGACTATGTATACTAAGTATATTCAGTCACGACAAAAATATTTGCACGCTTAAGCTGCAATTAAAAATGTATACACCACTGTATTTACAAAAATACACTGTAAAAAGTGATCCCCCCCCCCCCCCCCAATTGTAAATAAAACAGATTATTGGAGAACATTTTAACCATTTGAAAACACTATTTGAATGCCTGTTTCTACCCATTATTACATTTTAGAGTGCTTATTAGTATTAGTCGTAGTTAGGGGTGGGGAAAAAAATTGATTCACGATTCAATCTTCTAGTAATTCGCATCGATTCACAAATTTCAAAAATCTATTTTCTAGTTTAATTTTAAATTTAACTAAATTTTAATGACACTGAATTAAAAAAAAAAAAAAACAAAAAAAAAAACCCAAGCCAATAAATAACCACACTTTTATTGAAAGTACAACCCTCTACGGACACCTTGGCAATATAATCACCATTGGCTAATAAACATTTTAGTTTACTCGCCAGACTAATATTAAATATACTATACATAAGTACACTTAACATCAGTCAGTAGGGCTGTCACGATAACAGCAATATCGCAATACCGCGCTATTGACGAGCATAACCGCAGAGGAATGCAACAACCGCAGCAACTGCGATATTCTTTTTCGTAAGGTTACGCCCTTCTCGTTTTACACTTTGTGCATGTGTACTGAATATTAGTAATGATAACATAATGTGTACTATGCTGATTTGTACAGAGGCTCAGTAAATTTGCACTTAACAAGCCTAAACAGACAGCGAATGAGAGAGAGATCGACTGAGCGCGTGCGATTACCTGCGTCTATCCTTCAGGCTGAGTCTTGTACATTTGTGAAAACAGGTTGTCATGTCCAAGGAAAGCGAAATCTCTCTTAGCATCGATGCATTGCTGGTCAGCGGAGACTTTAAAAGTGGCATTCAAAGTTAAAATGATTTCAGCAACGTGTTTCATTACATCTCTCTTTGAGTGAATCAGCGTTTTTGAACGTGTAGTTGAATGAACGGCTTAAAGACTCACTCAAAGAAAGTCTCTTGCCACCACCTTGTGGTGCAACAATGAAACTACACTGACTGACAACCCTCTAGAACACGCAGGTGAAATATCAACAGAAAAAGTATCTTGTCAGTCAGATTCGAGGATCAGAACTAACTGTTATTTATATATAAATAGGCTCACAATAGACTAACGATCTTATTGCCAGGTTTATGTTTTGTTATGTGGACTGTTATTTTGTCGTTCTCTTCTGTTTACTTCACTTCCTGTTTCAACGCGATTTAGTTTCGGTTTCTGAATATGACCTCGTTACATCGTAACACATACACACAAATTATATACACACATATACATATACACACACATATATACATATATATATATATGGGGGGGGGGGGGGGGGGGGGTAATACTGATAAGATCATACTACTACGAATTCTACTACTAATAACAATAAAAATGCACTAAGGATTAATGAGCTGCTGCAACACAATATTGCGTTCAAAATCGAATGCAATTCATCTGTGATTTTGAACGCAATATTGCATAGGTTGTCAGCGAACTATGGCTCTGTGTATTAAATGCCGCTCCAACTGAAAGCACGTGAAGATTAACTACTAATCACAGAACTGGCTTTACTAACTAGATGAGCATGATCATCGCATTCGATTATTTGCACAGCCCTAGTGATCACGAATCTCGAAAGTGAAAGTAAAAAGCGAGCATGCATTCAAAAGCAATTTCAATGTTCCACATAATAACGGCTCCCATGCCCGCAATTTATACACAGTAAAGTTACCCAACAATACAATTGCGAGAGAAAGCACTGAATTTTTTTTTCCTCCAATCTAGTATTTATTCGATCCTATATAAATACGTAAATCCAACTACTATTACAGTGACTTTCTTGTCAACTAATTTCAAAATTAAGTCATTCAAACTCATACCTGTATATTTCTTAGCCATAACATGAACATTATAGAGGCTTATTGACAATAGACTTCATACATCCACTCAAAGGCATAGTTCACATAGATGACATACAGTATTGAGGTCTTATGAAACAAAATGACCAACCTGTGCAAGAAACTGAACGTTTTTCACAACATTATTACTAGTGGTGTAAAGGTTCACGGTTCGGTTCGATACGATACAGTGGTGTCACGGTTCGGTACGTTTTCGATACAGCAAAAAGAAAGAAATGCCAGAGAAATTTCCTTGATTTTTACAAATTTTTTTATTTATTAAAACTAATTTTTTACTTTCAACAATTATGGAGCTATACATGATCCATCTTCTGGGGTGTCTTAGCAGCATATTAAGCAAAAACAGCTCCGGCATTTAAATGCTTTTACACACTGTTTAATGCAGCTCAGAGGGACATGTAATGCTTTAACCTGCAGTTACAAGTGCATAAATAATGTTTTGATATTTTAAACAACGTTGACAACTGATGTTTGAAATTAATAAAAAAAATTTAAAGATACTTTAAATGTGAAATTAAAACCGCCAGCAGGTGGCAGCAAGTCACTGTTAATAAGTGGGTCATTGCGATTGAACAGAATCATTTAAACCATTGATTCATTCAGGAACTAAACGCTGTCATGTTGCTCAGAGATGCAAAACAGTGCTGTGGCTGTGTTTGGATTTATTTTTGTTGGCGAAATTTAACAAAAACAGGCAATATGCTGTCTAAAACATAAGTCTCTTAATAAACTTCTTGCTTATTGAACTGTTGTAAAAATAATTTGAAATCATGCTGATTTTTGGGGAGAAAAAAAAATGGCACTCTTCTGTGATACTGATTAACTATATGAAATTATGTAAATAGACAAATTTTCTGCACCCATATCTTGAATTTTGTTATCATCCTAAATGCATTTTAATAGACTGAATCATACAGTGAAAGAACGCACTCTAAATGCGCGCACGCACTAATCAAACCAAATGAGATAATATGCTGTAATAGGATTAGTCCAACGAATCGTTCGGTTTATAATGCGTACCGAACCAAAAGCCTCGTACCGAACGGTTCAATACGAATACGTGTATCGTTACATCCCTAATTATTACCCGTAATCCACAGCTTTAGGCAAACGGTCCCGAGCTTAAAAGAGTTTGGAGCTCAAGATTTTCATTCGGATAGGTCTAATATTGTTTTTTGCACAGACCAATCATTCTACTACAAAAGACCTCAATATATCATCAGGAGCTATGGCTATTAATTTTGTTTCCTGTACCTGCTTTTCGACTCTCAAAGAGATGGAACCCGTTGCGTTGCATTTTATGAACCACAAAGGACAATGGATGCAGCTAAAAATCCTTTTATTGCTATACTGAATAAAGAAAGTCATCTTGGGTGGCCTGAGGACAAGTAAATTAATTTTCAGTTTTGGGTGAACTATTCTTCTAAAATCACTGACATCAGTTGGCTAAAAGTTATTACAAAAGTGGCTCAGAAAAGTGAAGTTAGTGCTGTGAAAATTTTAGAGAAGAAAACATTTGCTTTGATTTTTTTCTCATCTAAACCATGACATGCAGACATTTTTAAGTGTTACTCAAGTGTTTAATACTCTGATAGGCCACCCTACTCTTTAACATATCGTAATCAGCCACAGAAAAACCCAAATGGGTTAACCACTACTGAATATCATAAAGCACTCCAAACTGCCTGAGTCATCAAGTCTCTCATTAGCACAAACTTTGCATGTGTGTAATAGGCACCTGTGCGTGTATACGAGGGTGTGTCTGCTTTAGCTGGCAGAAAGGGTGTATCCAGTGTGTGCATGCACGTGTCGCAGACATACGAGTGTCCAGCCAGTCTTAAACAGGTTGCATTTCAGAGGTGATTCACAGGCAGGCCTGTGCACGGAACATGCAGTTTTTACACACGACAGACGGAGGGATTGTGGGATGGTGGAGAGGGGGAAGGGGGACGTCTTCAAGCAGGAATGTGCAAAGGCAGGCAGCTCCTCAGCTGTAGACTGGCGTCATCCCAAACAGGGAGGACAGAAATCATTAGTTTCTCCAATATATCTAAAGCGGCCTCAAGCAGCCTGGCTGATGTCAACGAAAAGTGTCGAGGCCTTTTAATGATCAGTGTCCAGCAGGACTAGACGCGGGGCGCTTGAGGGGGAGGGACACGAAAAGGCTGCAAAACAGTAGTTGCTATGACATTATGGTTACTTAATATCTCTTACACCGTGTCCTAACTACACGCGACGCGACAGGATTCCAGCGAAACGCAGTTTGGGTGTCCACACTACACGCGACGCGACGGAATCAATCAAATATCACAGCCAATCAGAAGCGTGTGCGGGCGGGCTCTCCTTGGAAGCACACTGCACTCGCAAAGAAATGGATATGTTTATAATCTAATTCATGAATATTAAACCTTTTTAACATTATTAAAAGTACATACTGAGTGACTGATGCCATCTTTGTCATGGAATACGCTTGTTGGTTCACATGGAGTTCGCAGTTTTAATGTACATCTTATTTTCAAGATCTGAGGTAAACTATCTGTTGTTGCTTTCAGTATGGCTATAACGGTCACGCAGAATGATATTCAAACTCACATTAGACACGTTTAACATTGAATAAAGCACATAATCAGTACCTGACATCATCACTGTCATTAGTTTGTATGTTGTTGTTCCAGCCGCGACGTCGCGGAAATAGAAACCGTTTCTAAATTAGAAATTTCGCGGCGTCGCGTCACGGCTAGTTAGGACAAAAACTCAGATTAACATGGAAAAGATACCTTTTATCTCGTGTCGCGGCGTCGCGTCGCGTGTAGTTAGGACACAGTGTTAAGTCAATTTAGATGTAAATCTAAGGGATTTTTCACCTGCTTTATCGTCCACCAGGCAAAATGTGAAATCACAAATAAGACTGCATTTCTCCACAATAAGCTGTATGATTTGAAGTATCAATCTTGTCTGAAGCATATGAAACAAGTTTTGGGTGGAAAATATTGCTAATTAGCTTACTATTTGTTATAAGTCACTATATTCAAGACAATGCAACTGAAACTGCACACTTTGCTTAAGTTTTGTCCAGTGCATCAACTATGCTTATTTAGGCGACTCGCTATTTACATTAACTGAACTGTAAGAAATTATATGAATGCACATATTTAAAAAACAAACACACGTACACAACAATCTACAGATTTGACACAATATAGTGGAGAAATACTTCAGTAGCTATATTATTGTTTCTGCGCTATGCTTAGTACAAACCTGTTGCGATATCAATTAGATTTTGTAGTATTTACAATTTATAATTTTATAATGCCTATTCTTTAAAATCTTGTTTCCAAATTCATAGTTGTAGGAATATAATGTATAATGCTATATTCTCACTTTCTTAACTGTACTGCGATGAATAATAGTCGCAGTGCAAATGCAAAACTATTTCCTGCAGCACTTTTGCCTATTTGCATTCCAGATGCCTCTTGTTCTAATGAACTTAAAGGCAAAAACAGTGTTAACATACTATATATTGTGTCTCAGTATCAGGGTAAATACAATCACAGTAAATACAATCTGTAGACAGTAGGGTAATCTGATCCCAGTTCAGCAATCTAAAATACATATTGCAAACAGTGCAACAGAAGGGAAAACTCTCAAGTTACCTGCTGTCATCCCGTTCCCTGTTTAGCTTATTGAGACCTCACGAACCCTACTACACATCTCTCCACCCGAGTCTGTATATTATGATACGAACCAATCTTTCACAGTATTTTTGCAGGTGGGGATGGAATTCTGTTGTGTTATCCTTCTCTCCAAATAAATGGAGGTGTCCATTCTTACCTACAAACACACCGATCCAGTAAAGATCACATTGTACAGGGCAAAGGAATCTTTGCGATGTTCCATTATTCAAAGGACAGTTCATCCAAAAATTTTAACTGTCTTCATTTAAAGGTTTTTCTATTACATATGTTTGGTCATCTAAGGTAATTAGAAGCAAAAATAGCTACTTATTGTATTTCTTTGAAGATGATACAAAGAAGGACATATTAAAACCACTGTTACTGCAAAAGTGAGTTCAGGATAAAAATATTTTACTACTGCATGACAATTAGCCATCAGACAAAGTTTCATAATCATGACAACCTTAACCATACAGGTTTGAAACTACATTAGGATGTGTACATGATAGGGCTGTCAAAAAAAAAAAATCAAATTTTTAATATTCGTCAAATTTAAAATAAAAATCCACATTCGAAAGCAAAACATTGCATTCGAATTTTAGGTGTGCGTCAGGCAGCCTTATTAGTGGCGCACGAGATGTGATGACGATGTAGGTAGGTGTCATTGCATTTTAATGCTTTTTTTTTTTGTCTATCCAGTTGAACCCACTGGATACGTTGTTCATTCAAAATACTGCGGAAAAAGAGAACATCAATGCGGAGATGATGTTGTTTACGTCAAAACTGAAACCAAGCCGTTCACACAGAACGTATATTTTGCGCATTTTCTAGAGGGACATCTATCACCATTGCACTTGCGTCTCGCAAAAGAGAGTCGAATATTTAGAAAGCCATTTAAAAGTATTGTAAGTTCAACTTTGAAAAAAACGTCTCAAAAATTTATGGCGGGACGGGTCTTCACCCATTCCACTGCATCTCATGTTTTTAAATGAAAAAAGTAACGTTACTCTTTGTGATTGGTTTTCTGTGCTTTGTATTAAACTGTGTATAAATGATGCTGTTTTGTTTCTAATTGTTTAAGCAACTTAATTAATTATATATGGTTGAACATTATTTTAAACATTATGCACTTTTTTCAAAGATAGTCGTGTTATTTTATTGCTTTGAAGAACTTTGGTTTAGTAATATTTTGCTCGATGCGCCCTCTTGTGGCCTCAGGAGAGAAAGCCAAAAGCTTTTTTTCCTCTAACTGAAATTATGCCTTTTAAATTCGAATAAAATTCAAATTTTGATAATATTTAAGTACAAAATTCGAATTTAGTTTTTCAGCCATTTTGACAGCCCTAGTACATGATGACAGAATTGCCATTTTTTAGTCAACTATCCCTTTGATTGTGCAATTGTTGCGCTAAAATTTTGGTGAACAAAAACCGACAAAATTTTCACAGAACACAAACTTGTTCTGTTGAAGGAGAAAAGCTCTAACACTAGCAACTGAGAAGCAGAATCACAGACCAGACCAGAAAAAAACATTTCTCAGTGGTGTGAAAGGAAAAATTAAGTAATATGCATTCCAGAAAACACTTGCTTCAATCCATTAACGTCAAGCAAAGCAGAAAAAAACCCAAGACAACCAAGCTCACATCCCTCACTGCTAAGCTTCATGTACTCTCATAAAATGTTATGTAGCCAATATGTATAATTTCTGGAAAAAAAAAAAAAAAAAAAAAAAAAAAAAAATCAAATTCTTAGAAGAAACAACTTTTACCTTGACAGCTTAACTTTACTTCTGACCAGTGACATTTGTCCCTGACTACAATTTATGTTTGCACTTTTGTATTTCACAGCCTACGCTTACATTGAGTGCTGTCAAGGTAAGTGACATTTTACATAAGTAAGCAACAGCTAGCGAGGCACTTTACATGCATTACTCTTGAACTTTGTGGAAATCAGGTGCAACATTGAGTATAACATAAGAGGTGAGGGAGCATAAAGACATTAGATCTACCCAAAATAATGTAGTGTGAATGTAGACTAGTAAAAGGATGATTCCCTCCAAATACCTGACGTCTGGCATCTGGAAATAGCTACTTAGTCTTGCTTATTTAAGTAATAGTATTAAAGCTTTGCACTTTGTATTATTTGTATTATTTAAAAGCTTATGCTTGATTACAAAGCACTCCAAGTAAAGTAAATATCCCAATTAGAAATAAGATATGATCTTTAAAACAAATCTTCTGTCATGAACCCACATGAGGATGAGCAATGTGATGGGGGGTGATGAAATCTTTAAATCTAGACAATCTAAACTTTCATAGAAAACACTTAACTTCTCTGCTCCAGGCACCTGGACATCAGTGCACACTATGGTCGGCGCTATTTATTGAGTTCTAACAGGTCAAAACGTAGCCTTTGCCCCACAGATGTTTTTCTGTGAATCATAACTTTACATGCACGCAAATTCACACGCGCACACACACACAATCATGGGGATATCCTGCACACTTCCCCCTTCTTGTGAGTCAAGTGGCCTATTTCCACATTAACAGCATGCATACAAATGGATAGCTAGACCTTGCCAAAAACTGCTGGTCCATTCATTCGCTCATGAAACTCAGACTATACCTCAACGGAATACAAACAAAAACATGGAAATTTGTCATCATAAATGCAAACCATTAAATGCCAAACATGCAACAATCCACATGTTCATAAAATACTGTCGCCTAAAATGTATTTAAACAATTAAGAAATGTTTGCTGTTGCATTATTTTTTAAGTGTCTGAACATACTTTTTGCGAACACTTGTAGGTACACCAAAACGTCCAAAAATGATATCTACAATGCTTTTCTGTGCATTTGAAACAATAAACCACATAACACAACGCATAAACAAACGTCATAATAAATCCTTTAAGGACAGAAAAAAACAATGCTTTGACTGAATGCAATGTAAATTAAGCCCTAATGTCTAGATTTTAATACAATGAAAAAAGCCTGAGTCATACATTGAGTGATGTTTACAACAGGATATGACACACCTTAAAGACTTCCTGCTCACCTGTGAGCACTCACACACCACTGCATTACAACACATTTTCAACGAGGCAAATGATTAGTCAGAGTTATTATGAACAACTGGTATTAGCAGTATTTGTAGAGTATTTTCATGTTTTAGGGTTACAATACATTAAAAGTCACCATCCAGTGTCTGAAAATGTTCACCAACACTGCTGTTAGACAACAGGACATAACTTAACACCGCATGTGCTGAGACTGTTAACTAGAACTTCTGACAGATGACAAACTGAGCTAACACATTTTAGATAGACTGATTAATTTTGTAAACTAGGCTGGATAATACCTCAACACTTTGATATATGACATGGTACTACTAAATAAATATTATACTCACATACCATCATATCTGCCTGGCTCATTTAAATACATAGCCATATTTAAAAGACATTTTGGACAAATATCATAGCGTCCTTGATGTGGAATTCAAACACTATGGTATATGGTTCTGCCATGGTACCATCTGTTAACATATTTGCAACAGAGTATTATGGTAATACCATGTTTTTTTGGACATTGTGACATTGAACAGATCTTGCATTAACATGTATATAAACAAAACATGGATGTACTAAGGTACATTTTTTTCTTTAAGTGATGGTACTCCAAGCTCCAAGGTAGTTAAAAGAATACCAATGTGCATGTCAAATTAGCCATTTTAATAACATGCTAGTTTTCTGGTAGTGTGACAGCAATCCCTTTGAAGTGCCTTTGAACATGGAAGGTGGAATAACAACATATTTTTCTATATTACCTCACAAATAATCTAAATGTATACAGTCTTTCTAACTAGTAAATGCACTCATATATCCTAGATGATCAGGCTACACGGATGTAAAGGGTGATTTGAAGGGGACGCACATCACAGGGCGGCTGGATTCTCATCTATCAGCAACCGGCCAACCACAGAACTGTTGCCAACCCTCCAAAACAGCTGGAAAATAACTTATTCTGAGCCTTTTTACAGACAGACTCCAAACCAACCCATGATGCTGGGGGGAAATCAAAGCATCGGGTGTGTTATTTCAATTTGAGAGGGACTCACCTTCATGTCGTTCATGATGATTTGGAAGAGCCCTCCCAAAGCGCTGCACTCCTTCTCCATTCCCGCATCCATTTTACCACCCCAAAAACACACGCGCAGCGGTGACACTTATCCTCCTCAGGAAAGCTCGCCTCGAAACCCGCTGTCAATCTCTGAAGGGGCCGGTACGAGGCTGTTTTTTGAAGGCTATCGTGTGAATTAGGAAAAAGCGGATAAATTAGCGAAAAAATAGTGAGTGTTATTCCGCTGATTGGCTGCCCGGCGCAAGTAAACTAGTCCCGGCCACGCAACTTACCAAACCTCTGAAAATACATTTCATCGCCACGATAAAAGTGGATAAAAAAACTAAAAACGGGATTTTTGACAATAAGTCTCCAGGTCAAAAAAGTGCCACGTAAGCACAGGTAAACCCTCAGGAAAACCGACCGTTGAAAGTCTGCGCCGAAGTACCCGGCTCGGCGTTTCAAAAGCTTGGCTCTGCTGGATCGATAGTCACGTTAGTTTAGATCGCAACAACCGCCGTGTTTTTTATTCCTCATGGTTTCATTCAGTCGATCCAGCCGCTGATATGTCCTTTATGGTGATTCTTTTGAGCGGTTGCAGTTTGAAAGAGCTTTTCGGGTAAAATGAATACAGCAAAACCTGACTTAAGTTTCGACTCCTGATAGATTCCACAGAGTAAGTGGTAAACATTCACTCCTGGCTCTCGCGCTTTCTAACCCGTTTGTGTGAATCGGCTGGTGACGAACTCAAAAAGGGGCGGAGCATGAGTACTTCGGACATGTTCGTGCTTTTCCGTTACTTTTGTCATAACATACATGTAGTTGATGTATGTAAATAATATATGTGACCCTGGACCACAAAACCAGTCATAAGGGTCACACATATTATACATCATCTGAAAGCTGAATAAATAGGCTTTCCACTGATGTATGGTTTGTTAGGGCAGGACAATATTTGGCCGAGATACAACTATTTGAAAATCTGGAATCTGAGAGTGCAAAAAAATAAAAAAAATAATAAAAAATCAAAATTTTGAGAAAATCGCCTTTATAGTTGTGCATATTAATTCCTTAGCAATGCATATTACTAATCAAAAATTAAGTTTTGATATATTTACGGTAGGAAATTTACAAAATATCTTCATGGAACATGATCTTTACTTAACATCCAAATGATTTTTGGCATAAAAAGTTATGACCCTCACAATGTATTGTTGGCTATTGCTACGAATATACCCGTGCGATTTATGACTGGTTTTGTGGTCCAGGGTCACATATAAGATATGTATGACCTATATAATAACATGACCTCATAATAGACACAATATGAAATGTTTGTACTTTTAAAAACATTTAAGATGAACAAGTAAAAGCAAAAATGTGAATAAAATTTGTGAAATAGTTACCAACTGCATCACTTTTTAGAACTATATTGCTCTTTTTAACCATTTATTTTTTTAATTATAATAAGACTTGATAAAAACCATTTACTTGATTACTTACAAGCTGTCCACAATTGCTAATCTCTCTCTTCTTAAACCATTTGAAATGTACTTTCTTTCTGTAAAGATAAATCAGAACAGAAGTACATCCAGTTAAATTTATGTAGCCTACACACAAGAGCTGGTTTTCAGGGATTCATATCATCTATGAGTCAGGACATTGTAATCTTGCCCAGCCTTGTGCTGTTACCTGACATTAGGAAATGAGTCCACCTCTCAGCTCAGCGGTCTCATAGCAACGCAGACATGATCAATTCAGCATCACGTCCTCTAGTGGCCACCTGTCTGTCTGTGGGAGAGTGCGGAGGTCACCTTGTTCAGCAAAGGGCTTCTCACACAGCTTCATGTGCCCACTCACAGCACAAACATCCAGACTCACAAAGTCCATGGATGGAGTATTTAAGTCAGTGTCTTTTAGTGTTGCTATAAACACATACAACAGTTCAGTTCACATACACATAAGTTTCGAAATCACACACAAAGTATCTTTGTTTAATTTGCAATTAGAAGTAAGGATTTTTAGAGATTGCTCTCGAAAAGAGCCATTTCTAATCGAATAAATATTTTAGAGCTTATCACAAGTAGAACAAAATTACATTAAATTATATCCAGTATCTTAAAAAGATTTTTTTTTTAACACAAGTACACTTGAACTAGTAAGCTGTAGTAGATACTTGCCACCATCTAGTGGTGAAACTTTAGTAGTGTTTTGTAATATATGTGATTTAATACTAGTGTATTACAAAAGTACAGTATATACTGTATACTGCCTATTTTTTACATCATTTGAATATTTTTTGTATATATTATGTATGCCATATTTTCATATTTGAACCTATTAAAAAAGCAATGAAGCAATATTAGAGAAAATATTTGAAGCACTGTTGACATTAAATACATCTATCAGTGTAGTTTAACCAACACACAGAAGCCATATTGTTATCATATGACCCTTTTATGGATGGAAAAGTATGAACAATGTACAACACATTTTTAAAAACTCAACTTTTTATGACCTTAGTTGGCTTTGAAAAACATTCTTAAAACTGCATAGTAAAAGTAGTAGTCATAGATAGACACATGAAGGCACGGTTTTGTTTTCAGGCTCCAATTTTTATTTTTTAAATAGTATTTGACTGCAACAACCCATGTAGATATATATATATATATATATTTTTAAAAAAAGTACAAACTATTTTTACAAACATGGTTTGATCAGAGCTGCCAGGGTTTATAACTTACATGCAAGTAATACAGCAGAAATAGTTTTCAGATAAAAAAGAAAAAAAGAAAAAGAGGAGGTTGCATCATAACCTTGAATCTAGAATCGTTTTCTTGAAGGAACTAGATATGCATTTGATTTGAATTTACATCTTGCAAACTTTAAAATAAATGTAGTTATTTTACTCGTTGCAGGCACTCATTGCAGGTCATTTACTCAAAAGGTCCTCGAAGCCATATATTTGGCCCATGTCATTTAATGCAGTGGTGAATAAGCTTATGTAGGATTAAACATTCAAAAAAGGTCATGACGGATCATTATGTCTGATGCAATGTTGCTGGCTTCAGTCACGGCGTGCAAAGGCCCTCTTGTGGTCAGTTTTGTAAGTGCATCCTGACCTCACTTGAGGTTTACTTTGGGTTAGTAACAGCAGCATGAAACAAGGACGTCTTAAACTTTTAAGAGCCCTAATTCTAGACATTCAAGTCTGGTTTGCTGGTATAACCAATGGATTCACTACAACCGTATGCTTTACTTGGGAAGGCAATGTATGGGAGACAAAATGCTACAATGATCTTTCAGATTTTTTTAGGTCCACTATGATTTATGCATTCATTGAAGAAGACAGTAAGAGGGTTAGTACCAACAGTGATACAACAGCAGCATTTGCTTGGCAAAGATTAGTTTTGTGTTTTCCTTACATGAAGGAAATATTAGATTTGAAAACACTGAGATTACAAATGTAAACTTGGCACAACAGAACATGATTGCTGTGAGAACAGGAGTAGTGTTTTGAGTGAGCAGCCATGGACAAATAAATCCCTGAAGTGTTAAAGCACCCTTTGTCCGGAGACTCAGATTAACGTTCAGAGGTGGGTTAGTTAGCCATTAACAACAAAAATCTGTGTCCGTGCACTTGCAAGTCTGCATGTCGGAGCGGTCATGAACTGTTCAACAACTGATTCCTTTGTGTCAGCTGGAGCAGAACCACTGAGCATTTTCCAACATGTATGTGGTACCAGAAGTACCAGATAGCTATACATCAAAGATATCTTTTCAACCCTTTAAAGTCAATGTCTTTTCATGCTTCCAATGTGCAGTTTGGTGAGTTGAATATTCAATGAGCTTGTTGTGCAATTCTCTTGAAGTTTGTTACTTTGTTTTCGGGCGATATCACACGCAATGGCCAAAGCTCCGCCTTTCAGGAACCGCACAAAGTTCTCGCCCACCAGCGGACCCATGGCATACATCCCTGGCTCCTTCACGCACTCATACGTGTATGGATCCACATCTAGTGGGTTCCGCCGACAACTGATTGGCTCTTCTGAGTCCAATGCTAGTGGGCGACCATGTTCTGGGAGGAATGACAGGTTGGGATGGGCACCAATCAAAACGAGCGCCATTGAGACTTGCAGCCCTGTCTGTATCCCTCCCTCATCCTCTAGCACACACTTGCCATCAGGTCTGAAGGCAGCCACACGGTGCTTTGGGAAACTAAGGTAACCAGGATAACAGGTGTATGGGCTCGTGCTATCAGCAGGTGAAGAAAGAGGTTGGTAGGACAGATTGACCACCGTCTCACCCACTTTGTGCTGCTGTTGGCTCATCATTTGATGCACTTTGTGGTACTCAGGGTAGAGGAGCTTGGGAAGCTGGTTGAAGATGAGCGCCGGATCGCTCACAGGTCGCCTAAAGGCGTGATATACAGGAGTGTTCAAGTGGTGAGCTGCGAGAACGGCATCTGCCGCCGTCAACCCAGCACCAACCACAAGAACCGGCTCTGAAGCGCAATCCAAGCGGCCTGACGAAATAGCAGCCTCCAGCTCCCAGAAGCTGTGACACACGAAGGGAAGGTTTTCACCTTCCACGCCGAGACGGGCTGGGATGTCGTGGGTTCCTGTGGCAAGCACCACGTTCTCGGCATAGACCGAGAAAGGGACTTCAATTACTTCATCTCCTTTACCACTGCTTGCTCTTCTCTGGAGGCCTTGGATCATCCAAACGGAGCACCCAGATTCAAGGTAAACCCGAGACACTGAGGTTACGGTGGTGCCGCAAGCAAAGCTCTTCTCCAGACCCATTTTAGTCACATAGTGTTGGTAGTACGACGCAATCTCAGCTGGTGTGGCCCGGTCATTACGTAAATTTCTGCACACACAAACCAGTATGTTAAATTATCTGTTTTGATCATTTGTAACATCTTAAAATGTTCTACTCATTATGCCTTATTTATTCACAAAAAAGTACAATTTGTAAAAAAAAAAAGAAAAAAAAAAAAAGACTTATTTTACAAAACCATATTATGTTTTTAAGAGAAATTAAGATAATTATTGCTTACTTATACTTCTCACATTATGTTAGAAAAACGTACAAAACAGAAAAACAGAAAAATGTACACAGAGCAGTTGTAAGTTGCTTAATAGTTTCAGTTTGGTTGTAGGACTAACACAATGGGGAAATCTTATTTCTATATCAGACTTATGCCAAGAATCTGACTAAGAATGTTGTATGAAATACGAGCCCTTTATTCTCTGCACTAGTTTGTTTCTTTTTTTATACCTTCGTTTATCTCTCATCCACTCCTTCAGCTTCAACCCAGGAAGTTCCATCCAGTTAGCCAAGCTGAGTGTCAACATGGAGCCCTCCATCGCCTGCAGGAATCAAGCATAAAAAACAACAACTTGACATCTTGGAATGAAGCAGGCAGAGCACAAGAAAAACATCTGATCAAACTGGTACAAAACCTCAATAGAAGACACGGTTGCAGTTGTTTTCAGGCACGCAACGATTTGAGTTCTTGTGTTTTTTTTTTCCCCCACAGGGCTGTACTTGTGTATTAGGGTGAACCTCATATTTCAAGTCATATTTCACATCACTGTAATATATATATGAACATTTTACTTCTGTGTTTTACACATTGCTCTTTATCACATGACAGTAATAGGAATACGACTTTGGAAAAGGCCTCCAAAATCTGAAGAAAATGTAATTTTCAATATGCCTGCTGAGGCATTAGATCAGAAGCCAGAAATATTTTAGGTGTGGTTACTTACATGCCAGGCCCCTCCAGGTGGTCCCTTCCCCAGTACAAGGTGAGGTGTGGCCCTTTCCAGCTCATGTCTCCATATCAGCGGAGAGGCGCAATCCACCCCAAAGTCACCATCTGGAAGAAGGAGGGCATCGAAGAGCACAGCCACAGGGTTTGATGAACGGCCCTCTACACCCTCACACAGGTACTCCAGATCCTACATGCATATAATAACACAAAACTGTATTTTTCTGTATTTAACATGAGAATGTGTGTCATTGACAACATTCACTAATCCTTGTAGTAGTCTATAGAGGCTTTTGGTAAAAAAAAAAATGATACAAGTCCCCACTTGTTATGTAAAGAGGTGTGGTAAATGTATATAGGGGGATTGTGTGTGTGCATTACCTGGTCAAACAAAGACAGATGAGGATTCTCTGTCAGCTTGTTATGCAAAATTGGGTTGGGATGGAAGCCATCGGGGGAAAGGTAAGGGGTGTATCCCGACAGCAAATAAGAGAGACAAATCCCTGATGGTCCATTACCTGAAAGACAGCCATGCATGTGAATATTGGAAAGCTCTATATATCAGGAACTGCAACAGAACAAGAGTTTTTAATCTGATATAATCTCACATTTAAACATGGTAAATGTAATTGAGGTGAAAGGATTATCAAAGTAGCCAAAATATTGAATAAACAAATGCAAGGGATTCTGGATGTGCAGAACATTTTTGAATAACATGCGTTCCAATTCTATGCAAGGCTGCTGAGCTTTCTGTAGAGTTCTGCACGCACAGATTCCATTTGAGCCTGGTCATTAGTTAATTCTGGACCTTGGCTGCAATACAACATTTCAAATCGCTCAGAGAAGTACAGTCTAGAACAAAGATGACAATGAGAAAGAAACAACAGAACAAAAATAGAATGGTTTTGCATGCATTTTGCATGTAAATGTCCATTAACAATTGCGAGTGCTCATGGACAACAAATATATAATGACAACTCTTACCAACAATGACAACAGGCAGAATATTCTCAGAAAATGTGTCTTTGTTGTACAACTCCATAGTGTCTCACCTGTTACATGCAAAAAGAGAACCAATTGTGAGCTGCAAAAGCTATAAACACAACCATAAAACCCCCTCCCAAGATACAGAAAAACCAGATCACTCCATCCAATTTACACTTTCTTAGTCATGACCAGTAAGGGTGACTAATATTGTCCTCTTGTATTAGATAACCCTACATAATCTGCATTACAGTAAGGAAAACTATAAGCTTCAGCCGGTAATTCTTATAGAATCAACCAATGCATTGTTACATAACAGGAGTTCAATGTAACCATGACTGTGCAGAATTTCTTAAAGTGACAGCGCGTGTTTAAAGCGGTTCACGCCAGGGTCGAAATCGCACAGTCATTTTGAATAGCGACCACACGACGTGCCAGATGTCAAGTACACTTGTTAATACACAAATATACTTAAATATAAAGCTCTGTTTAATATTTTACTTAATTTTATACACGTGTAATGCACGTAGCTGAGTTTACAGACTGTCTTGGTTTTCTTGAATGGAGTCCAGTGGGTCGTGTGTGCCTAACAGATGAGAGACGTTTTTATGTTCTGGAGAGTTCGCAACAGAGCTGCACTTCCTCACAGAGTGCCCAAAATACCAAAACATTAGAGACCACTTTTACCCCAAAATTAATCATATAGTTCCCCAATTTAACATTTGTAGCCCAACCGAAAAACTTTGTTTCATTCTTGGCGAAAAAGCCAAATGTGCAATTATTGCTGCAAAATTCGTAGCATCGTGCCATCACCTGAGGGACAAACACAATCCAGAAACAAACAGG
Source organism: Spinibarbus caldwelli (assembly GCA_039654775.1). NCBI lineage: Eukaryota > Metazoa > Chordata > Actinopteri > Cypriniformes > Cyprinidae > Spinibarbus > Spinibarbus caldwelli. The sequence continues at coordinate 30,429,855 of CM077236.1, forward strand.
CGATAGACATGTGCATAATCCTCCAATTCTCAGTCCAGTAGTTACTACATGACTTTCTGTATTATAATGTATCTGTGTGTGTAAATGGCATTTTCATATTAGTTATAATATATAAATAATGTTCAAAAGTTCATGTTATAAACCATTTTCTTTGTTGTTTGGCAATGCAAAATGTATTTGTCATGCCAATAAAGCTGTTTGAATTATGAGGCTGCAGTTGAAGAAAAAGAAATGTGCAACTCATAAAAAAAGGTAAATGGACAAGTCATTCAAGTTCAAAGTTTAGAAACCATAAGTGCGTAGCTTTAAAGTGTGACTACGCTGTTACCAACCTGTGAACTATGGCTAAAATTGTCGGACTGTTCATTTATGACATTTGAGACGTTTTCCCCCACTGCCTTGCAAACTGCGAATAATTTTTGATTGACAAGTATGTCGCCGCGACTGCGACCCGCGTGCACAGATCAGCTCTGAAGTCCATTCAAGGAACTAAACTGCACGCTTTCACGTGTGCCTATTTTTAAAGAGACAGTTCACGCAAAAGTAAAACTACTGTCATGTACTCATGCTCATGTACTTCCAAATGTGAAGAAACCAAAATGAGATGTTAGTTAGAATAACAGTCTTTAGTTAGAATAACAGTCTTACCCATTTACATTCTTAATGTGGGCAAAAATGCTATGGAAGTGAATGGTGACTGAAGCCAAGTCCCTAACATTCTGTAAATGACATTTCTGTCATTTTTCTTTCACTTTTAATATACGCTCATACATGACAATGCATTTTATAACAGGTATTTGCGCTCCACAGACCTTTCCAGAGTAGTCGACACGCGCTTCCCAGTTGACGGCTTCATGGTTTCACAGTCGCATTGTGCGAAGCGAGCCTCGTCGCCCCTTTTCAGCTGGTAAGATGCGCGAATAGCCTGATCAGACACCCCAGACTGCAGGGTAACTGGTTTGCATTTACGAAGATTACACGAAAGCCGGTAACCGTCTGCTGCGTAACCCAGATGCTAGTATTGTATTTCAGTCTTGCGCTTTTCATAACTGTAAGTGCGCTGTCCACTGTCCAGACATGCCCCCGAGACAATTTCCATATCCGACGGACACATTACGACACAACACCAAATTAAGGAAACAAGAACAAAGATGACTTAAATTGACCCAATAGATGAGATGAGTGCAAAATATTACGCAATTCTTTAAAAACAATTGATAATGATGACAAGTTTTCTAATGTATCTTACATTAGCGTGATGAGCGCAAACCATCACGATTGTTATGTAGAAAAAGCACGTACCTGTAATGCAAATTTCCGAGATCTCAATAACTCGCAGTTGACGTAAGACAGCAAATCTTGAATATACAAGCAGAGCGACTGCGTTGATATTTTAAATATACAGTTGAAATACACATGCAAGCTTCTCCCGTTGTGCTTCTGTGCGGCTGTAAAGAGAGAAGCCGCACCGTTACAGCACCACGACACTCGTGCACTGATGGGTTTTATAAATCTTCTTCAGCGTCCGCCCACACGAGCCAATCATCGAGCGAAGACGTGACGCATAGCATTATGATTGGTTGGGTGAGGGTTGACGCAGAAGCGTGTTCTAGCTTGTAGTTTTCCATTCACTGACAGTGATCTCATCCCTGATTGGTCTGAATCTAGCTCTCACTCCACACCAGCCAATCAGCAAAAGCAGCGGCTTGAACGGTGTTGCTGCCATAGAATTACTATCGCAACGGCTCAAGGAAAGTAATGTTAAAACCTATGGTTAAAACCCATCACATCTCCATTACAGAAAATTGTTACCTTTATTGGCCCCATAAACAATTATGTTAGCCTTTCTTTTGTAATACAAATGTGAATTATTTACGGAAGATTCTTTATTCACAAGACAAAAACTTTGACGTTGAATGTATCTTACAGAATTGCAACAGCAATGAGAACTGCTAAAGGTTTGTGTATTTCGTTTGTATTCTTGGTTTGTGTATTTGTCTATATCTGTATTTGTCTGTATTTAATTTTTTTTTCATTATTTATTTATTTATTTATTTTTTTAAATCATTTTGATAGCCCTGGCTCGTTTCTCCTTAGGCCTATATTAATCGCCAGATACAGCATGAAAACAGATTTATTTTTATTTATTTTTTTATTTAATTTTTTTCTGACTGGGTGATATGGTTACATGGTCAGGTGTCTCACAGCTAGCAGACTTCCTGTTACTTTGTATGACCCCATTTTTATAATTTGTATTCCTTTTGTACTGAACTTTGCACATGCTTAGTGTGCTGTTGTAAAATAGATGTAAACACTTTACATCAATCCTCATATTTTAGTTAGAACATAAAAACAATAATAGTACGTGACTGGGTGACATGCAGGTCAGGCGATGCAATGTAACTAGTAAACGTCTGTGTTACTTTCTTTTCTTTGTTACTTTCCATGCTCAGAAGAGAAAGAAAGTTTCCATTGTTAGAAACTAATTACTTAAATCCTCATTCAAGGTCTTTTCTCGTGGGTGTATTTGGGTTCCCATGAACATTTTGTTGAGTTCTGAAAGGAGACTTTTTAATAAATAGTACAAGGGAACAGTGCCTGGTTGGCAACTTCAGTGCGCAAGTAGAACAGCATGTGTAGAAATATGATCACACATTCAAAAAAGGGAACTATGTTGACTGTGGACTGGGATCATAGATTCATATTGTTCATATAGTTCAGATGAAGGACAAATATTTAAACAAGTATTTTGATACCCACGACATTTACATAATACTCCAAGGCATTTAAAAAAATACTACAGAATTGCAAAGATTACCATTGCAATGGCTCTAAAATGGCATGTGTAACAAACGAAAAACAAAGAATTATCATGCAACCTTTTCTAAATATCATCACAGTGTTGATACAAGGTGTTGATACAAGTTTTGAGGTTTGGAGGGACTTTTTCTTGGCTATCTACCAAACGTTTAACCAAAGAACATGCTGTCTTTTGGACATTGTGATCCTTCGTTAAGATTCATCAAGCCTCATCACACCTTGAGTTAAGACTGTACACATATTGAATTTTTTTCTCTCTCTCTTTTGGATTGTATCTGGACTTTACATGAATTGAGGCTGACAGTGTTACTGTAGTTATCAGATTATTTTAGCTGCATTCAAGTTGTTCCTACAGATTAATCCACAGATTAAATAACTCAAATGTTGGCATTTTTTAATCATTATACATTTACTATCTGTAATTAGTGGGTTTAAAACAAGCATTTTGTCACAGACCAAATGTTTAATTTTAGTCTTTTACGCTCTACTTCAGTAGCCTCTTGCATTCTGCTGGCTAGTCAGCGTATGACTCAACAAGTTTCCAGTTAGACAGAATGAGGGGCCCTTTTCAAAAGGCTTCCAAAAGCATTTCTCTTTAGTCTATCCAAGAGTCAGCGGCACTCACAAAGAGAACCAAGTCTGTGTTATTACAATGCATCGCTTCATCAGCTCAAGAGCGAAAGAATGGTAACATGAAAATCTGATTCAACAGGTCCCGTGCAGTTGTTATGGTAGCTCAGAAATTATGTAAATTATTTGGGCAATCTGCAGAGAAGCCATGAGAATGAAAAGCAATTGCGGTGTTAGGCAAACTTGAGTTTGTTTACGTGTAATTTTTTTTTCTATGTTAACATTTGTTAGCATATAGGTATCATGAACTAACAGCAAACAATAGCTTTTTAGCGCTTGGGTAGTGTTAACGTACACATATGATTCATAGTATATTAACTTGAAATCTTAAAACATTTTGTATTATATGTATAAATTAACATTGACCAAGATTAATAAATGTTGTGGAAGTGCTTCTCATAGTTTTTGTTCATTTTAACTATTGTTAACTGATGTTAACATTAACAAACTTGTTGTAAAGTATTACCTACCTTGGATTCCAGTGACAGGGAATGTCAATTACTAAAGTGTCAAAGAAAGTTATCAAATATTAACTCAAACTATGATTTATTACTGATAATTTGATAATTTTATAGCTGAAGATCAATATTCAAATATAAATGATCTAAAAACAAACATCTCAAGATAAATATGATGAAACTTAACAACCTGTGGTCAAGTAATAATTTAATCCACTGAAAAAGGTGAAAGGTCACCAAACCAATGAAAACAAAAAAATTATTTGAATAACATGACTTATGCAGAGTCATTCTGGCTTTCACCTGGTGTGATTGACGTCTCCCAGTAACGACTTACAAAAATTTTTTGTAATGTAATTTGTGGCAGATGCCAAGAAGCAAGTCTGTAAAGTCTTTTTAATAACTAATATGTTTCTAAGTAGAAATGTAAATTGTGTGGGGGAAAAAAATAAATAAAAATTGTGTGTTAAAATGAACTATACACAAAACATGAATTTCACAACGCAGATGGGTTGAGTTTGTGTAATTAGTGGGAATAATGCTAAATCTCTTCATTTCACTCCAGACAGCTTAAAGCATTTGGCAAACTAAAGCAGGTGGGGTGCTCAATTTGCAGTTTTTTTTTTTACTGCACTTAACCTTGTTTCAGCGTCGTCTGTCAGCGAGACTTACAAAGCTCTCATTGACATGAAAGTCTGTGACAACATTTTGACAGTGTTTAAAGTTATTTCATAACTACAAAATGCTTTTGCAAAGCCTATAGCATCTATAGAATATATAGAAAACTTGAAGTCTATGCATTAGTTCACTCATCAAGTCATGATTTCAGCAATGGTATGTACGAACTTGAAGTGGGATACACAATACTTTCTTCGACCTTGTTTCAGCGTCGTCTGTCAGCGAGACTAACAAAGCTCTCATTGACATGAAAGTCTGTGACAACATTTTGACAGTGTTTAAAGTTATTTCATAACTACAAAATGCTTTTGCAAAGCCTATAGCATCTATAGAATATATAGAAAACTTGAAGTCTATGCATTAGTTCACTCATCAAGTCATGATTTCAGCAATGGTATGTACGAACTTGAAGTGGGATACACAATACTTTCTGACATGAGAGATTATACTTCGTTTCCACATAAAAACCCATGACAAGCTTAATTTAAATAGCACTTTTTCTTTAAATCATGAACCAAAGTGGTTTAACGAAACAACACAACTGAGAAATAAACTTTATTGGCATTTTAACCACCACATCATTTACAAATCATTTAAAATCAGTGTTATGACATCCAAAATGGCCCAAAATTTCCTTTCAGGCTGAAAGGGGAACCAGAGTAATGTGAAATGGAGGTCAAGTAATGTGTAATACTTCAGTGTGCACATTTCTGAACCGCTGGTAGGCATCCAAAATAAAAGAAAAAATTCCTGAAAACACGTTTAAGTTTTTCAAATTTCATTACTAACTTAAGCAAAAGATTCCCTGCAGTTCCATCTCTAATGTGTGCAGGAGAGAAGCCCTTAATCGTGCCAACCACAGACATGTTCACATTTCGCAGGCCATTCAGATGTTTCTAACTTGGTACCAAAAAGCACATATATGAACTTTAGTCGGTTGTTCACCCAAAGTAAAATGGAGTAGAAAAATGAATTCAAAAGAACACAATAAATAATTCCCATGAGGACTGAAAGAAAGAAAATGGGACTGGCTAGTACAACATTTGCTCAAAATGGTCAAAGTCAGTAGTTTCAGTCAAAATGCTGTTTATTATACTACCAAAAAAGTCGTCTGAATCAGTCTTGTTGTCCAGTAACAATATCTTAACAGTGTCAAAACAAAATAAATTTACTTTAAAATTGTACAAGACATAATACATTACAGTTTTTTTCTTACATTTCTGATGATTGTTTTTGTTTTAAGCATAAATTAAAAGTTTTTGCCAATGTGGGAAGAGAAGTGAACTGAAAATGTATTCTGTGAAAATAAATCTTACCTTAAATTTGCTTGTTTTTACTCAGTATCAGGACAAAAAAAAAAAGAAAAAAAAAAAGGATCAAGAATTATTATTATTATTTTTTTTTAATCTTCCTGCTAACAGTTTCTTGGTTAAAATACAGCATGATATAGAATACTTTAATTGTTAGTTAAACATTTAACAACTAATTAATTTAGTTGTTTTAGGAAATCCATTTGCGTTATAAATGTAATTTAAGGTCAACATCAGGTATGATAATGTATATCAGTGCATGTGGAAATAAAATGGCAAGCATATGTTTGTAAACCTTCAGCATCTACATCTTTATGACTTTAGAGATGACTTCCACACACTAGACTTTGAAACAACTGACTATCAAAGCCACCCGGATGTTTGCGTCTTCCTACCTGACAAAAAGGGCAGATTATTAGAAAAGTCTGGAAACAATACAGGCAATGGAAAATTCCACCATCTAAGAACTAGAAGTAAGGTCTACCCACAAGAGGGAGGGGTTATACAGGTATGCAGTCGATAGGTACATGTGCCCTGGTGTTAGATCAAAAGCACGGATCAAAGTAAATCCAGGCGGTTAATTCTTAATCCCAAAGGAATCATAAAACAGAACAATAAACCCAATTCCAACCAGAGCCAATTTAAATATAAATAAAATCACAGTGCAGTTTAATCCCTCATTAAGAACATAAAACAAACAACCAAAATTGTTGTACAAAATGTACCAATTCTGAACATTTAAGCAACTCTTACTCCTCTAGTATTATTAAGAGGTTAAAAAAAAAAAAAACATTAACCAAGAAAAGCATTCAGAGAACATTTGAACATATCCACCTCTTCATGTCACACTCTCCGATAAAATGTCCACAGTTTTGGCCCTCTGAAGTCAACGTTTATATGATCACTCCACATTCATGTTCTGCCCTCTGCTGACCATGACTTCTAACTGCACATCCAACCAAACAACCTCACTTTTTCAATGAAGTTTAATAAAGAAAATAAATCCTTTGAAACAATGAAAGACAAGCAAATCAAAAGTGAAAATAACTATGTACCCACCTCATGGGAGCCAAAATAGTAAAGTTCTGTATCACTCAGATACCTTCGGTCAGCCCCCATTATCAAAAAGTCTTGTTCAAAACAGCTTTGGTCCAAGAGGGGGTCAACATTCAAACATGAGGTAAAACGCTCAAATGTGCAAAGGAAAGTAAAGGGGGTAAAAAGCAGGAAAAGGCATATTGAGGTGAGAGAGGAAAAAAAAAACAAACAAAAAAATGTAGTGTGAATGGACAATAAAAAAAGAGCTGAGATATGGGGGTGTGAGGCAGTCAGTGAGATCTCCAAGTCCTGTGAAAGAAGGTCACTTTAACACTAGAGTGGCTTCAGTGCCATCTTTCTTCTTTAGATAGAGGCCGTGTGTCAGGTGATGTTCTCGGCGCAGGTAGGCGTAGAAATAATCTGATACCAGGAGGATCTGTGGTAGTGTAAACACACATGACATTAGTTCATGTAATCTGTAAACTTTACTGTGAATTTTCACAGTGCTCACTAAATGAACTTTCGTTCTGAGGTCAAACTGACAAATTTCAGACTTCTAATATCTACAAAAAGATGGGATTTGTTCCAAGATTGTGAAGCAAATGCGAGGTGCACGTGCCTCACGGGTAATGTGGGGTGTGCCAGCTGTCTTGGTTAACCCAATACGAGACTATTTAGCTGAAACTAATACAAGTTAATGAATAATGAAACCTTGTTCCTACATCGATTTTTCCACCCACAATTTGTCAGCCAAGTAGTTGTAAACACTATCGTAGCTGAGCCTGTCAAACACCGAAAGCTACGAGTGGATAACCGCTGCTATCTTTACTGTTAGCCAAACAACAACTAGTTGTTTAATAGCCTTTCTTTCTGTCATCTTTCTTGCAACCTGACACCAGATTTTGTGTACTACCTCCATGAGTACAGGAAATACCTGGCACGACAGCTTCTGTCATGGTCTAATGAATAGAATCTGACTCTACCTTGACGCTAAGAAGAAACCTTTTTTGTTACCTTAAAGACTTGTTGCTTAAAGTGTGAGCAAAAAAGACAATGTGCCAGCTGCATTTCCAATTGTGTTTAGTTGAAATGGCTTCTCAAGATGGGACCCTTTACCTGTCCAAAGTTGAAGAGCAATGTGATGGCATAGTAGAAATTAGAGTTGGCACTGCCAGCGTATATCCACAGATGCCAGAGCACAGGAAAGAGTGCGGAGCATGCCAACAGCACGCACGACACCAGAAAGATGTTCCTCAAAACTGAAATAAAGAGGAGAAAGAAATAAAAACTAATTTCTTAAAAAAAAAAAAGAATAAAAAGCTTGCTAACAGATTTCAGCTTTATCCAGTGGCACAAATACAAACTGAGTGCGTGTCTATGCAGGCTTGCACAGAATCTGCATTGGATGCTCTACATATTTCCACAGACTTTGAATAGCAGTCATTCACAAAGTTCTACAGAAGCCCAACTCCTTGCATTTGTGTCTATTTAATATTCTGCAAATACAACAATGCTTTCAGCTGCCAATACAAGTGCAGTGTCCCATTTAATGCATTTTATCATGTATAATTTTGATTTTCCTATGAAATCTGTGCTGAAAATCTGAAAATAGAACAAACGTTACTTGTAAATGTGCTTTGGAAAAGTGCTTAATATATTGAACAGTATACAGTACACTCCACATTTGATTAATTCACAGAGAAAAACCCACACAAAAGAAATAAAATTATATTTTGCTCAATTTACACAACTCTTCAAAAGTTTGGAGGTCAGTAAGATTTTTTTAATGTTTTTGAAAGAACTCTCTTATGGTCACTAAGGCTGCATTTAACTGATCAAAATACAGTATACAAAACTTTTTAAAATATTATTACACCTTAAAATAACTTTTATCTGCTTAATATTTTTGTAGAAAGTGCGATGCAATTTTTTTTAATTGAAAGTTCAAGACAACAACATTTATTTGAAATATAAAACTTTAGCAACATTAAAAATGTTTTTACAGACACTTAATTCATTTAATGTGTCCTAGCTAAATAAAAATATTAATTTCTTTAAAACTATTTCTTCCTGACCCCAAGCTTTTGAATGGCAGTGTATATCAATATGTAATGCATTAATAGTGAACAAATTCATAAAAGCTATATTATACTCACTTTTGACTAAAGACTTAACGAAAAAAAAAATTGAGGTTCTGTGGCTTTTCTTTCATGTGTTTTAGCTTATATGATGGTGATAAAATAAACTTAAAATTGTAAAATTCTTTTCTAAGAAAATGGAAAAAAAGGACAACTTAATATTAGAATAAATAATAATTTTTTCTCTAAAATGCTCTCTAGAATGATAATGTCACTTTACTTTTACCACCTGTCACTGACTAGCAATAGCAAGTAGCAAATGGCTCATGGTTCAAAAAAAGGACATGCCCTTTGATATGCCCAACTCCATTTTCCCGCTTCGATAGCAAATCTGTCAACATGTTTAAATGAAAACCGCTACTCACATCGGTAAAGGTGACTCCAGGCTGGCAAAAATGCCATGTAGAGGGCGACATCTCCCACAGTAGGGTACGACTTAAAGATGGAGATGATGGCAATCTGCATGAAGATGAGGAACACTGGATGCTCCCTGTTTGATTGAATTGTTTACCAATAAGAGTGCTATACACGCTAAATGAACGCATTGCTCATGTTCAGGTATATGCAGGACCTACTTGAGTTTGATGGAGAGCGGGATGGTGTAAAAAAAGACATTGATCTGGAAGACACAGATGAAGAAGAGACGGAAATGCTCAAACATCTCTGCAAAGAAGTACCAGAAGAGTCCGATGTTCGGAGTCAGGTCTGGAACAGAAAATCTGTGGAATACACACACAGTAAAAATTTGAATATTAAATATGTATTTAAAAATAAAGAGTGTAGCGTATGACTGCTCACTGACATGAATCCATAGACAGAAGGGATGAAGTCCCAGGAGCCCAGGAGGAAGAAAGAGAGTCCAGTGATCACCACCAGACTGCCCACATATATGAACGCATACTGAAGCGTGAAGAACCAGAAACTACTCCTCCTCAGGTTCACTGGGATATATAACCTCTGAAAGAGACAGAGAGGAAGAGAGATGTTTCATTTTGCCCATCAGAACAATGTATCTGCATTAGTCAGAGTTCAGACTCTCACCTGCAGGAAGAATAGGAGTGCAGGAGCAAACAGGGTCAGAGGATAGATGGACTGATATGTAGCCAAGGCCAACAATATCCCACTCAACAAGGCACTACCTGAAGAAACCACAACAACACCACATACAGTAAACCACAGACAATTATTTCATACTTTATATAATTATAAATAATAGCCAAATATAAGCAGCTGTTCATTTCTTAATAATTACTCAGATCAAAGATGCTGAACCTAAATGTGTTTCTGATCATGTGCGCTGCTGATCTTTGTGACATGTTCACTGAGATGCTTCATAACCATTAATACTTCTGATTATACATTGACTACATCACAATTTGCACATTATTCACTACCGTTAAAAAGTTTGGGGTCAGTAAGACTTTTTTATTTATTTATTTTTTTTTAAGTTTCTGAAAGGTCTCTTATGCTCACCAAGGCTGCATTTTTTTATTAAAATAAAGTAAAACAGCAATATTGTGAAATATTATTACTGTTTAAAATAACACTTTTTTTATTTTAACATGTTTTAAAATGTAATTTATTCCTGTGATGCAAAGCTGAATTTTCAGCATCATTACTCCAGTCTTCAGTGTCACATAATCCTTCAGAAATCATAATAATATGCTGATTTGCTGCTCAAGAGACATTTCAAAAATTTTTGTGGAAACTGTGATCAATTTTTTTCAGGATTTCAGATGACTAGAAAGTTCAAAAGAACATTTATTTGAAATCTTATCAACCTAACGTGTCATTTCTGAATAAAACTGTTAAATTCTTATATATATATATATATATATATATATATATATATTATTGCCCCCCTAACATTTGAACGGTAGTGTATATTCACACACAAACAATACTTGGCAAGTGAGTCTATGATACAGCCCCAATACTAGCATATGTTTCATAACATACTCAAAAGTATGTACTTTACCTTCACCAAAAAAGCACTTTTAATGCAAAGTAGAAGAATGCAAATCAGGAAGTATAAATTTATGAAAGGTCTGGCCCACCTTTAAGTGTATAAAGGGAACACTCACCTTTTAATGTACAGAAAATGAAGAGAGCAATAATGGCATTGTTCAGCCCACAAGTTGATTTTGCCACACAAGACAGGATGGTGAAGGGGTTTAACAAATAACTGGAAGGCAATTAGGCAAATGCAATTATGTGCCTTACTTTTAAGGCTGAGTTTCTTTTTTGAAATTAAAAAAGCGATAGCATAATCTTGATTTAAAGCCTGATCAGAACTTACAACATGGCAACCTTGAGAGGGATGTAGAACATTTCCTTCGGAGAGCGGAGGAGCTCCAAACAGTCGGCGGGATACCGGTCAGATTCCAAGGCATATTTCTGTTTTCTAAACTACAAAGCACACAAAGATGAATGTTAATTTATAAAATATTTAAAAACATAATAATAATTTGAAAATATAATGAATTACTAGGCTCTAACTTATGAAACATACACAGATATCAACAAAAATATAAGCTATAACTTACCACATTCTTGTTATAAGTCTGAACTGAGAGATAAAGAGCTACCGCTGTGATTCCATCTGCTATCTGGTGACATAACGTTACATGATATATTTACATGTGTACAAGAAGTGAAATGTACAAAAACACAAACACACACAGTAATAGTTATAAACTATGATTTTAATTCACAGCAACCTGGAAAATTTAATAGTAAATCAGATTTGGGATTGTTGCTACCAATTGCCATTTTTGCACGGTCTGATGATGTAAGGAAACAAGAAAGACAATCAACAAAATAAGGACTTACTATAAAAACAATCTCTGCATAGTCAACCACAAAATGAAAGAGGTATATCATAAGGGGTGTCTGGAAGAAATAAAAAGAACAGTTAAACACATCGGAGAATAGACTTGAAAAGAAAATGAATCAAACACAAAGTCAGATAGAACTTACTTCATGAAACACATCTCCTGAGTAAGGCGAGACCCCCAGATCCAACAAGGCAAGACCCTCTACAACTGTTTAATTCACAAATCAATCATATTATGCATTTAACAGCTAAAGAACTTAAAGACATGTCCCATTAAATACATAAGTCATTTTATTCAAGGTAGTGAAGTGAACACTACTGTAACTGAAACAGGTCTGTAAGGGTTTTCTACTGAAACAACGCCCAAAAATCACATCACTTCAAAGAGGACTCCAGTTTATCGATATTTGACAGACTGTATAAATATAACATGGTTGCTAGATTTAACACTGATTTTATGTCAAATCAAACTTAAGAACAATTTGCAGTAATGCAATCTATTCAATACAAGACATACTGGAAACAGACTGTGGAGTTCAAAATCTGCGTTTTCCATTGATGCTGAATATTTAAAATCAGATATATTTATATAACTAAACAATAATGTAACTAACAATAATTTACTTAAAAGCAAAGCATGAAAACATCATGTGCTGAAAATATATTTAATGCATGTCTTCATTTGACAGCTCAGCAATGCTGCCATGGACGAACATAACATCAGTATACAGCATTCCCATACAGAAAAAATACATAAACATACCTCGTTTCCACGCATTCAATGGTGACACCACCTCGACCCTCTCTGAAATTAATTCTGCCAAACTAGATCGGAATAAAACAGCTCTTATTGTAACAGCCACTATCAGCAGGAGTGTTAAAGGAGCCGCCATTTTTGTCGCGAGGAAGGAGCCGTCAGCGCGATGCACTCTGGGAAACGAAGTTCACCTTCACCTTCCTGGTCAAACATTCATAAAGGTGGAAATAGGATGCTTTAGTTAGTTTAATGGAAATCACGGTTAGGAATGCAAAGATTTTATTTCACATACTATCTTTTATTCCTTGTGTGCACTCATTTAACAATACAGCGAAATACTATTTGGCCAATTTTGGCCAAAATCGTGTTATTCACTGCTCTTACAGATTTCATTTTTCATTACCGTAATTCTTCTTTATAGTGTTCTCCATTGGATCCACAGTTTCTGCTTTACTTTTCAATGCATTTTATTGTTATTTTGGTACTATTTTAGCAAGTAATTTTCAAAATGAATTGTAGCTATTAATGTCCAAACAAAGTGCAACGGTAAAAAATTTATTAACAGTCATTCTCACTACATCTAAAAAGTGTTCAATCCATATTTAAGTTAAAATAATAGCGTTTCATAATGAAATTATCATAAAAGTATCATTTCATTTGTATTGTAGGCTGGTTTGTAAGGATGATTGTATCACATATCCATGAACATTAATCAGAATATTTCCTTGTTTTCAACAGAAAGTCAAGTTCATCGTGAGGCTGAATGACTACAGATGAAGACATTTACTAAAATGTGGTGCAGGATTCGAAACCAACCACAAGATGACAGTGGATGAACACTCAATAGCACCTGTTCATAAACCAATAATGGCCCAAGATAGTAAACGAGTTTCCTGTATTGCCAAAGAACATGCCCCAACTACACTTAAGCTTGTAAAACTAATTTTGGTTAAATGCAATCCAGCTTTATGTCCCACCACAGTCCTTCTGAACCTATCAAGGACATGCTGACCCAGAAGGATCCCTATTACATAGGCCAAGAAACATTTATGGATACAATGTCACATTATAGAGAACCCGTGTCCGTATAATAAGACACATCAGCCAGTGAAGGCTAAATGGAGCTGATGAGGAGAAGATGACTAGAGCGTGTGTCAGAGGATTATTGAGCGTGTGTCATAAACCAGAGAATCAGGTCATTTAAAGATGCCACTATGAGCTTGATGCACACAGGTTCATGAGGGTCTCAGCGGGGGAAGCGGCAAAGTTCAAGGTCTGAACCAAGAGAGATGATGTTTGTCTGGGGATGTAATGAAGTCTGGGAGGAGAGCGCATTAAATCCTTCCCCCCAGACACAGTCTGCCCCTCTTTCTCGCTCTGGGCAGGGCTGTAACGGGCCGGTGAGTGGATAAAGATTATCGAGCAACCGTGTTGACCGACACTGGCTCACCCTTCTGAAGAGCGGCCAAAGCACCAGGCCAGGTAACAGCATGTGGAGAGAAGCTGAGCAGTGAGTCTGTGAGATGTGGATAGAGAGGGATTAGAAAAGAGAAAGTTCAGGATGAGAAGAGTGACCTTAGAAAGAGCAAGAAATAAGAAAGTGTGACTGAAATACATTTTTAATATAACACGCTGAGCTTCGTGTTCTGGTGAGATTGACTTTCTTTATAATTTTGGAGTCCCAGAGACCCCAATTAATCTATAATTTTACTTTCAAAAATGTTTTAATGTTCCTCTGAACTAATCAAAACGCAGTAGACAGATATTGAAGCTTTAGCCCTCTGTTGTATCATATTATAGGCATGCATTTTATCTTTATATGATTTTTACCTAGAATATTAATATCGTTTCTGTTTGGGCTTAAGTTGACCTTGTAGGAATGTACTACAATAAGCAGGTAAACTCATTTGCATTTATTCATGTTTTAACGTGATATTAGTTTATTGTTAAGCAATAGACTTTAATCAGGTTAGATACCATATTGAGTTGCACAGATCTTGTTTCACAACTCACAGCTTTCAAAACTGTTTTTGTCTAGTTTTTTTTTTTCAGAAATGTTTTCGTCAACTGGATAAATCGTTATGTTGTTAAACAATAGTACAGCCCATTGAACGTATTGTACTAATATCCCTCACAGCCTTCTTTTCATTCCTGTCAAAAATTAAATATGGCACTACCCTGACTAAAACGTTTAGCCAAATGCTATTTAATCACTGTTTTAAGCTACTGCTAATGCAGTATTTCTAAAATCCTGTCAGTAGAATGTGCAATAGTAATTTGTCCTCCACATTCAGTTCAAAAAGCCTTCGCAAAAGTGGATGTCAACTGCAAACTCAATTCAAGTTTGGCTCTATTCAGGTATAAAACGCCCACTTTTCATGATCCAGCAGCTCCTGTGGGTAAAATCTACATTTCTTCCGTTTCACTGAAAAATGCATCACAATGTGGAAATCAAATAGATTGTGAATGGATTCCATGATGACTTCTGATATATATATATATATATATATATATATATATATATATATATACATACGTCCATACACATATATAATTTATTGGGTTCAATGTGAGTTGTCAGTGTTTCCTGTGGTCGTATCATTAAGTTACTGACAGCTGCCAATAACATTATCAACCAACCCAAGCTGACTCAAACTTTAAAATGTTTGCTGCAACTCTGAAAAGGATTCTTTGAAAGGATGAAAAGCATTACACCAGAAGCAGAAGTCAGACAGCTATCAAAGGCTGTGCTCACCTTTCAAACCCCTGCCTATGATGTTTTCTCCATTCTCTTGCTTTTAATTCAACAGGAGTCTCTTTCTGTTTGACTGAGGATAACTTATTCCATCCCCCCTGAAACTCTGTGTATGTCTTTCTCTCTCTGAATCTCAATTTTCTGGCTTGCTGAGAGAAGTCTTATCGTCTAATAGTTTGTATAGATCAGCTAATAAAAACCTGGCATACGATGTGTGCTCATAAATCAAGGTGACAATGTTTTACACTCAGTCAGAGATATTCAAGTTGATTTTGAACATGGGATTTTTATTGACAGAATGAATAATATCCAGAAGAACAAAGTAATCATGCAACAATCAATTTCAGCTTTTATAATACACCTTAGTATCTCATAACAAATTAAAAATGAATATTTATTCAATCCCCTTTCCTTGGCAGATTCTCTTAGAACTTGCTTTAATATTTATTAATTTGATATTAATTTGACTTTATTATTTATTACCTTTATTAATTTGCTTGATTTAGGCAGCAAAATGAGAAACAAAATTCATTAAAATTTAATTCTGTCTCGCAGGCATGAATTAACATACAAACCAACTAGTTCACTTGTCCAGAGGGCGGCATTGACCTCTGGGCCCTGCACTGTCACAGATATACTGTGCACGTACAATTAAATTCATGTTTTTGATAGTGTAAGTGAAAATTATGCTATGCCTAAGAAATTATTTTAAAATGAGGTTTTGTGATATGAAGCAGCATTTTGCATGAAGGAAGAATAGAGTGCAGATAACGATCGGCAGAAAAGTGTTTTTAGGCAGCTGCACAAATATCTTTTATTATCAAACTTTGGCTCAAGAGATGCAAGTAATCATAATGCTGAAGGAAAGGCCTCCTTCCCAAATGAGATGTGTTTCAACAACAACTATGGCAGTCCACTAGGATATCTATCTCCAACTCTGATCTCTAATATTACAGGGACAACCGGGGATTTAATGACCCAGTGTTATACACAGTGCCAATAGTGGTGATGTGAGAAATATACTGATGTACACTACAGTTCAAAAGTTTGAGGTCAGTACTTAAAAACAGTATTTCTTGATCAGCAAATCAGCAAATTAAAATGATTTCTGAAGGATCATGTAACACTGAAGACCTGGGTAATGATGCTGAAAATTCAGCTTTGACATCACAGGAATAAATTTAATTTAAAATTATATTTAAAAAGCAGTTATTTTAAATAGTAATAATTTTCACAATATTAGTATTTGACTTATATTATGTTATATTATATTATATAGCGAAAAGATGTCTAAATTTACTTGAATTCTCCCTACATGTCACACAAAAAATATATTTTTTGAAATAATATAATATAATATAATATAATATAATATACTATAATAATATTATTTCAATTTTTTTTTTTTTTTTTTTTTGTGTGACATGTAGGGAGAATTCAAGTAAATTCAGACACTTTTTCGCTATTTAGATGACTGGGAAAAATATAGCAGTAGTAGCATATTTATATACAGACCATGCTTCCACTGAAATTTTGTAAGGGAAATAAAGAGCAGGTAGAGTAAATAAACATTTTTAAGTCAAATCATTGTCCCTGTAAACATTTTTTACAGAATCTAAAATATGAATGATGTAGATCGTTATCTATACATGTTCCTTGACATTATAGTTCTGTAAACCACAGGCCATAAATTGTGCATTTTTGTGCACAGGGTGAGAGTGCAGTGCAGATAGGGATTCATGAGGATCTGGCAAGGGTCTTCATTCACTAAACACTGAGACATTGATGATTCAGAGTTCCAACAACTTGATTACCTGAAACATGATGACATTTCCAGAAGTGATCGCAGGCTGAATTAGGAATAGTTTACCAGCTTTAATTATTACCTTTTACCTGTACTATTCCTGTCATACACTCGTAAAAAAAGGTACAAATGCTGTCATCTTTCAAACCTATTTAATTTGTTCATGTGTACATTTAAGTTACTTATATACCTTTGTGGTACTAATATGCACATGTTAGAGGTAAATATGGTACAAAAGTGTACAAGGTGCACTCCCTAAGAATTTTTAGGGAGCATTACATTTTAATGTAACAGGCTAGTGCACTGACTACTGAACTGGCTATGATGTGACTTGGTGTAAGAATGGTTTATACTAATTATTATGAATTATAAATGCATTGATTGAACATTGGTGTGTTTTATCATATTGCAGTAATTCACACAAGGCAATGATTTGACCTCAGATTGTGTCTAAGAACACCACTACCCATGGTAAAATCACTGTAACACACTGCCTTGAGTGGCTGATTGCTTTAATCTAATAACCTGATGGCACTACGGCTGCCGCAATCGCTCTATTCACAGGTAGTTTTCAGAAGGCACCGTGGCAGGACAGCACGGTTAATGTCTCCTGTTCATTTTTCTTCGTAATAGAACTGTCAGTGGGAGACACGTGGCAAAAAGGACACGCTCTGGCTCAATAGGAACAGAGTTTCTGCACGTCGTGGGGGAAAATCGAGACACCCGCTGGTTGAGGGGAAATGAAATTCACACCGCCTGCCAAGCATGGGGGCGATTCATCACCTCTAAACTGTTCTACCGCGGCTGGTGTGGAATAATTCACCGTTGGGCGACAGGTCAGGCCACGACGGGAGTGATCGCACCTGCCCTCTGCTCCTGATGTGCGTCAAACGCCCGAGAGACACACCGCCGGGTGTGCCCTGTCTGGAGCGATGGTATACTCCAATTAACCCTATTAGCACTAAAGACCCATGACCCCAGTGATGGAGAAATTAGCTAGAGCCTCAAAATGAGACTGATAACTTAACTAGTTTATTTACTAAACCTTACAATAAATTTCAATTATGAATTGATCATATTTAAGAATTTTATATGCTTAGACTCCAAACATAGAACTTAATAAACTAAATATGGGGCCTGTGTGAAAAACTTTTAATTTGCAATTTTATAATTTATTTTACAATTTATAATACAGTCTCCCAGGCTGGTAAAAACTTTTAATAAAACGTTTTTGTTATTTATTCATGTTGTTCTTGTCTTTATTCCCAAAAGACGGTCAAATAAAACATTTCTCTCACGTGCACGGCCACGCAAAACGACGCCATACGGAGCCAACGTGCGTTGCCGGAAGTGTCGCGATGGCGCCAGTTTTTCGCGCTCAACTTTGCATGTGGGGACCCTATGGTGGGGACGCGTTAAAATCGGTTCGAAGATTTGAACACCTGCTGAAAGGGACTGTACATCCACAAAACATAAGTTAATATGTATATTATATCGCTTGAGTTTTATTTATGATGTTTTTAAGATAGCGTTTAGTTATCTGAGCTCCAGGTGAAAAAGGACAATTTGGGTTGTACGAGGGAAACCATGACAGATAGAGACCAGAAAATTACTGACAGAAAGCATTTAAAAGTAGTATTAAGTTGTATGCTACCTTCACATTCACATGGAGAATGTTTGGGTTTGAATTTTAATTTAAATGGCTTTTAACTATGGTACTTTGGTGAATAATATAATTACTATGGAAAATTCAAACCTTCCTTCACGAAAACGTCTTATCAAATTCATAATACATCTTCTTAGACTTCTCAGCATCTTTTATTACCTGCTCTATGGATTGTATAACATGCTGAGTAATGTTCTGTACCCTTTCTGTTGTGTGATTTAATCAGTTTTTCTACCACTAATTTAACCCCTGAAAGTAATAGCACATTCATTTATAGCTAATTTACAAAATTAAAAGAGGCATAAAAACACACACAAGATTTCTGTGATTTTCAAGCATGTGTAGCCTATATTCGGAGTTATTGCAGTATTTCATATATTCTATATTTGGGTCAATGTCGTGATGCCTAAATGATCCGATTGCCTCTGTCCGATTGCATTTTTTTCAGTTAAAAATTGGTTTAAATGCATAAAAAGATATATATGAAGCTATATATATGAAGTTCCTCTCCCATTTATGTACTCACTGTAACTTTTCAAAAAACATTAGTTATTTGTAATTTTTCTGTTATTCAAAGTGTCAAAATATCATGTGGTGCGACTGTCTGGCCATAACTGCTGTTTTGGAAACATCTTTGAAACTACCCTAAATTTGTTCAGATGAATTTTCTGCACTATTTGGCATGATTTCCAAAGTGTTTTGTAATCCTGTATAAAATTTGTATTTATATTTCCATCATAATATACAAAAAATCTTTGTCTGATGATGTCCATTTTATGAAATATCATGTGGTGCGACCATCAAGAAACTACCATTTAGGGATTTTTATGTTGAAATCCATTCAAAGATAGAACTTTGCATCATATACCAATTTGCCGAGGACCCATGGAAGCATCAAACATCTTTAAAATTTGGAAAAAAGAGACCTTTTTAACACCTGGAATGTAGTTACCACATTTGGATACCATGTGTTATGACCTCAAAAAATCCATGAATATTTAGTTATTTCTATAAATATTTATTTTTATTATAAAATTCATAGGGCCCTTTCATGGGAAGGTAGCTTGTTTTGTTTAGGTGGCCAATTCTGTGCTTGTAAATTTTGACTGAATTTGAAAATATCATGTGGTGCGTCCACTGCAGAGTGTTTTTTTTTATTATAGATATATGTCCCAGATTGGCAGTTTTTGTGCTTTTATATTCAATTGATGGTTTATATACATAAAATACTTTATTTTAGTATAATTTGGAATAGGTTTTTATGCAATTTGGGTAATTTCAGATGGTTTATGTTTAATCTTTGTACAATATGAGGGAAAAAAATTAGAGCATGTAATTTTAGTTTGGTAATTATCCATTTATTAGTAAATTATTATTTATTTATTAATAACCATTTTAATATATTTTACCCAATTCTACAGCCAAGCAAAGTAAAATAAACGCTCGCAATAGACAGCATGCTAATTCTGACCCTGCAGTCAAGCACAAACTCCAGATGTCATTTTCTACAGTAAGAAAGATGTTCATGCTGTCATCTCAGAACCTGAGCCAGCAATCTCCTGCTACTCTAAACTGACCCTTTGCAAAGACCCCCCCCCCCCAGTTACTGTTGCTTCATCCAACAAACCATGGCACTTTTACGCCACACATCATGTTCTCATGCAGTGAAAACTGCACTTTTCACACATCTTTTTAAATAGATTTTTAATGATATAAGGTCTTTGTGTCATTTGGAGTGACCACTCATCATGTGGTGCGACCAATAATAGCAATAACTGTATTAAATTAAAAATAAAATATCTAATTTCTGTGTTTGACATATGAATCACTGCTACATTATGCCTAAGTGAATGGTATTTTAAAAATAGTTTTATGCAATTTACTGCAAAAATAAGTCTGCTAAGTATATTTAAGAAGGCAATTCTGAAATTAATTCCAAAATAAAAGTTTGTTTACATAATATACAGTATGTGTGTGTACTATGCATATTTATTATGTATAAATGCATACACATCCATGCATATATTTAAGAAAAATGTTACATATATATATATATATATATATATGTATATATACAGTGGGGCAAAAAAGTATTTAGTCAGCCACCAATTGTGCAAGTTCTCCCACTTAAAAAGATGAGAGAGGCCTGTAATTTTCATCATAGGTATACCTCAACTATGAGAGACAAAATGAGAAAAAAAAAATCCAGAAAATCACATTGTAGGATTTTTAAAGAATTTATTGGTAAATTCCTCGGTAAAATAAGTATTTGGTCACCTACAAACAAGCAAGGTTTCTGGCTCTCACAGACCTGTAACTTCTTCTTTAAGAGGCTCCTCTGTCCTCCACTCGTTACCTGTATTAATGGCATCTGTTTGAACTCGTTATCAGTATAAAAGACACCTGTCCACAACCTCAAACAGTCCAACTCCAAACTCCACCATGGCCAAGACCAAAGAGCTGTCAAAGGACACCAGAAACAAAATTGTAGACCTGTACCAGGCTGGGAAGACTGAATCTGCAATAGGTAAGCAGCTTGGTGTGAAGAAATCAACTGTGGGAGCAATTATTAGAAAATGGAAGACATACAAGACCACTGATAATCTCCCTCGATCTGGGGCTCCACGCAAGATCTCACCCCGTGGGGTCAAAATGATCACAAGAACTGTGAGCAAAAATCCCAGAACCACACGGGGGGACCTAGTGAATGACCTGCAGAGAGCTGGGACCAAAGTAACAAAGGCTACCATCAGTAACACACTGTGCCGCCAGGGACTCAAATCCTGCAGTGCCAGACGTGTCCCCCTGCTTAAGCCAGTACATGTCCGGGCCCGACTGAAGTTTGCTAGAGAGCATTTGGATGATCCAGAAGAGGATTGGGAGAATGATGAAACCAAAATAGAACTTTTTGGTAAAAACTCAACTTGTCGTGTTTGGAGGAGAAAGAATGCTGAGTTGCATCCAAAGAACACCATACCTACTGTGAAGCATGGGGGTGGAAACATCATGCTTTGGGGCTGTTTTTCTGCAAAGGGACCAGGATGACTGATCCGTGTAAACGAAAGAATGAATGGGGCCATGTATCGTGAGATTTTGAGTGAAAACCTCCTTCCATCAGCAAGGGCATTGAAGATGAAACGTGGCTGGGTCTTTCAGCATGACAATGATCCCAAACACACCGCCCGGGCAACGAAGGAGTGGCTTTGTAAGAAGCATTTCAAGGTCCTGGAGTGGCCTGGCCAGTCTCCAGATCTCAACCCCATCGAAAATCTTTGGAGGGAGTTGAAAGTCTGTGTTGCCCAGCGACAGCCCCAAAACATTACTGCTCTAGAGGAGATCTGCATGGAGGAATGGGCCAAAATACCAGCAACAGTGTGTGAAAACCTTGTGAAGACTTACAGAAAACGTTTGACCTCTGTCATTGCCAACAAAGGGTATATAACAAAGTATTGAGATGAAATTTGTTATTGACCAAATACTTATTTTCCACCATAATTTGCAAATAAATTCTTTAAAAATCCTACAATGTGATTTTCTGGATTTTTTTTTTTTCTCATTTTGTCTCTCATAGTTGAGGTATACCTATGATGAAAATTACAGGCCTCTCTCATCTTTTTAAGTGGGAGAACTTGCACAATTGGTAGCTGACTAAATACTTTTTTGCCCCACTGTGTATATATATAGATATATACATACTATTACATACATTAGTCAACATTTGAAGTGGATCAAAACCTTTCATCAATGTTGTCCTAAAACCAAAATGCGTTCTTGTCTTAGGATAACTTTGATTAACTTTTTGATCCACTTCAAATGTTGACTATATATATATACATACACACACACACACACACACACATACATACATACAAATGCAAATATTTTTAAAATATATACATGTATGTGTGTGCATTTATATATACATAATATACAGTATTAATTGAATAATTTAAAGTCATATTTGAAATGTTGTAGGTTAAATCTGTAAATCCTAAGAGCAGTGCTGTAAGTGAGTGTAAATTTAAGTTTCATATCTACACGCTACACACAGCACCCTTGGTTTGTCTGTTCAGCCTCTTGTCTTGATGAATTCTCTCTCTCACACACATACATGCTCACACATCAATCAGCTGCCCCAACTATCACGTCTCAATCTCAGACAGACCGCACTCTGGAACCTGATCAATCAGTCCCCCTCTGTGGGCACCGCGCTCCCGCGACAAGACAAGGTCTCGGCTGTCCCTCGAGGTGGCTGTCTGAAACCTGTCACACATAAATAATGACAGGAACATCATTAGAGGCCTTATTTATAAGGACCCTGCTGGATAAATCCTCTTTATTGTGCTCTCTTTTTATCCTCCATTAAACTTTATGCACAAGCCCCCGTGGACGAGTACGAAATACTGAGGTTCATTCAAGTGAAGGAGAGACTATAGACTGAAGGTGGTTAAAGAGCAGTGCTTTGGCCTAAGGCCCAAAATATACTCTATGCAAGTACGTGAACGCAATCGTTTCTAGCCAAGCAAGCTGGATTTCATGCGTTGTTGTACTGTATCAGACTGCAATTTATAACGCAAACCAAATACGCACAACGTTCTCTGCGTTGCTGCAAGGGCCAATATAACGGACATTACTGTTAACAGTTTGCTTCTGCAGCCAGTTTTCTCTTTCAGGTCACTTACTGACATGGCAGAGCAACAGTTTGAAGAAAATCTTGTTGAGAAAGTTAGTTAAAGTTGAAAAGTTAATATCTAGCTAGCAGAATAACAATATCAATTTTGATTTCACAGACATTTTAAATAACTCTGTTTGTCTGTTTACATTGTCGCAAAGCAATTATGTGTGCATTTGTGTGCTTGAAATATGTCTCAGGCTTTAGTCATAAACACTAAAATTGAAAAACCCCAATCCCTAAATTTATCTGCAGCTCCATTAGCATATTCATATGCATATTCATATTTTTCCATTTCATATTCATAGCAGCGTACTTATTCTAATGGAGGTTAATGTAATCCAGAGAGGCACTTAAAGGCGTATCACATGACTGAGTCTGCTAGTCCTCTAGTCCTTCACACTCCAGAATTGCAGTCTGCCGCTGATGTTATCTCTAACAATTGTATTGTTCTCGCTGCGCTTATTATCACATTAATAATATTTGGCAAGTCTTCAAAGGGCATTCAGATACACTCCTAACTGTGGTTAATCTAATTCTGTGTTTGCCACAACAAGACCTAGTCCTGGGGCAAATGATTCAATTATTAAATATATGTATTATGTGCATGAGAGGTTAGAACAATGACGTTTGAAGCTTGGGGAACTATTTTAACCAACTAGATTTTAGCAGAATGATTTCATTTCAGCTTCAACTTTTACATCAGCTTCTTTCCATCAATTCATTCCATCATTGAAACTAAATGGTGACATGAAAGCTGCTTTCAGCAGTGATAGATTTAACATGATATGAGTTAATTATTTGGATTTATCAGTTGCATTTATCTCTCTAGTGTTAAAAAATTAATGCCAAGACCAGAAAAATAAAACTCCAGTCCTCAGAGGTAAAGACACAGAGAGATAAAATGCAGAAAATAACTGCCGAAGGGAACAGACAGTCAGTTTTAATTTTTTGGTTTGTTATTTGATGAATTTTAACCTTTTAAACTCAATTACCATGCTGACCGTTTCTCTGATGCTATTAACACAATTATTATCCACAGTCTAAACATAAGGCAAAATTTTTATGAAGGAAAAATAGTACTGTTATTCAGGAATATTACAATTTTTTTCTAAGGAAGAAACAAACCTATAAAACAAACGCCTCTTTAAAGGTTAAGTGTGTAATTTCTGTGCCGTTGACTAATGATTGTTTTCCAATGGCATGGTGTTTACAATTCTCTAGCAAATCAACCAACCAATGGTTTATTAAAGTTCTCTGTGTTGTATATGTATGGAGGAAGAAGAAATCTGCTTCATGTGCTGTGTGAACACAGTCAAGAATCATCAGTATTTCTCCATGTGTTGACCTCACCCTCAAACGCACAGATCTGTCTTAATATCCCAGAGCAGTGAAATATGTCCACAGAGACATTTCAATTATTCTGAATTAGACTGGAACCCTTCATTGATGTTTAAATTCAATGCAATGAGAAGTACTGTGAAAATTGAGACAAAATTGTGTTAGCATTGAACGTTGGTAATTAGAGATAAAATAAAATGATTCTGTAAAGGTAGGATGAATAGAACTTTGGTTTAAGACTAAAGTTAATTTGCGTATGCTCATGCAAACTTAGTAAATCGATGCATCTGACCTTTTTATTTTCTCTAATGGAAAGTAAATTAGTTTTGAGCTGGCAAAGTGTCTGAAAGATGGCAGCAAGTCAAAGTTTATTTAGCAGATGCATCAGCATCATACAGCATGATGCAGCAATAATTGCTGGCAAATCTAAAAAAAAAGAAGGAAAAGAAAACAAAGATAACCTTCACACGGCAAAGTTCACCAGCGTGCTGTTAGTGACAGTATAGCAAGCTCTAATGCACTTCCATAGTATTTTTTCAATGCATTTTCTACTGTTTCTACTTCATCTGGGGATTAAAAAGTGCCTCATGTCTGGCATCATTTTCTCCTGTTTATTTTGTCTGAGGCAAATGATAAGTCATTATATTGGTCATGAACGTATATTCTTAGAAGATTAAACAAATTCATTCATCTTTGCCACAGCTTTGATTAATTGTGTCTCATTATAGAAAATGATGACAATAATATGCATACTGCTGTGTGGCATGAGAGATGAAAGCAAAACCATTTCAAGAGTGATTTTGTTTGGCTTTTTAGCAACTTGTCACCCATTATTAGAAAATGGCTATACAGACGTGTTTGTGGGCAACTGAAATCTCGGTAAAGGTTGGAGAGGGAAGAGATGTATCGTCTGCACATCACACTAATTAGAAACAGCTTGTCCCCAGTTGATTGAGTAAGAGAAAGAAAAGGAAAGTGTTTCTTTACGTGGAAGATTCTTTGAAACCATGGTGAGAAATCAAAGGTTGACCTTCTCTGTCTGTTCAGTGCCGTTGCTGTAGAACTCCTGTGGCGAGTGGAACTCAATGCACCGTAGTGGGAATCAATATGACGGAAAGGTGGGATAACTTTAGTTCCTCCTCACTGGATGTGTGTGCCTTTTCCTCTTCAGAATAGCAGTCTTTTATGTTTTGATTTCTAATGTCACTAGTTGATGTAGCTAATTTAAATTTTATTACTCAGTGGTGTTCTCAGTTATGTCACTTTTTAGTATCAATTTTGTCTTTGGTGTTTCTTCTAAAATTAGTTTTAAATGGTGCATAATATGCATTAGTTTTAATAAATGTAATTTAATAATGTTATTTGATTGTGTATAATTCTATTTGCCATAATTGTTATTAAATATTATGTAACCCATCTCTCTATACATATTAGCAAAGACCACTGAAAAACATACATCGGTCAGCCCCCCCTTTGTTGAGAGATGTGATGACATATTATTCTTAGAGGTAATGCCTCCTCTGGGGCTCTTGATGTACTTTCTTAGAAACTAGTTGGCTAAGTCATCGTGACCCAAAAGAAGAGATGTTTACCCTTTCGCTAATATATCCCTGATTGTGACGCAAATCTATGTATGTATTCATGTGTTTGTAGAAGTGTATTTATAGTCTAACAATGGATGCAAAACGGTACAAAATATGTAAAGATATGTCCCTTTATGAATTGGGAACTGCAAAACATTCTAAATTATTAGAAGAATTATAGAACTATTCTGTTTTCACTGTCTAAAACACAAGAATATGTGTTGTGTTAATGGCTCTTCATATATATAATAGGTATGTAGAGTGTTCATATAAATTCCATTCAAAGCATGTAAAGCATTTCCTTAGATTTTGTTGTTGTAGGCAAATTGATTGAATGTCAGTAAGAGCAAACTGCACCTGAAATGAAACTGCCCTTGTAAAAGTCTCTCATAGAATTTTTAATCATTGTCCGCCCACCCCGACAAGCAAGGTTCCCTTTGAGTAATTGAAAAATGTTCAGATGATTAAAGTAATATTCTGCTAAGGACCCTTTTCATTATTTTCAATGTGCTTTTGAAATTACATTTATTGATTCCTGACTAATGGCTAAGAATACACACAGGGCTTTACCTTTAGTTCATTAATGAACTGAATTGTTTGCAAATATTGATTTTAATACACAAATCTCTAGTGATGAAATGGTTTCTGTTTTTTCTCCCAAGCAAGGGTATGCAGCCAACACTGTAGCTTCGAGATCTGCTTAAGACTGCTTTTCATTCATTCATTCAAGTTATTTGTTTTTCTAAAAGCATATATATATATTTTTTTTTACAGTACATTAAGTAAGCAATTAAATATAAATGGTTAATGAACATACAGGTTTTTATTATAACTTTTTAATTCATTTTAGACATTATTTTTTACATTGTGGTAAATTTATGTATTTCCGATGAAGTTCATGTAAAGGAACAGCTCAAGTTAAATTAGGCATATTTCCAAGTTTTGAATTTATTTTATGTGGAACATATTGCAAAAACAATTTGTGAATAAGGCATTGTTTTTAGCCCATGCAAAATTGATGCTTGTAGGGAATTGTTTTCTTTTCATCTTTTATTTCATCTTTTTTATTTTTAATTATTCAGTCCCATGACTTGTTGAGGCAAAGTCATCTGGCTTATAGTTTTTTGAGTTGGTGGTGGGACACCTTGTTTGCAGTGGCAGTTTAGGAAAGGTGTTCAGGGGAAAGCTGTTTAAAAACATAATTATTTTTGTAATTTTATTTTGTGATGTTGTGGCATAGACTTTTAAAGTTCAATTAGCAAAGACAAAATGACCAACCAAACAAGAAGTTTTGTTTTACTGCTTTTATAACATGTTTTGCAACTTTTGATCGATTTCCTACAGTCAGCATTTTGTTGTTGTCATTAATGTTTGTATTCGTAAGAAATTTGCCAGCAAATGGCCAATGTGAGTACTTTTGTGTTTGCCTGAGTATATTGTGTGGATGGGCCACAGGTCTTATTTTCCTGTCAGAATTGTGTATTTACACCATCACTCGTTTACTTCTTAGCGGGAGGCAAATCATTCGAGCTGAATTCACAGATAAGACGGCACTGTCATATAAACAGTGTTACATGAAAAGGTTCCATAAATCATGCATGACATTTCAATCTCTCCTCCCTTGTCACTTCAGCAGGTGACATTTCTGATGAGATGGAAAAACACTGACATGCACCGTGTGGTTAAAGGGATTAGCTTTGTCTCTGATTCAGAATATCTCACTCTCTCCATTTACCACTGCGGATGAACTTAAAAGTAAATCGAAATTAAAAACACCCTTCACCATCAATCTGTTGATGGATGGCAGACATTTTGTGCGACACGATATGAGGCGGTTTCATTATGATTGAAAGAAGAGATAGTGTCAAACTAAAGTGCCTCAGACTGACTGTTTTTGCATACAGACTGTTTAAAGATTTAATTAACCAAGGCCAAAATAATCACATTTTCCCCTGTGGTGCTGTATGCTGGTCATTACGTCTCAGCGCAATCTAACTGTCAAGTATCTACCAGTTTATTTTTGTAAAAGTAACATGACATATTTGTAAAGTTGAAGTTAAATGATATTTTAAATGATTTACAAGATGCTATGGTTGTCATTCTGTAAGTCCTCCAAACTTCACACAAAATTCAGTTTACTAAAACTCACCAAGTTTATGGAAACAGCTTGGCTTACTTGCTAATTTTTGATCATTTTGACCTGCTCTGCAGCTTTAGAGTTATGCACTTTGGTTAAAGAGCATAATATACACATCCTGAATTTTAAAGTAGAGCTACAAAGTGAAGTCTGAAAGTTGAGAAAGCTCTTGAGCACTTAAAAGGGTCATATGATGCGATTTCAAGTTTTTCTTTCTCTTTGGAGTGTTACAAGCTGTTTGTGCATAGATAATATCCCTGAAGTTGCAAAGACTAAAGTCTCAAAACCAAAGAGATAATTCTTTATAAAAGTTATTCTTTATAAAAGACTCGACCACGCCCTCCTAAAATGGCTCATTCAAACACGTCCCCACGTCTAAGTCATGGTGTGGGAAGATTTGCAAAACACTGCCCAAATGTATACGCAATGAAAGAAGGCGGAACTATTATTCTCGCTGCAGTGTTGTTGCTGCCACCGGCACATGTCCTGGAGACGCTGTTTCATTGTGAAAGAGAAACTACTTAGTTTGGGCTTCCAAAAGAGGACACAACTAGAAATCAGTGGTTAAGTTGTATTTACAACACTGTTCCAGAACAGTTCAACCCAAATATTAGAGTGTGTGCAGCGCATTTTAACACAGGACTATTTCCTGAACCTGGGACTAGGCTGCCAGCTATGCTCAAAGACTGTTTCTATAAAGTGGGGCAATTCCAACTTTGCAAGGACAGTCTGGCGCTTCTGACTCACAACCTGTAAGTACGTTTTCATATTTAAAGAATTTGCTACTGACTATTCAAACAGGAGTTTTGAGCTGTGTAGAGTAGCGCTTGTTGTTTGTCGTTTCTCCGATCACAAATGCAGACATGGTAATGTTTAAACGCCACGAAAAAGACAGTATAAGTCATTATAATCAGTAATTACATCCCCACTGGATGCAACAAATGCTTCGTTTATAATGGGTTTTATTGTTTTTGTGTTGATGCGCCGGGACACGGCATCACAATGCTGTAAGGGGCGTAACATTTCTGTCTCACGTTTGAGGTATTCGGCCAATTATAATGCACTGGATAGCTGGCCAATCAGACCACGCCTCGCTTCTCAGAACGATGAGCTTCGTAAAAATCGACGCGTTTCAGAAAGGCGGAGCATGGAGGAGCAACAATAATGTACAGTATGTGGAAAATAATGTGTTTTTTGAAACTTAAATCGCATAAACATTGCATTACACCAAATACACAAAATAATGTTCTTTTTAGCAACATCATATGACCCCTTTAAGGTTATTTTGGCCTTACATTGTTTGAAAATATGGGCTAGTTGGTTGCTAAGTTGTTTCTAGGTAGCTGATAGATGTAGGAGAGATTGTAATCATAATAGTAGTCAACATTTCAAGTGGATCAAAACCTTTCATCAAGGTTGTCCTAAATCCAAAACAATACCCGTTCTTGTTTTAGGACGTCTTTGGTAAACTTTTTTGATCCACTTCAAATGTTGACTACTGTATATTTAAGCTATCTGAGTCGAAACAGACATGTTTGTAGTTTAAACTCTTTTGTTATGATTAGGATTTAATTATGTACTTTTTGGCATAATAAAAACCATTTACAGTAAAATAAATGTACACTTTTCAGATAATGGCTATAAATGGCACAAACTCAATTAACAAGTTGTGGAACTTTGCATATTTAAATAACTAAATATTTTGTTTTTAGTCTCTATGAACACTGAAAAAAATGACAACTTACCTTAAAAAATGAAAATTTTTTAAGGTAAGTTGTTGCAATCAATTTATTTTAGCTACATTTAAATAAACAAATTTAGTTGGAAGTTAGTCAACTAAATTAGTTTATTTAAATGTAGCTAAAATAAATTGATTGCAACCACTTACCTTAAAAAAATTTAGTAAATTCAATGAGTCATTTTTTTCAGTGAATGTGTCTTATAGTGGCCCTTGCAGAAATTAGTAGTCCTGCTTGCAATACCACATAAGTCTCAACCAATCTGACAAAACAAATTTGAAAGTCATTTTAGATGAATGATGGCCCTTACATGCTCATTTAGATGCCGTTCATGAGGTAGGTTGCCACATACTGTACCTTCACAATGAATAATTGTTGGTTGCTTCTGTCCTTCATTTCAGCAGATGAAAATGTCTGCCAGGTACGTATCAGTGGGACATTTTCACACTGATCATGCTGTGCAATGCAGTAATTCATATTCAGAGGCTGGGAATTGCCTTTAACTGTGAATATGAAACAACTTTAGGGGGCACGACTAGTATTGTAGTGTTGTGCTATGAATACTGACACAGTTAAGAAGTGAATGCCATAATGTGCCACATTGTTTAGTTTGACATTATATGCTTTCAGAGGTTACAAACAAGTGCAAAACTTGAGTTTTGCTGGGTTATGGTGTAAACAAATGGAAAATTCTGTCATTATTTACTTAACCTCATTTTGCCCCAGTCCTGTCTGCTTTTTCCATGGAACACAAATTCATACCTAAGTTATGATAATAGTGAAAATAATCCATATGACATTATATTCCAAGTCTTATGAAAATAACCTTAATTTACATCAATATGCATTGAGCTTTCAAATTAAGTATGGCATCTTTTGAAGCATCACATCAAACATCATTGGCTGGATTATATTATATCTTCTGACAAACCGTTTACCTGACACCATATTTGATTTGAGAGGTACAGATGAAGGGAAAGATTTTCAACGAATAATTTTGGTCTTATATTTCAGTCTTTTAAAGTATAGCTTATTTTATTTTAATGTATGTTGTGATAGATACTGCTGACAAAGGCAGAAATGTTATGACTATGACAAGATGGGAATGTTGGATCTAACACATCTGGCATTGTTGGTATGATCTAACAGCTGAGTTTTGTCCTTTGGAGCTAATATATTTGCATTTCTTGGAAAAAATAACCGCAGTTTTGGACTATTCCTTTACGGAAAAGAACAGGCCCTTCAATATGTCATTAAGGAATGCATCAAAAAGGACAGAAAATTGTGTTCATGCACCAGGTGATTTCGTAGAGTCGTTTAGGTTTATTTTACATCACTGGAATAGAGATTGAAAGACAAAAGAACACTGGTGAATATTATTGGAGATAACTAAACCGAACAGGCTCCTTTGATAAAGCTTGATTGTTCCAAACTACCTATCTGCCTTCTATTCTCAGATTATTGACTGCATTAGAAGTCATTTCTTTGTTCCACGGGGCTAGTGTGCTTTCTTTATCTAATATATCAGTCCTCTGCTGTAGAAACGGAATGTGAAAAAGTCAGAATGCGACTACATTATCTGTTTTGGGTTTGTAATAGTTTAATATATATTTAAGATATCTGAGGTGTAAATTCTGAGTCGTCATTTATCTAACTGTTATCTTCTGTAGACCGCATATGCAACATCTCCTCATATTTGATGTCCTTGTTCTTGTTACTCCTTTTTCGTTCTTTTGGTTTGCATGCAGTTTGGTCTGTGAATGTTTCAGACTGGCCTTGAGTGACTTTTCCTCAGTCCGTTTTATGAGTGATCGTGAATTAGCATCTGCTTAACACCATAAAACCACTTTAAACCACCGGCTCAATTAAAATGAATCAGATAATTTAATTCATTAGGTTGTAACATCAAAGTGGATGGCCGTCCTCACTTCCCTTGAGAATTAGAAATGTGCGTCGTCTGCCATAAAAAGGGAAAACGTTTTGATTAGACTCACATACTGCAGATAAATTGACTTATTGAACATTTTCTACTGGATGTTTGCCAAGGGAAGCGTGGATTTCTGTCCTTCATTAGTCAGTGAAGGCTAATTCGAGGAATTGGCTAAAGCCTGTCTTTCTTTTCTATATGAATAAAATAAATGCAAGGCGATCAGCTCCTCCATTCAGGGATTGCTCTGTGTCCTTGGAGCATTTACATAGGTTGTTTGTCTTTCACATGAAAAGCAGGAGAGAGTGGGTGTTTATCTGCTTTGAATCCCACCTGATTCTATCCCCTCATTCTCTCCTTTCATCCGAACATCCTTTGCCTCTCTATCATGCCGAGTATTAATCCTTGAGGAACACGAGCAGTTTCTGTTATCAATTATTAATCCATTTCCATTGCAATGAAATGCAAGGAAGAGAAGCCATTCATTGGCCATTAAAAGATTATTCCCACATAGTAGCACATTCATGTGTTTGAGGATTACATTTTTTCTTTTTTTTACTATTAAGTATATAGGTCTAAATTCTGATCTGATTTCAAAGAATGTGACTCCACGTGCACCATGGTCCAGGGAGTATATGTTAATATATATTATATAAATGATTCTCATATTCATACATCATGTCTTTTCTTGGAACTCCATTATGCTTCAATAAATAAAAAGATATTACTATATATGTGACCAAAAAAAAACAAAAAAAAAAAACATGGTACAACTTTTTTAGACTTTTTTCAGGAACTACTTTGATGTGCCATGTAAATACCATAGTTCATATATTTTAATATTGAACTATGATAATATTACCATTTGCCAACGTTGCTGTACCATAGCACTGCTTCAGTTCTATTTTGTAAGGGTCCAAAAAAATCCATGATGTTGATATATGCCATGATTCCCTTATTCATGTATGTTAATATTTACTGTACAGTGTAGTTCAAAGAATAATGTTATTACCAAGGTGCATGTCAACCCTCCACCATGGTATTGATATATGATAGAAAATAATTTTGATATGCATTTTCCATGGTGCTTACACTTACTTCACTTATGTAAATATATGTGTACATGTAAATGCACAAAGAATACAATAGTAAATATTTAAATATTTAAAACAGCTTTAATATAACCATGTGACTTTCACATATAGTCTTCCTGCCTTTGAGCAGCATTTCTGCAGTTGTATGCATTAACCATGTCTTTCCAGACTGTTCTGTCAAATCCACGGAGCCCGCATACAGACACAATGCTACACCCTGCTGCGCTGGTGTTTATCTGTGATGCGTGTTCCCCTCTCAGCTATCCAAGGGAAAAACAGACGGAATAAATGAGTCTTCTGCCAGGGGGCTGGAATACACAGGTAGAAGGAACTCCCAGTTGTTTCGGTTCAGCAGCAATTTTCATACTAATGCAGAAAAAAAAATGTGCAAAAAGCTGCTCCTGTGGTGCAATCTAATCACTAATATTGACGTGAAAGAAACAGGTTTAATAAAGAACAGATATCTTAGAGCTAGGTGACGGCTGACGGATGTGGTATGTCAAATAGACCCAACAGAGAAAATGTTTATAGAGCCAGTGAACACAGAGCAGGTATGCGTGTGAGAAATGAGAGCTGGATGAAGTTGGTGCAGTAGTGTGGGTTTATTTTGTGTTTCTCTGTGGATATGAATTTAAAAGAGAGGCGACCTCGTGTGTGGGTAAGGGTGTAGTGTCTTTGTTGAGGAAAACCATGTCTAAATAGTGTTTACAGAAAAAAACGGATGGAGATTCATATGGTTAAATGAATGAAAAACCATATAGAAGTAGTGCATACAACTAGTGTGTTATATTCAAAGTCTTCTGAAGCCATTCAGTAGCTTTGTGTGAAAAACAGACTGAAATGTAAGTCTTCAGCTCTGCCATAGTCCTCAAATTTCCTTCAGATGATTTGTGTTGACTAAAAATTTGCACCATACATTATAACTATATGAACAAGAGCTCAAACATTTTGAAAGCATCTCCATTTGGGTTGAAGTGGAGTCCAATGGCTTTGGAACAACACGAGGGTGAGTAAATGATAAAAGAATTGTATTGTTTTTTTTTTTTGAGTGAACTGTCCCTATAATTGAAGTTCTACAAAAATTTTGTACCATGATATGTAAACAACTGTGTGTGTAAAAGGCAAAATGTGGCTTATTTCAAGTCAAACCTCCAGAATGCTGTAGTGCAGTGGTTCCCAGCCACGATCCTGGAGGCCCCCCAACACTGCATGTTTTCCATGTCTCCTTAATCAAACACACCTGATTCAGATCATCAGCTCATTAGTAGAGACTCCAAGACCTGAAATGGGTGTGTCAGACAAAGGAGAGATGCAAAATGTGCAGTGTTGGGGGGCCTCCAGGAACGTGGTTGGGAACCACTGCTGTAGTGCATTCATGCTTGTCTTTATTTAACCTCTGAATAACAAACACACAGTCTAGATCTCAGTTTTAGCACCCTCATCCACTAGGGAATGTTCTAGATTGTTCCTCCAGTCATCTCAGAACTAATTTAGCCCCCATTTATTAGGAATTATGTAACTTCTGTAGCGAATGCTCTCAATTTAGTGTGCAGGTTTTATATTTAAATGCTAACTAAGATCCGTACCTACCTGAAACTGAGTGACAGATGCCTTGATTAATATCCCCCTGGCTTAGGCCTGATAAGAACCTGTGCGTTTTGCTATCTGCCTCTACCAGACCTGAGACAATCCATCAGACGGTCTTAAGAGAGTGAAGCATTCAGGGTTTGGTAAGGGATGTAAAGACGCATTATCTCTAGCTAGCGGCTGCGCGCAGATAGAGGCTGTTGGTTGTGTGTGTGTGTGTGTGGTGAAATATAGCACCTGTAGACAAGACTGGTCCCAGTGTTATTAACCTGAGAGTGATGGGGTAAAGGTGAGTAAATCGCTGTTCTATACCATGATAGCCCTCTAAAGCAGTTACTGACGAGTTAACGAAAACACCCACTGGCATGACACTGTTGCTGTCTCCCTAAACAGCATGTGAGATAAGATTTAGAGCATCCCAAATATATGTGGAAAATAGTACTTTCTCCGTTGGACATTTTAAGTGAGGAACCGTGCATGCCTTTCACCTAATGTTACCCACAAATTCTGTGTGCAACAGAAGAGGTGGTCAAAGATGTTACAGCACATTTTAAATTAATGTGAAATGTAAATAATAATAGAATTTTAAGGCAATGGATTTAGCTTGATGCTAATGTGCAGATACATGTATGTATGCGAAAAGAGGGAGTGTATAATCAAGACATTTAAAGATGTGAAAATCTCAGTACTGACATACTGTTTCACTAAGTTTCACTCACAAGTTGCTGCATTTATTTAATCAAAAATACAGTAAAACAGTAATATTGTGAAATATTATTACACTTTAATATAAGTGTTTTCTATTTGAATATGTTTTAAAGTGTCATTTATTCCTGCAAAGCTGAATATCAATAGTTGTGCTGCTTAATATTTGTATGGAAACCGTAATATTTTTTTTTTCAGGATTTGTTTGATAAATAAAAAGTTCAAAGGAACTTTCTTTTGAAATCTTTTGTGACATTATGAAATATTTACTGTCACATTTTATTATTGCATCCTTTCTAAACAGAAGTATTAAAGGGGTCATCGGATGCAAAATTCCCTTTACAAGTTGTTCGAACATAAATGTGTGTTGGAAGTGTGTGTACACATCCATCCTATAATGATAAAAATCCACCCAGTGTTTTTTTTAAAATCCCTATTTTAAAATCTCCTTTCTCAAATCAGGCTGTTCTGAGATTCCGGTCAGAATGACGTAGTTCTGCACTGGCCACTCCCACAATAGTTGATTGACAAGGCCGTCTTACCTTAAACCCGCCCTGAAGCCCCGTTCACACCGCATGCGACACACAGCGACATGATCCCATTCATTTTCAATGGAGAGCTGGCGACAAGAGCTACAGTTACCATTGCCGACGGAATGTGGGCATCAAGCGATGTGGGTCAAGCGACAAAAGTTAAGGATTGCTTAACTTTATGCAAATGAACAGCGAATTTCGTGAGCGACAACCAATAGGAGTGAAGAATCTGTCAGCGGCGCTCACACGTCACCGTCTCGAGTGCACGCAAGACAGGACAGAGTTCCGGAGCGATCTCACTGTTTTAAATGATTTGACTGTAACAACACAAAAATGATGCGTGGAAAATAAACTGTTGGCAGTCAAAAGTGAGTTTGGGTCATACATTAATGGTTCGTGTTGTTAATTATATGATGCAGTGAGAAGTTTAGCACCGGTTAATTATTTAATGCACTGAGCGCTGCTGTAGTTTATTTAACAACACTCTCCAACAGCAGAATGCTACTTTTATTTATTTATTTTAAGTCTAATTCCTAGTCAGATTAGAATGATATCTTAGTTTTACCGGCGATATATATAGTTTGTGATTGCATTTTCTAAAGATATGTCCAGAAGTGCAGTCTACCAATAACATTAGAGCGACGGCAGTAGGAACGCCCGCAAGCGTCTTCACAGTACAGAGTCTAGTGACAAAAGAAGTGAGTATAAGAGTTTTTTATGAATCTTTGTAAATCGCCTTTCCTAATATATGCTATTATATTATAAGTTCACGCAAGCTTCGCGGCTTAAGTTTACAGTCTGCTCGTCACTCCACGGAAGAGAGGGGCGGGGTCAGCAGAGCTCATTAGCATTTAAAGCAACGTGGACTAAAAACGGCTTGCTGAAAACAGCTAATTTTGACAGGGTAAAGGTGTTTTTACACTACCATTGAGACATTTTAACCAAAGTATGTTATAGACTTTTCATTAAGACCCTAGAGAATCATATCAAGTTGTATAAAATGGGCGTACGATGACCCCTTTAATGTATTTCTTTAATAATAATAATAATAAAAAAAAAACTTACTGACCCCAAACTTTCAAATGGTATTATCCCTTTATTTAGTAATGCAAATAGTAGCACAGCACCAAATTTAACACATACTAAGAGTGAAATTTAAGTAACAAGTGGCTTATGTGAGTTTCTTGCTAGCTGGTTGGTAACTTTTACATGTTTTGGGGGAATTTTATATGGTCAAAAATGATATTCTGGGCCTTGCTAATGTTAGTGACATGAGCGATTGAATACAAACAGTCTACTAAAGATTTATGGCCCTGAAATTTACTCAGTTCACCTGTCCAAAGTTCTTTTTGGGCCCTGGATGCAGTGAATAGAAAAGGCAGGAAATGTCAGATTGATTGTTGACTGTATTTGCATGTTGTAGGCAACTCTGTGAAGATCAATTCATTCTGAACCTGGCTGTCGTGAACAATCTGGCTCGGCTGATGTTTTGAATTGTTAATTACGCAGTGTAGTCAGCTGTGCTGAACGTGGCACAATGTTTGATGTGTATCTGGAGAGACAGGAGCATAATTTATAGTAAATAACGGATGATTAATTTACATGGAATTCATTGGATCATTATGATATGAATGCTAACATATCTGAAAATGATTTTTTTCTTTGCACATAAAGTGCATAACACTTCAACCAGGTGAGGATTTTATGCTAAAACTACATTATTAAAGTCTCATCAATCAAGAATTTGGAGAGCTAATTGCTTAGAGTTAAATTTTCTTGTTATTCTCTCATATTGTTCTTACATGTTAAATTTTCTAAAGAAAATGTGAGCAAACCAGTCGCAATGGTGCTAAGGTATCGTATGTAGTTACCAAGATCTGGCTATGTGATTGCTAAGGTGTTTTGAATTATCCATGTACAAGCTCAATAGCTTGTCTTATCAATGATCCATTTCCTTCAACAATGAAGGATGTAAACAAATACTGTAGGCATGCAAGGCAGCTGTATAGTTCTCTTCTTTGCATCTGTTATCTGATTTCCTATTGGCTTACATCTGTGGCTTGTCACACTCCACCTCCTTTTTATGTTCAGATGATGTATATATTGAGGGTTTTTAATGTAACCTGATGTCAAAACAGCTTCCAGAATGCAATCCAGGTGTCTGTTAGTCAACCAGTCGAGCTATGACAACCACAGCGGAACATTCTGGAATATTCCAGAATGGAAAACAGTGAAGGATATCACTTCGGATAATCCAAAATACGGTTTGTAAATAATAATTAAATCATAAAAATTAAATAATTAAATAATTAAAAAATAAAAATAATAAAAATGGAATAATATGCGAACGTGTTGCTAAATTGTACCCCTAGATTTTAAGTAAATATTTGAAGTCAAAGAGGTTTGACTGACAGAAATGTTTGGAAATCCCTGGTAGATACTGAAACTTTTTAAAAAATTATTTTGGTGTTTGTTTCTACAATATCACAATCTTCCAAGCTGCCTGCAGTTTCCTCATAAACTGTAGGCATTTGGAAAACCCTGCTGTAGACAACAAATGTCTTACATTTCCCCTCGTAACACTGCCAGCACATGTTGCCAAGATCTTAGGCTCTTCAACATAATCTGTTTCATTCTGTCTGTCATATTCATTGTAATCATTCTGACGTTGCCTTTCATTCGTTATAGCAGGAATTCTGGATCCTGACTCCTGCTCCCAGTGTCAAACTTTACACAGGTCTGGCATTGGGCCTAGAAAGAAGACTGAGCCAACAGACACACGCTCTGTTGCGTATCTTTCAATGCCACAGACATTCAAGGACAGACAAGAACTTCATTTGAGCACATACATTCACATTTCAAGTTTATGTGACAGTTCACGTATATACTTGAGTTTTATGAGTAGAAGAACCAAATCATAACTTGATTTTATGATTTCGCTGATGTTGTTATACAAGCTTTATACCAAAACTGCATTATAAAGAATCATAACTGCATTCTTGACATGAAAGATGTTGCAATATAATTTCTCATAATTATTACTTTCTATCACTCGGTATGT
Source organism: Spinibarbus caldwelli (assembly GCA_039654775.1). Lineage (NCBI taxonomy): Eukaryota > Metazoa > Chordata > Actinopteri > Cypriniformes > Cyprinidae > Spinibarbus > Spinibarbus caldwelli. Next base: position 30,469,124 of record CM077236.1, read on the forward strand.
CTTAATAAATGAATTTGCACTTGCATAAACATTCTTGTGTAGATTCTTCAAAAATGTCTTTAAGAATTCCAATGCCCGATCTTTTTTACCCTTTCCTCCACCTTTTCTTTTTGAATCTGACCATTTTTACTCTACAACATCTGTAGCCATTTATCAAATATTGACTTTTCACCAAACTTCTTAGTTTCTCCACTACTTATGTATAACATACAGAGCTTAAAGTTAATGAGGTCGCCGTATTGCTTATTAGCATCAGTGGTGGCTTCATTAGCTGTGGTTAATAAGGTGTAAAGGGTTCACACTGCTGGGCTGCAGCCAGCTGGTGCTTTAGCACTGCACTGACAGAGGATTGGCATGATGGGATTGCATGTCTAGAATGAGAGTATGATTTGGGGGTTAATGACACAGTGTCCTTGTTGTTTTAGACAATGCAGTCGCTGTTGCTGGAGGCTTGTGTCAATCTATTAGGCCTGTGCTGTAGAAAGAGACAGAGGAACTTTAGAACAATCGACTGAAGAGATACGGAACACTGACTAAGAGACCCGTTTAAATTTAGTAAATGCTGTTACTTAAATACTTTTTTATTTAGGAAATACACTACAGTTAAGATATTTGAGGCTGGTAAGATTATTATTTATTTTATTTTTTTTAAGTCTCATGCTCACCAAGGCTGCATTTATTTATTTAAAAATACAGTAAGAACAGTAATATTGTAAAATATTATTACAATTTGATTATATTTTAAAAAATAAAATATTTAAAAATTATTCCTGTGATTGCAAAACTGAATTTTCAGCATAATTACTCCAGTGTTCAGTGTCACATGATTCAGAAATGATTCTAATATGCTGATTTGCTGCTTAAGAAACATTTCTTATTATGATCAATGAGTTGTTACTTAATTTTTGTGGAAACTACTTCATTAAAGTATCCTTGAAACATTTTCAAGGATACTTTAATGAATACAAACTTCAGTAAACAGCATTCTTTAGAAATTTATTTATAAAATAGATTACAATTAAAATATTTGAGGTTGGGAAGATTATTTATTTATTGAAAAGTCTCATGTTCACCAAGGCTGCATTTATTTATTTAAAAATGAATTATTTAAAACAATATTACAGTAAGAACAGTAAAAAGTAAAATTGTGAAATATTATTGCAATTTAAAGTTACTTTTCTATTTGATTGCATTTTTGATTACATTAAGCATTCTTTAATGAATAGAAACTTCAATAAACAGCATTTATTTGAAATATAGATTTTTGTGACAACGTAGTCCTTGCTAAATATAATTTTTCATTTAAAATTTTAAATTAATTTAAAAAATAAAATGTATATATAAAATCTTACTGACCCCAAACTCTTGAACAGTAGTATAATACTATAAACATAGTATTGAAAGCAGAACACAATATGCAGTTATACATTTCATACAGCAGTATGTTGTACTCACATGACTTTACTAAGTTGCTTGATGCTTCTGTTGTTGTTGTTGTTTTTCTAATCCAATTTTGTGTAAAAAAAAAAAAATGTCCTTGTTTTTTGGCAGTCCAATCAAATAATATGCTAAAAAAATGCAGATATCACTTCCAGGTAATTTGTCACACTGGACTTGGAAGGTTATATTGAGCATATTGCATTGTGGGAAATAGTACTGCACACAGTGTGCTCTGGTTATATATTGCATATTTTGGCCAAAATTAGTATGTTATCCAGGTATCCATGCATATAAAACATTTACATACAATGCAGAGTATACTTGACCTTCTGAGAGAACCTTAGTGAAGGGATTACATTCCTCTCTTTTGTCTGGAACAACCCCACGAATGCTGTTTGTTTCCTGCGGTGCCCTTCAAGAGCACAAAAATGTCATTTGGAATTCGCTGACATTGACAGAGTGTTTTCTGCCAGCACTTCACTGCCAGAGTGAGTAGGTCTATAATACAAAACTGGCACACAAATATTTAGCATTTCAGCTGGTTTTAGATGTAAATTGTGATCTTCGGTCATGGTAGTACTGAGGCAGTAAGTACTGAGATTTCCAGATTGATAAACTCTGCTTTGATCAACGTCCCTTTTCTCAGGAAGTAAATAAGTAATACTGTTGCAGGATAATGGGTGGCCTCAGATAAATCCCTTTTCACCTCCTTAATTATTAACATTGCATTATTTTTCACCATAGGGGTCAATACCTCTCTAATGATACGCAATAATTTCAGGCTGAATTACAGCCTTAATCCTGTCCCTGCTGGCTTCATCCTTCAACACGCACAGGCGCACACACACACACACACACACAAACAATCATTTGGGATTCAGATACGTTTATCCCATTTAGTTGGTCCATGCTATTCCCCTTAAGCAGAGCTGCAGTGCAAGTTCTTTTGAGTCTAGCCATACAAAAACATTTCAAATTTTTTAGACCGTGATGACTTTATTAATAAACACTTACACTTTCAATAAAAACTGTCTAGTGTATTTATATTTTGTATTATTCAAACTATTCAAAATTTGACATGTTTGAAGATGATTGTTCAATGAAATGGTTTAGTAAATGATTACCTTTTTTCTTAGTTTTTTGCTCTTTTTATTCTATGATTGGAACAAAACACTAATTGGAACCAAAAAAAAAAAAAAAAAGAAAAAAAAAAAGAAAGCCATCAATTTTCCATGTCAGTCTCATTTTTCATGACAATGATTTCCTTTTAAAACTTGATTCGTATGTGATCATGGTTGAATTTTGCAGTGCCATCAAAATGTTTTTGACATCTGCCCTGATATCCAACAAATGTTGCAAAGAGAGACACATCTTTAAGACATGTACATAATTCAAATGGCTTGCAGCAATTCATTCAAACCTGCAGCATAGAATACAATTGTTGGAAATCAAATAACAGTCTGTGTAAGTGATTCACGGTTAAATAATGTGTTAAAGTAAATATGATGTGCAACAGAGGCATCATGCCCATTCAAAAGCCAAGTGGATTTTGAATGCAGCTTCCAAAATAGAAAAAATAGCCGATTAGTATTTTCTATATTTAATACGATCACACCGGAGTGATTGGAATGTTCAGTGCGTCATATCATCAGCTGCTAAATTCAAATCTGCATTCGCTGGCTGGCGCTGAGCCAGATGCAGATGCGTTTTTACAGCACTGCGCATCATAACCAATCACACACGATTCTGTTGATTTTATGAATGCAATGACCAATCAGAGGTGTTCAGATGAGTCATCGCTAAAATGCCAGCATTTTGCTCACTCGCTCGCTGACTGAACACCTCTTTCTGGCGAATTCTCTCATCAGAAACAACAAAGTGCAAATCTGTGTACGAATCTGTAAGATATTAATTTTATAGTGTAAACAGCTTCAGTAATTTTAATGGGAGTTTTTGAGAGTGCTTGAACTAGACTCAGTGAAAATGTTCTTTGATAATGTAAATGTTCTTTGCTCTCTTTCAGTACAATGAAAGTGTTATGATTAGTAGCCTAACTTTTTTATTCACATTAACTTTCAATGTTAAATTCACATTAAATATAAAGTCAGTCGTATTAAAAATATGTTATGGCATGACACCCATAAACAGACAGGTTTTTATGCATAGTTAATAGATTACATTATTAGGTTACTTTGACCATCGCCCACTATAGATCAACATAATAAAAGTGAGAATCAAGATATTTCATGATATAGTTAATGCGTTTGGGAATGTTTCGAATAAAAAGGAAAAAATAAATAAAACATAAGTGCTGTTGGCTGCTGTTTGTCACAAGACCCCCCCCCCATCCCCCCCCCCCCCCCCCCTTCCAAACTCATGCCCCCTCAAAAAATAATGAGTGCATGACGCCCCTGATGTGCAATATTGTGGGCCTTTGGTATTTTCATCAGGACAAGGTTGGAAGATGAAATTAATTCAACATAAGTTGAACTGTCCAGGCTATAATAATATTACATTATTAAAACCTAATAGAACTGTAGAGTGGTTTGTTTTTTTTTTTTTTTCTGTAGAGCATCTTACCATATTCTAATATAATGGAACATTTTAGCATAAATTAAATAGCTTAATGTATTAACAGGTCATAACAAACATTAATGTTTCTCTGTTTCTGGGCCTGTCATTTTGTCAGTTCTAATTTAAATTTATTTTTGGTTACATGTTTGGTTAATATAACCATTTAATTCATTTTTAAAGATTCTTAAAACCCCAAGACTCCACATAAGACTAGTTTCATTTAACCCACTGTTTTCTTGCTTTAATTAAATCACCAAATTATCTCGTCTTAACAATAGTTATAGATTTTCTTTCTTCTGCTTTGTGCATTTTTCATGCAATGTTTAATGAATGGCTTAGTCTAAAATAATATATATGTTATATAATACAGCATAATAACCATTTCTTTTTATTTATTTTTTCTTGGTTGCAAAAAAAGAAGAAGAAGAAAAAACTTAAGATATCCTGGTGTTAAACATGACTATGCAGTGATTTTCTATCATGTTGCACATGTGAAAGGTTAATTAAATCTTGTTCATTTCTAAGCTGAAATGACAAACACACTGAGGCTGATAACTTGGGCACCTCTAATGGTTTCATGCGATGGACACCTTGATGGACACCTTGAAAACAATTCTTTTAATGGAAGAAATATCACATGAGACAAATGACATACAAACTATAAAAAATGCATTATATTTAGGTAACCCAAAATATGCTTCATATATTAAATTTATTTGTACATTGCAATAAGAATATAGGGCTATGAAATAAGAACAGGTTGGATTATTCTGTCTTGGCAGATTTTGATATTCATATTAAAATCATTAACTTCTCATTGCAGACACTGGCATCTTGAAAAATCTCATCACAGATTGAGACACTAAGTAAACTGGGGTCTTTTCAGGAGCAGAAGCATGTGATTCTTTAATGAACACACACCCAACACAAAAGCAGAGCTTAAATTAAAACCTGAGTAATTATGTCACCATGGTGGCATTTATGTGCATTCGTCTCATAAATATGATAATTCTGAAATGACTTGAAGGCTGCTAAAGGTCTCGGTGGTGTCCAAGCCCACCTGACTGGGTTAGCAGTGTTACTTTGGTCCTGCTCTTCATTGTGTTTTTAATTAAGGACAGGTGTTGTTAATTATTCCTTGTGATCATAGGTTGCCTAGAATGAAAATGACAGGTACAAAGAGGTCTCAGCCTCACCAAGCACTAATGAATGTATATTGTTGTCCTTTTGGCATATTGGCACTGGGCACTCTGTTGTGTGTGTGCACATGATGGTGTATGTATTTGTGCCTCAGATTCCCTCACGCAAGCAAGTTTGGCACTGGACAGCGGGCATCCGCTTTGCCAGCAGCCAGAGTCTCTTGGCACCATCACCTCTCGCAAAGCAAAGAAGCGAAATGAGCTTTCAGCTTCAGAAAAAGGCCTTTGTAGGCACACACATCATGTGCATCCAACGACCTATTCTTCATCCAAAAGCAGCATTTGAGCTCATTTTGCATGGCGGGAAATTGTGCTAGTTAGTATTCTTAATTAGTATGTTTTGAGGTGTGTAATTTATTCCTTGCTAACACAGACATGTGTTCTGAACACAGGTGTCACATTTGGATGACTAGGAGGAACAATAGAAGGTTCTGGATAGGAATGAACTCATTCAGTAGTGTGCTGCAGTGGTCACTAGAAAATCCCTCTGGATCCCCAAAGCCTCAGGGCTCTGCAAAGCCATAGGTACAGACAAAGAAAGCATATCCAGCTGCCGTATAGGCATCTAGCTACAGTGCCTTGCGAAAGTATTCATACCCCTTAATTTTTTTCACGTTTAATGTTGCTGCCTTATGTTAAACTGCTTTAAATTACTTTTTCCCACATCAATCTACACTCCATACACCATAATTGTAAAGCAAAAAAACAGGTTTTTAACAAATTTATTAAAAATAAAAAACTTAAATGATTCCATTGCATAAGTATTCATACCCTTATATGGGACAGTTGAAATTTAGCTCAGGAGCATTCATATTGCTTGTAGATGTTACTACACTTCAAGTGAAGTTAACCTGTGGCAAATTCAACGCCACAGGTTAACTTCAATGGCAGGCACACACGTCTTGATAAAAGGTCTAATAGCTGATAATGCATATCAGAGCAAAAAATAAATAAAAATAAAAAAACAAGCACTGAGGTCAAAAGAACTGCCTGTAGAGCTCAGAAACAGGTTTGCGTCAAGCCACACATCTGTGGAAGTGTTCAGAAAAAAATTCTGCTTCATTTAAGGGTCACAGAAGCAAGTAGTCTCTGTTGCCCTTAATGGAAGAAGTTTGAAACAACCAGAGCTCTTCCTAGAGCTGGCCTCCTGGCCAAACTGAGCAACTGATGGAGAAGGGCTTTGTCCTTGAGTGGCCCAGCCACAACCTGGGATTGAACCCAACCAAATATTTCTGGAGAAACCTGAAAATGTGCATCTGCCCCCATCCAACCTGACAGAGCTTGAGAGGTGAAGAAGTGAGGAGAAGGAGGGCAGATAATTGCTAAATGCTGATGAGCAAAGCTTGTCGCATCAAACAAAAAAAGACTTGAGACTGTAAAGGTTCTTCAACTAAATATTTAGTTAAGGGTATGAATACTTATGCAATGTACTTATTTCAGTTTTTTATTTTTAATAAATTTTACGAAGTTGTGACAATTTGTTTTTGCTTTGTCAGTATGGTGTATGGGGTGTAGACTGATGTGTAAAAAAGTAATTTAAAGCAGTTTAACATAAGGCAGCAACATAACAAAATGTGAAAAAAATTAAGGGGTATGAATACTTTCGCAAGCCACTGTATGTATCAGTTTGCCTGTCTGTCTGTCTATCTGTCATTCTGTCTATCTGTTGTTCTGTCATTCTATCTGTCATTAACCCCTTTCACACAGTAATACCAGTAAATTGCCGGAAAATTACCAGAACGACTTTACTGGTAAATTCAAAAATTCGCTATTCACACAGGCAACGATGTTGTCTTTTTTTCTGGACAAACACCATTCGCACATCGGCTTCAAATTACAGGTAAATTCTGTGACATCATTAACCAGAAATGACCTCTAAACGGATGTGCCTCCCGGTGTTGTGTTTGTAAACATAAAGGGGTATACGCGGTCAGTGTTTTTGTTGAAGTTTTCATTTTTGTGTCAAACGTTCACATTCATGCAATGCTTTTGGCCCAGAGACATCACCGCTTCAAACTGAACTACACAGCGTGGAGTAATTGCGTCACCTGCGTCAGAATGTTATGATTGGCCCAGAGCCATTGAATTTTGAATTTCAAAGGCTCTGGATTGGCCCGGAGTAGACGTCTTACGTCACCGCGTTCTGAACTCATACGTGCTCATACCGGTAATCTTCAGTTTGCGTTCACACACAGCATCATTCTGGCAATTTACTGGAAATGTTACAACTTCTTATACTGGTAAATTGCCGGTGTCCTGACATTTTATCCTACCCGTCAGATTTTCCTACCAGAGCTTACTGCGCATGCGCACGTCAATATTGCATCCTTTTTCTCACGCTGAGCAACAATATTTAATGTATCTGCATTACTGTAAGGGTAGGTTTAGGTTTGGGGTAGGTGTAGACGTTAATAAAACACAATCTGTTAGGCAGAAAAAAATTATTTATTGTTGGTTTTCGGTAGCTGTATCCCTTTTATCCACAGCCGCGAATATAACACGTAATTACTGTATGTGCATTACTGTAAGGGTAGGTTTAGGGTTGTGGTAGGTGTAGACATTAATAAAACATAATTTAACAGGTAGCATTTTTCGTTGTCGAATTGTACTACCCACTGTTTTAATGGGAGGTAGCAAAATCTGACAGGGTAGCACAAATCGACAGAACACCGGTGTCCTGACATTTTATCCTACCCGTCAGATTTTCCTACCACGGCTTACTGCGCATGCGGACGTCAATATTGTATATTTTTTCTCACGCTGAACAACATATTTAATGTATCTGCATTACTGTAAGGGTAGGTTTAGGGTTGGGGTAGGTGTAGACATTAATAAAACACAATCTAATAGGTAGAAAGATTATTTATTGTTGGTTTCCGGTAGCTGTATCCCTTCTAGCCACAAACGCGAATATAACACATAATTACTGTATTTGCATTACTGTAAGGGTAGGTTTAGGGTTGTGGCAGGTGTAGACATTAATTAACATTAGCATTTTTCGCTGTCAAATTGTGCTACCTACTGTTTTAATGGGAGGTAGCAAAATCTGACAGGGTAGCACAAATCGACAGAACACCGGAACGAATTTACCGGTATTTCTGAAACGGTCCTGTTCACACATGATCTCTTTATGGCAAATTACCAGTAATTTTCCAGTAAAGTCTGTATGTGTGAAAGGGGCTATTGTATCTATCGATCTATTGTTCATTCTATCGTTCGTTCTATTGTTCTATCTATCGTTCTACCCATCCATCCATCATCCACTGTTCTATCATTCCATCCATCCATCTGTCCATCCATCCGTCCATCCATCCATCCATCCATCCATCCATTGTTCTATTGTTCTATCGTTCTATCAGCCCATCCATCCATTGTTCTATCGTTCTATCAGCCCATCCATCCATTGTTCTATCGTTCTATCGGTCCATCTATTGTTCTATCTTTCTGTCGGTCCATCCATTGCTCTATCTGTTGTCTGTCTGGCCTATAAACTTTCGACCAAGGCTTTGTAAACTTTTCAAAACTTTGAATTAAGGTTTTGTCATGCCAACATTTACATGCTTTTCTTAGGTACACCCTACCAACCACCCAGAACACTCTTGCAACCACATAGCAATGCTCTAGCAACCACTCTGAACATCTTAGTAACTGCATGCAAAATATTGGTAAAGTAAAAAAGCCTATCGATGCCTATAGCAAACACTCTTAATACTTTAGTTACCGACAGTGCCCTATTATGAATGCTCAACTACTCTGAACACCTTAGTAACTGGCAATATGGCAAAGGAACCACTAATATATTTTTCCCAAAAAATATGAAAATGTAGTTTTACTTGTTTTGAATTAATAAAGCCACATTTTTGAGTTTTCATCAGGCCACTCTGATATTGGAGTATTTGTTTACACTGAATAATATAATATGTGGAGAATATCCTATATATTTGTGTTTACTGTGAGGGAACAGACTCATTTATCACTGCGAGCTAGTGTGCGTTTTTCTTCTGAGCAAAGCTTCCCCAGCCAAACAGTGGCAATAAAAGAGAATTTTATTTGCATGAGGTGACAGTGTGGTGGAAGGCATCAGTTATTATCTGTTATCATAATAACACATTAAAACGCCACAAACTCTCCTCTCACATTTCTCCCCAGCTTCTCAAAGTGCTGTCTTAGAGTTTTCCTGCTTTTGCAGTTCTCATCCTTCATTGAAGAGTTCAGATATGCAAACTGAGCCCAGGGGGAGGCTATCTGTGCTTGACAGAGGGGTTAAGACGTGGAGCTCGGTTAATTTCGGGACTCTTTCAGAAGGGGGAGTGTGTCGCGCTGCTTTGGAAAACAGCTTTTGTGAGATTATCGTGTGTGCGAACAGAGAGGGAAAACTTGACAAAAGAGATGGCTCTGTTTAAAGCCGACACAAAGCTGGGAGCATTTTTTTTTTTTTTATCGTGCCTTGGTGTTTGTTCACAGGATTTAATGTGCATTACTCTGTATTCTTCTTTTCTCTTTTCACCAACCCCTTTCTCGTCTACACACAGTTTCACACAAACATACCCCCCCCATCTCTTCAGCTCAAGCATGTGGCTCAGAGATTGTGTGCATTATCAGATGAAAGATGAGAAAAACCAGCAGAGAACCCCACTGACTGAGACTGAGATCTCTGATTAGAACTTGAGTAAAGTTAACCAAAAAGGAGTTCCTGACAAAAAGACGTTCAGGAAGAGAATGTTCCCTTTTGGAAAATCCAGATAAAAGCATCTTAAATTGGTAGCTGCTGTTACGTAGTTTCTAGTTTGTTCAGAGTGGTCATTTATGGTCATTCATTGTTCCAACCTAATCATCTTTAGCTTGCTCAATCTGGCAATTTATGGTCTTCAATTGGTCATATATGCTCATTAACTAACCTAAAGCTCTTACAAAAAAAAGAAAGTGAGTTCTTGACCAAAATTTTCATAAGAACAATGTTCCCAGTTGGAAAATCCACCTAAAATAATCTTATCACATATCACAGGTTACGCATTCATATTGTGGAACATGTTCGCATGTGTCTTTAAGCGCACAGTGCAGTATATTGATATAGAAGCACTCCACTACAATCTCTATCTGTGAGAATTCCTCTCTGACTCTGACTTCAGGGGTTTATGTCTCTGGTGCACGTGTGTGTGTGTTGTGGAGTTTGCAGTGACTCTTGCTGCTTCAAGATATATATGTGATATATGTGATATATATATATATATATATATATTATTTATTTTTTATTTTTTTGGGTTTTTCACAGGATGAGAGCCTATCTCACTTTCCTCTCTCTTTCAGTCTGTAATATAATTATATATATATATATATATATATATATATATATATATATATTTATTTATTTATTTAATTATATATTATTCAGTTGTGGTATATCAGAATCCTTTTTCATTGCTATTGTATTAGCATGATAAATTAATGAATGTTTTGTTAACCTTTTGACAAAAGGGTTCAACAATTACATAGTAGTTTTATCACATAATATAAAAATGGGCTACCTCTAATATTTTCTGTGAAATTTAATTTGCTTGTAGTATTTATTGTAAATGTTTAAAAATTAAAAATGCATTGATGCTATACTTTTAAATGTTTAAATGTGTAAGCCTATAAGCATATTAATATGGCAAAGTTTCAAATTTATTAAACACATTTGGTTCCTCAGGTCTTCAAATCAGGATATGGCCTGCGTCCCAATGTGCATACTATCCATCCTAAATTCTAAGTGATATTAGTAATTTTCAGTACTATTTAGGGCAGATAGGGTGGATAGTGTGCACATTGGGATGCAGGGCAAGTCTTCACCCTGCACTTCCATGTAGCTTCCACAGGGGGAGACAGAGCGATTCTCAAGGTTCTCCCTCATTTCACTGGCCTTTGAGGCCTGTATCAACATTTACAGGCGATAATTCTACAAACACGCATGAACCTTCAGATAGCAGTTCAGAGGAGTGAATTTATATTTATATTTTTGGAATTTGCAAATGCAAACAGATTTTTAGAGTGCCTGAGTGGTGTTTCTTTTCTTTGAACAGAACTTTCCTATCAGTCCCAGCAGGGTTTAAATTCTATCTTCTTCATAAAAAGCAATAAGAGCATAGATGTTTTCATATCTTGGTGAGCCAAGAGTCAGGAGGCGGGTCATTCCTGTTCCTGTTCTAAATTCCTGTATTTTTTATTTTTTTTAATGCATGTGTTTATGTTGCAATTTAAGGAAATACTTCTGTAAGGAATGCCAGACTTTCAGAAATATGTTCTGGTCAAACTTTATTTTTTATACCCTGGTTTTTTTTATACAATGACAGGAATATTAACTTGTTGTTTCCAAATTAGCCACTGTTCAGTGAGGGATGGACATTTATATTGCTTCATGCTTCTTTGCTGTTTAACTAATTAGATGGATCATTTTAGAGTAAAATAAACTGACTAGTACTGCAAAACACTGCAGAATTCATTTCTAATACTTATTGTTATTTATTCAGTTTTTTCCTCAGCAAAATTATTGCTTCCTTTATGATGATGTCATCAGAAACTGGCTTTTGTTAGTAAAATGGATTTTACAAAAGGTTAAAAGGATAGAAAGTGAAATTGAGGACATAAATTGATTACTTATTAAAACAATATTCTCAAGAATATTGAATAGAAGAATAGAACATGATTTCTTTAAAATATATGATTAGAGAAGGCCAAATTCTGAAAGAGCCTAGAATATTTAATGATAATATATATATATATATATATATATATATATATATATACAGTGGGTACGGAAAGTATTCAGACCCCCTTCACTTTTTTCAATTTTGTTATGTTGCAGCCTGATACTACAATTGTTTAAATTCATTTTTTTTTCTCATTAATCTACACTCTGTACCTCATAATGATGAAGTGAAAACAGAATTTTAGAAATGTCTGTAAATTTATTAAAAAGAAAAAACTGCAATATCACATTTACCTAAGTATTCAGACCCTTTGCAACAACACTTGAAATTTTGCTCAGGTGCCTCCCATGTCTCTTGATCATTGCAGAGATGTTTCTACACCTTGACTGGAGTCCGCCTGTGGTAAATTAAATTGATTGGACATGTTTTGGAAAGGCACACACCTCTCTGTAAAAGGCCTCACAGCTGATAATGCATATCAGAGCGAAAACCAAGCCACGAGGTCAAAGGAACTGCCTGCAGAGCTCAGACACAGGATTGTATTGAGGCACAAATCTGAGGAAGGCTACAAAAAAAATTCTGCTGCACTGAAGGTTCCCAAGAGCACAGTGGCTTCCATAATTCTCAAATGGAAGAAGTTTGGCACAACCAGGACTCTTCCAAGAGCTGGTCCCCAGCCAAACTGAGCAATTGATGGAGAAGTGGCTTGTCTAGATTGGTGACCAAGAACCTGGTGGTCACTCTAGTTGAGCTCCATGATCATATATGCAGATGGGAGAAACCTACAGAAGGACAAACATCACTGCAACACTCCACCGATCTGGGCTTTATGGCAGTGTGGCCAAACTCAATCCTCTCCTCAGTGAAGACACATGACAACACACTTGGAATTTGCAATAAAGCACCTAAAGGACCCTCAGACTCTGAGAAACAAGATTACCTGGTCTGATGAACCTCAATTCTAAGCATCATGTTTGAAGGAAACCGGCTCTTCTCATCACCTGCAGAGTACCATCCCAAAAGTAAAGTGTGGTGGTAGCAGCCTCATGCTGTTGGGCTGTTTTTCAGCGGCAGGGACTGAGGAACTCATCAGAGTAGAAGAAAAGCTCAATGCACCAAAATATTGAGATAGCCTTAATGAAAATCCAGTCCAGGGCATTCAAAACCTCAGACTGGGCCGAAGGTTCACCTTCTAACATGACAATGACCCTAAGCACACAGCCAAGGCAACACAGGAGTGGCTTAGGGACAACTCTGTGAATGTCCTAGAGCGACCCAGCCAAAGCCCTGACTTGAACCCTATCGAACATCTCTGGAGAGACCTGAAAAAGGCTGTCAACAGACGGTCCCCATCCAACCTGACCGAACTTGAGAGGATTTGCAAAGAAGAATGGCAGAAATTCCCCCAATCCAGTTGTGCAAAGCTTGTTGCATCATACTCAAAAAGACTCGAGGCTGTAATTGCTGCCAAAGGTGCTTCAACTAAGTACTGAGTAAAGGGTCTGAATACTTATGTAAATGTGATATTTCAGTTTTTTCTTTTTAATAAATTTACAAACATTTCTAAAATTCTGTTTTCACTTTGTCATTATAAAGGACAGAGTGTAGAGTAATGAGAAATAAAAAAGAATTTAAACAATTGTAGTATCAGACTGCAACATAACAAAATTGAAAAAAGTGAAGGGGGTCTGAATACTTTCCGTACCCACTGTATATATATATATATATATATATGTATTGATAAATATACATATTTATACATACATATAAATATATATATATATATATATATATATATATATATATATATATATATATATACATATAAAATATCATTTTTAAAAAGTTTTGAGTTTAATATTTTGCCAAGGATATTAAGACATGCATATGAAGGGGACATGAAAACTTACTGCATACTGAGAATGGCCGAGGTCTGGAAACCATCTCTCTTTCCACCTGGCCTTACAGGGTGGATGATTGCTCCAAGTGCTGTATTAGAAGTGTGACAGGGTTTTGGTATGAATCTCTTGCCATAAATCCCTCCTGTCGGAGAGAGAGAGGATGAGGGAGATTGAGCGAGTGAGAGATAGTATGTCAAGTGCCACGCTTTAGGGGACTTTAATTAGGATTTGTCAGATTGGAAAAGCTAATGCCTCTCCCTGACTCTGACACGGATCAGAACAACTGGAGTGGGCAGAGAAAGAGAGAGAGAATAAATACTTGAAAATCAAATAAACTGCGAAATGGCCAACCGTCTCCCCAGAGAGCACGGGGAGGTTACGCTCGCTTCACTGGAGTGGAGAAATGTGGCAATGAAGAGGCGTACTTAGCTTTTCCACACACATTCTGAGACTGAGGGGAGATTTCCACGCTCTGTAAAGTTCTGTGAGGTTTATCACTCATTATTTGTATCTATTCAAAGTAGGTAGCCAGCAGGGGTTTAGAGTAGATGGGCTCCATTAGAGCTACACTGAGAGTGGAATGACCCCGGCGAGTCCTCGGAGGAACCTAATCCAAGGTCATTTTGAGGATTGCGTGGTTGAGTTACATCCAAATCCTCAAAATCCCTCTGCAGCAATTTAGGGTGTCTCAATCCAAGTTGACCCCTTTAGGTAAGCCGGAAACTAACCTGGATTCAATGTAATATCCTCATTGTCTGCATCTTTTTATACTTAGTGCTTTGCTCTAAAAACACCATGAATCGTGAAACTGTCTTACTCGCTTTGAAACCATTTACAATTAATGCAGCTTTTAGACTTGAAAATGTATAAATGTCTTTTACATTAGACAAAATGGCAAATCAAGTGGTATCTACAGAACAAATACCATTTTCTTCTTTGTTTTTGCACAATGACTTCAAATGGTGCTCTTTGATGTACAAAGTGCGTGCATTTTTTTTAAACATAAAAAGCATTTTTTGTGAAATATTTCACTCGAAAAGTGTGCTTGTGCTTTTTCTGTAAATTAAATGCAATAATTTGCCAGTGCATTGACATTCATACACATCAATGTTTAAAAGTATGGGGTTGTTTTTTTTTAAAGGAAGTTAAAGACATTTATAATGTTACAGAATATTTCTATTTCAAATAAATGCTGTTCTTTTGAAGTTTCTATTCAAAGAATCCTGAAAAAATATATCATGGTTTACACAAAAAATATTAAGCAGCACAATTGGTTTGAATATTGATAATAACAAGAAATGTTTCATGAGCACAAAATCAGCATATTAGAATGATTTAAGGGTCATATGACACTGAAAACTGGAGAAATTATGCTGAAAATTCACATTTTAAAATATACTAAAATGCAAAACAGTTATTTTATTTGTAGTAATAATTCACAATATTGCTGTTTTATTTTTGATCAAATAAGTGTGGCCTTGGTGAGCAGTAGAGAACATTAACTCTTTCCCCGCCAAACACAGGATTTTCCGGTTTTCCGTGTTTTCGCTATTATACACTCGGGGACACTATTATGCCTCTATCTCCTAAATGAGTCTGGCATCACTCAATCAAAAACAGGCGAGGAAGATTAAAAAATAAAAAAGAAAGTTTGAAGCTACAATAAAATGATTTTTTTTTTTAAGTAGAAGCTCTGATCTTTAATTTGAAGTATTGCAATGTTCAGATATTCATACAGCAAAATATTCTGGGGGCCATGAAATTTTAGTTAAAATGATCAAAATACTGGGGGTGGCTGGCAACTTTTTTCAAAAACACTGGTGGGGAAAGAGTTAAACATTAAAAAAAATCTTTCTGACCCTTGAATGGTAGTGTAGTATGAAATGCCATGAACTGAAAATTGAGTGTTTAATCTAATCATTATACATTACTGACACTCTATCCTCCAATTTGATACTGTTAAGTGCTTTGACACAATCTGTACAGTTAAAAGCGCTATATAAATAAAGGTGACTTGACTTGACTTGTACCTTTTTAATTGTGACTTAGTCCAAATACCTTTTTGGGTCGCTGTACACTCTCAGAAAAAAAAAAAAAAAAAAAAAAAAAATTACAAAAGCTGTCACTAGGGCAGTACCCTTTCAAAAAGTACACATATGTACCTTATTTACCCCTAAAGGGTGCATATAAGTACCTTAAAATTATACATTAGTACCTAAAGTGTACATACTAGTACCTTAATGGTACATAAAATGTGCTGCCCTAGTGACAACTTTTGTACCTTTTTCTGAGAGTGTACTGTAGCTAAGAACGCAAAAGCAAGGCAAAATGGTTTATTTTTGTTTTTTAAAATACCTTGATTAGCTTTATTCTGGGAATGTAATTTAAAGGGGTCATATGATGCTATTTTAAAGATCATTATATTGTGAATTTGGTGTAACAGAATATGTTGACATGTTTTAATGTTCAAAAAACACTTTATTTTTCAAATACTGCCCAGCAGGCACCAGACGTCTATGTAACATCAGGTTGACGTTGGACATGACGTCGGACAGACGTTGCATTTTGGTTGAAAACGAAAATCGGGTTGACGTCAATATTTGACGTCATTTTGACATTGACTTAATGTTGGATTTTGGTTGCACAACCTAAAAACAACAAAATCTCAACGTCAGCTGACGTCGGTATTGGACATCAATTTAACATTGACATTAGACGTTGAATTTACGTTGAATTTTGGTCACCCAACGTCGCAACCGAAATTTAACCAAATATCAACGTCTTATGACGTTGTATGCCTGTTTTGTGCCTGCTGGGTGTACATTATTGTAGTTCCTCACTGCCCCGCCTCCCACAAACGCATCGTTCACAGCCTGCTCTGATTGGCCAGCTGACCCAGTGCATTGTAATTGGCCGAACACCACAAGCGCGCGTCGGAAATGTAACGCCCCTTACCATAATCGCGAGCTTCAGGTTTCAAAGTAAATATAAAGACAGTTAATAATGTGTTTAGTTTTATTATCAGTACAAGCCGAAAGGGAAACAGAGTCGCGTGACAGACACAGTGATGATGCTCGTGTGTATTTGCAGTACACAAGTTACGGTTAAGACAGCTGACGTGCTGTACACTCCGCTGTGATGTGACCCTGTTCCCCTCACACACACACACACACACACACGACGCGCTACTCTACACTGTGCAAAACTCCGCATTTGAACAGTCAATAGCAAATACTTAAACTAATAACAAAACATACTTACAGTTGCTGATTCAGAAGCACCAGATTGTCATAGCAAAGTTGAAACTGACCCTTTTTTTTTTAGAAATAGCCTTTGTGCACAGCCAGCCTCGTACTGTCCTAGGTTCATGAAACTGTCGTCCATAAATTGCGTTGCACAAATTCGAACATGTGGGTTGTGCTGTTCTGTTGTAAACAAATCTTAACCAGTGATTCCTAATTGCATCTACTTTCGGAAGGCCAAATAAAGTGCTTTTGCATTCGCATAGAAACACACAGCGTGTTTTAATGAGGTGTTTTAGCCCGGTCTGGATCAGCCTTCTCTTTTAGATAGAATAAACCCTTTTGTGGTAGACTTTGAGCTTTGTAACTCTGCAGATCTTATACATGCACAAACAGCTACATAACACACCAAAGAAAAGGAAAACAAGAAATTGCATCATATGACCCCTTTAATGTTTGTGTACATCAGCACACCAGTCATCGAAATCACAGTAATACTGACTGAAAGATGGAAGTAATCTAGAACATTACGTTTAGTACATCACTCTGCTTTGCTAATCTAGTATGGGCTTGTGGGTCTTTATCACCTTAGTTTGACTTCCTGATGTGTGTGAGTGTGTTTTTGTGTGTGCTGGTTGTGAAGTAGAGTCGTCTTCTTGCAAACAGACTCACAGACCTCCCACTGATGTGGCAGACACTTCACTAAGCGCAAAGACACACATATTTGCCAAAACCATGTTGAGAAATCTCAAGAGCTATACACACTGGAGAAATATAAACAACAGAGGAAAGAAATAACAGTAAACGTGTGTGTGTGTGTGTGTGTGTGTGTGTGTGTATATATATATGTGTATAAGAGATTCAAAAGTCTTTTTTTATCTATTTTCAGAGCTTCATTGTATGGGATACAGAGACAGAACACATTTCATGAGGATTCAAACTTGCATCTCCCAAAAGAGCGCCCAAAAGCTTCTGCTGATTTTGTTTGTGAAGCTTTCTTTATATTGTGTGATGCTTGGTATAATTTTGCTTTTGTATATCGAAACAAAATTTCAAAACTTGTTTTTTTTTTTCTGTTGTAAGCTCATGGTTTTGTTGTGAAACTGCATACTGTATACTTCCCACTTTCCTGATGGAAACCACATAAAATTGCCTTTTGAGACATGATCTGCTATTATCATGTACAGTAGAACCCAAAGCGGAACATTATGTTTGTGTAAGTCGTGTGAGAGCCATAAGTCTTCATATAGTTACTGTGGATAACATATCTTAATATACCTTGTGAAGATGCATGTCTTTTGACAAACCTTGACTCTGCATTCTTGCAATCTTGTGACCAAGCTCTTGACCGCCGTTTGTGACTGTGTGGCTGCAGTGTGTTGTGAGTGTTTTGGCTGGTCTGAGAGTGTGTAACAGATGAGTGGGGAGTGTTCACAGGTGCTACTTGGCTCAGAGTAAGACATAAAGCAAACGGGAACTCCTGATAATTGTCCAAATTTGATCTCATTTGTCTTCTGAACCACAAGGCCTCTGGTGAATGATTTATGCCTGCATACTAAGCATCAGGACTAAGTAGACCTATTGAATGAGATTTTTTTCAATGGAGAAAGTAATGTTTTGGATAAAGGACTCATCTTTTAGCCGAAAGCAAAGGTTTGAAGTTCAAAACATCTTAACGATGTGTTTGTTTCTTGATGATGGACTGGAGTTGTGTGGATTACTTGTGAATTATTGTAAATTTTTTCAGCCGCTTGGACTCTCTTCTGACGGCACCCATTCACTGCAAAAGATCTATTGTTGAGCAAATGATGTAATGCTAAATTTCTCCAAACCTTTTCCCCTGAAGAAACAAATTCTGACCCTAAAGTCCAACCCCATCTGTGTTTTAGAAATGCATGTAGAATTCCACCTCAAATCATAAGTGATCAGTCTTTTTTTCTTTATGATCTTTCACTTGTCTTCTTTGTCTTTGGGTCTTTCTCCCTCACTCTATTATTCAGCTTTGCTATTTGCTGTGCTTCTTTCCCCTCCTCTCTTCTTCATTCACACATATGTTCATAAAACGCTTCATTAGCTACAGGATCAAGGGAAGGTTCCAAACGAGAGAGAGTAATTTGATGATTTAAGAGCACAGGCACTGTTTTTCCACTTTTGTGGTATAGTATAGTAAGCAAATTATCAGAGCATGCAGCGCAGAACCCTCTTACAAAGCAATGCATTCAACTTGACCTTCCATTTTCAGTGTGACGGATTAACCAGAACTGATATCTGCCACATTTTTTTTTGTTTTACTTGTGTAAGTCACTGATTTTGTTACATTGTTAAAATGTCGGTAAATGAACAATGTTTATTATTTTTCTGTGTTGCCTGCACCAAGATATCCCTGTTTATAATTTGTCAGTAAAATGCATCATTGGTGAACCTCTAAGGCTTTTGTGCAAACTATAGATTGTACTTCCTCATTTTTGTATCCCTGCTCACAGCTAGTATGATCGATTGGGATGCATTATGGGTGTTGAAGTTTTCTTTCCTCATAACCCTTTTTCTCTGTTTTCAATAGACTTGTAGCACTGAGTTAAAAAATAAAAAACCTTCTGCACGGACAGCCAACTTTTATTAAAACCCCATCTTTCCGGTGGCGAATAACTCATTTAACTGATCAAATCAAAACATCTCTATGCAGATTTGAGTTAAAAATGTAAAAAATTGTTTAGAATTTCTAAAATTACATCTAAACAGTATTCACTAAATTAAACATGCAACTCTGAGTCAACTAAATGTTTTAGTTAAAATATGAGATTGATATTTCTACAGACCAGGTATGGAAGGTCAAGTTACACATACCCAGTAAATGTGTGGTATATGCTTAGAAAAAAATGTGCATACTTTGCATACTGTAGAAATAGTATGAGTAGTGTAGTAGTGTGCTATTCTGAATATAGCCACTGCCAGACTTCTGACTTTGTGTGCGTGTGTGTGTGTGTGCAAAGGAGATCCATCTCTGATTAAATCATGTTCCAGCTATCACACCACCTGTTCAACATGTCCTGACTCGCACACACCTCATTACCCCCAATATGGCCATTACATTGATTAATCACGAATGTTAATTGAAAGATGGATCTAAAGCCTGCTATGTATAAATTAGAACATTTAATGAGCATTAGTGGCAGTGGAAAATGTCTCAGCAGTGAAAGTGTGAGTCCCTTCAGACTTTTTCACTACTAAAAAAAAAAAATAAAATAAAAAAATCTGTGCTTTTTCCAATAAAATGTGTAAACATTCCAAATCTAAATGCATTTAGTAAATTAATGAGATAATAATATGTGTTTGTATAAAATGTCTAATGTGTCTAATTTAGGCCAATTATTTATTTACCATAAATCTAACCAAATTTAATAATGAGGTTTGTGCTTAAAAAGATCAAGAAAAAATATTTACAATAAATATATCATCTCAAGTGTTTTTTTTTTTAAATTTATTTAAAGATGTTTAGAATTTTTTTACAAGAAAAAAAATAATAAGAAAATTATTATTATTTGGGGGGCAGAGAGAAAGGAGAAAGCAATATTTTGGATAGAGGACTTTTTAGCCAAAAGCAAAGTTTTAAACATCTTGATGGATTTGTTTGATGATTGACTAACTGGAGTCTTGAATGACTTGTGGATTATTGTGATGTTTTTATCAGCTGTTTGGACTCTCATTTTGATGGCATCCATTCACTGCAGAGGATCTATTGGTGAGCAAGTAATGTAATGGTAAATTTCTCTAAATCTGTTCTGATGTAGAAACAAACTCATTTACATCTTGCTTGGCCTGAGGGTCAATTTTCAGCAAAATTTTTGAGTGAACTGTTATATGTTGCCATGTAAAGATTTTACATGCTTTAGGTCATGGACTTTAGGTTGCATGTGGATAAACATGAGTGTGTGATTTGAGCTAGTGAGGGAGACGTACGACTGTTTGAGATATTGGATGGTAAAATATTCATGGTGCTCCTCAGGGTTATGAAACAGCTGGACAGCACTGAAAACTAAAGCTAACATGCGAAAAATATTGAGAGAAAAAGGAATGAGAATGTTTTATTAATGTGACTTGTCTCATCTGATGAAACACATCACATATAAATTTGGGTCTCCTGTTTTAATCACCAACATCCACTCTCGACAAGGATCACCTGTCATAAGCTTCGGCTTATTAGAGTATCAGAGCTGGGCAAAATAAATAACCGCGCATGTGAGAAAACTCCCACAGACCTTAATTACCGCGGTAATGGCGACAGAATTCCCATTTGTCTTGCTGTAATTCCAGAGCTGGAACCTGAGCGTATGTATCGTGAGACAACCAAGATTTACAAGTGCTCCTGATGGTCGAGGTGTAGATTTATTCACTACCGCACACATACACACACTTATTCCGGACAATGGAACTTTAATGCATCAGAGGCTGTAAGGCAAATGACCCTGCTGATTACAAGTGGGAGTGTGTCCACACACACACTCACAGAGTCATGGGGAGAGGGAAGTAAATCAAAGAGCAGAATGAATAGCCTGAGGATATAAACAGAGCTCATATCTTATACAATAGCACAAAGTAATAACACACACACACACACACACACACACACACACACACACACACACAGATATTACTGATGATCTAGGTGAAATCAAACACCTTCGGCATATTTCCCAATGTCACTCTGCTTGTAATGGGATGCTTTGAAAACCCATAGAGGAGATCCAAAGCACTGGGCAGCTTTCAAAATATTTGTTAAGGTGTAAAATGATAGATGAGGTGATAAAGTGATGCTCTAAACTTTAACTTAATTTTATGATGTTATCTCTCTATAATTAAACAACCGCTGTGATGCATATTTCAATAAAGATGCCGTTATTCTTTTTATTTATTTTTTTCATATTGCATTGTTTGTTTACAACCAATTTTTCTTCATGAAACTAGGACATGTCAATTATGAAAACCCTATGAAGTCTCATCAGCCACTGCTGAGAGGTAAAAACGCAGCTAACAGGTAGAAGAAAAATGACAAATGGTATCTCAATTGTTTCTCCTTGAGAATAAATTGAGAACAATTGGAGACTTTTGATTAAGTGTATTACTTCTCAGATGTTTCTCTTTAGAAAAAAAGATGTTAGTGATCTTACAATCCTCTAGAATTTTAGATCTTAAACATTTCACATCCAGACACGTTCTGTAACTGAGATACACTAAAAATTGAGGACAGAAAGATTTTTAAATCATCAAGGCTGTATTTATTTGATAAAAAATACAGTAAACCATAATATTGCGAAGCATTATTACAGTTTAAGATAGGTGTTTTATTTGAATATATTTTAAAATGTGATTTATTTCTGTGACGTAAAGCTGAAATTTCAGCATCATTACTCCAGTCTTCAGTGTCATGTGGTCCTTCAGAAATAATTTTACATGCTGATTTGCTGCTCAATAAACATTTTCAATTTTAAAAACAGTTCACATTCATATTTTCGTGGAAACTGTAATTAATTTTTTCAGAATTTTTTGATGAATAGAAAATTTAAAAGAACAGTTATTTAAAAACAAGTTTTATAAAAGTATGAATGTCTTTACTGTCACTTTTGATCACTGATCATTCAAGTCATTGCAGAGTAATAAGTATTAATTTCTTTAAAAACAAACAAAAAATAATTTTCTTACTGATCAAAATCTCTTGAACTTTGAGTGTATGTTAACCTTATATCTCTTACTGTATAACAGTTGTCTTATTTCTTTCTTTGGGAGAAACATCTGAGACAGCTGAAACTTAAATGATTCATAACTGAGAACCTCTTTTACATTTCCTAATGAAAGAGCAGACTCTGAGCAATTAGTTTTCTTTTGGTTAGATAGAGAAGAAAGAACCAGAACAAAGATGTAAAACAAAAGTAAATCAAGATTAATATTTAATTGTACAAAGTGTCTGAACATTACTAAACACATTTTATCATCAGTTTCAGACATCTTTTTTGAAGCCAAATGCTTATTGAGGAACACCAGACATGGACACGGCGACGTTAAAGTCCCACAGACTGGCAAATCGCTGGCTAACAGATTGCTTGAATCCCTTTATAAATGTGACAGACACTGATGCTGTGGCCACAGCCAGACTGTTATCTCCAGACTGAAGGGGACATTTTAAAATGTGACGGTTGTGAATTGCATCGGTCAAAACTGAAAGGAGAAAATGAAGATTTCATCTCCGTTAAGCATCAAAGATGGCATTAACCTCTACAGAGCTTTATTCAATGCAAACATGCTGCTTTAAAACCTCAACAGAGAACCGTAACAGATACATTTTAATAGGTAATTAAATATATGTTTATGCATTCATATTAGATGTCTTTTGAACATTTGACAACTTCTCTTTTTGATCTAAATGCAATTGTGGCATTTGATTGATGTTTAAATGCTTTGTCCTATCAGTGTAAATAGACCCTTCTTATGTTCCTAATTTATCTACACTACTCAGTGTTGCATGTTATTCCAAAGAAATGCTTGTCTTTGTAATCTGCCATCAAACTTGTTCCTCTGAAACAACTTTCCTTTTCAGGTGATGTTTTCCTTCCCTATTAATCTTTTTTCTCTGATGTATGTCACAATCCTGAAGAAAAGATCTAATGCTAGTTTTATTATGCTGCGACTTTCTGTAAGTCTAGAGTCTGGAGTGGTCTGCATGCACAATGTGGATGCCAAAACCATGACCCTTACAAAGTATACATCCACTATACAGTAAAACCGATAATTAAACTCACAAACAGCCCTCAAGTTTAAATGAATTTGGAAATATCCATCCATCTTCATGAACGGGTTTCGTCCCCCTCACCTCCATCACCCCCCATAGCGCGGCGCTCCTCTTTAGTCTGCACAGGGATTAATTATTTTCATTCTCTATAATTTGGTCCCAACACCTGTGAGCAATGAGGACAGCGAAGTCTATAATTACAGCACTCCATCATCCAAACAAGGTTTCCACCCTTAAATCTAACGCGATGAAGTCGTGATAACGAAGGAGGATGTGTGTCGAGGGAAATGTTAGAGGTTGATGATGTACGTTTGTAATCATTTTAATCATTCTTTTATTGACTGGTTTCACAGATTCGTTTTCTTTGGCTTATCTTGAGTTGGAGAGTTTCATGGGGCTGCACATGAAGAGAAGCTAGATTTGAGAGTTATTAGAATATTTCAATGTAGCTGGAATGGAGATTGAAATGAATTTATTGAAATAAATGTATGATTGTCATATTATATCACAATGAGATGAATTCATTCTAAGCAGCGTATTTTCATATCATGCCTCAGTTTGTCACAAATATAAACTTAAATATTTCACTTTTCTTATACTTCTTAATAGTAATATTTACTGCTACATGTTTTGGTTTGGAATGTTTTTAATGTTAAAGTATTTTGTTTTGTTTTGCAAAATGAAACCGTTTCTTGTAAACCGCAGTGAGATTAAGTGAAGTGCAAATGAAGATGAAGTATCTCACTTTCTCTCAGAATTTTCAATTTTTATGAGTTACAAAAGATCGATACAAAACATAAAACAATTACAATTTCCCCACTCAACACATACAACAAATATATAAAATAACAAAAAACTTTAAATAAACAAACACGAATAACTAGCTACACTTTTGTCATATTTTTACCTTAAAAAGACCCAGTTGATGCAATCAAAAGTCAGTGATCTCAAATATTTCTCATCAAATTCTTCCAAGACCAAATGATGTGAAATGCTATTCACTCTCATTATGTTGCTACATTCTTGCCACAAATCATCTCATTTGTATCAATTTTTATTCATCCAAATAAAATTTGGGAGGAAATTTTGTGCTGGTACTTAAATGAGTCATAATTTTTCCTCAGAGGAACTGCTTTTGCTGTACATGGCAGTACTGTAATTCAGGGCTGTTGAACGATAGACTGTGTTGTTTTCATCTTTGTTGACTCTGACAAGTCTCACTGTGTTTGCAGCAGATGTATTGTGAAGTTGTCATCAATAATCTTCTCCACAGCTGTACAAAACAAATCAGGGAACAATACAGGGTCTAGAATTCAAACAGAGCAGTCTGCAAATTCAGATGAGTCTTTCATTGCAAAGTACATGGAAAATATACTCAAAATGCCATGTGTGCTGCTCCTTCGTTTTGAATTAAGCAAACACTGACAGGGGCAGCTGTTAGGATCACAATGAAATGCCAGAGGTTGATGTACTTTTGACCCCTATTTAACCTGAAAGATGTGTTTATTTCCAAAAGGGAGGTCATGTATAAGCAGTAATGCAAATCGAAGTAGGGATGATTACATGTTTTTGAATTTTATTCCTAAATGGCATTTACATTTTCACTGTCATCTCAATATTCTTACAGATGACAACAACTGCCGTTCTGTAAGCTTATTTAATGTGCTCATTTCTGAAAGGGCCTTCATACTGAAAGTGATTTACAGATGCAAAGCAGCAGCAATCATTCGTTGTGAATTATTCAGTTGATTTCATTCATCAGCAATTGATTGGGTTGTGAAAATTGGACATTGCATGGGAAAGCACGAGGGATTTATGATCATAGGACCATCAGAGGATGGGCAAGTTGTTACATATTAATGCATGATTTTTATTTGGAATAACATGCACTTTTCATGCATAACAAGACCAGAAATATGCATGTCAAAAGTAAATAGGATCCATTTTGATGTGGACTTCAAAACTGTTTATATAATATATAATCCGATTTTTTTATGGCTTTGTAGCACATTGTAAACACGCTGAATGATTGATGGGTCATGTGCACTTAAAAGCTTCTTTCGAGCAGAAATAAAATGTTTTCTTTGTGCAGCAACAGAACACATGCTGGTCACAGCTCTGCCAGTAAAGATGATTGAAATGCAACCTTTTTCAGCAAAGTGTCTCTTTAACAGCACGACACTTATAAACAGGCTAGCTGTCAGAAATCAACACTTCATTGAAAAAATGGAGTTTCGCCCCAGGATACTTCATGAAGTAGTTCCTAACGCAGACAAATGTCAATAGATCAATCCCCAATGAAGGCGCTGCAGTGCCTGCAAGAATCTGCTCAAGTCCGTTAGGATGAGACAGTCAATTTGCAGAAGTAATTAGTGTACCAATTAAAAGTTATTACATTGATTCTCATTATATATCAATTTTCCACTCTGTTCTCTCTCTCTGCTGCTGAAACATCTAATGAAATAAATTGAATGTAATTGATAAAATAATTAGGCATCATTGAATATGTCAATTATCAAAATGAGGAGACTCATGGGTTTTTTCCTCCATATTAATTTTTCTCAGCACTAGGGGATTATGTAAAAGCATGTGCCAATTTTGAAAATCCAGCAACTTGTGAAAAGAAAATAATCTGAAGGATTATAACTAACATATTTTGCTCAAATTTCATGCCAGAGTTTTGTTTTAGCACTGGTGTAAAATTACAAGTGGAGGATTTATAAAAATAAATAAATAAATAAATAAATAAAGATTCATGTGTTGATATATGAGACCTATTTTGTTTAGTTTCTGATCATTTTCCCTCCAATAAGTACTGATCGCTAGTTTCATGGCAGCAGTGCTGCAATGTTGGTGGGTTTGAGCGTTTTCTACATTTCGGTTTGTACACAGGGAGCTATCAGAGGATTTTCAGTCTGGTCTGGGCTCAGAGACGGCTGTTGGATTTGTATGGTGGAGTAGTAAGGAAAGTGTTTGATCTTGGTGGAGGCCGGGTTATTAGAAATCGAACCTCAACCACACATACATTTGAAATGCTTTATTTTTATTCGTAATTAAATCAGATACCTTTATTTTAAAGAATATTTAAATTTTCTCATTTAAAATATAAAAATAAACATATTTAGCTTACATAAGGATAAAAAAAATAACATTAATATTTTTGGAGTACTGTACTTAGAAGTCAGTCATTCAGTAGCTTAATATTGTGGCACTAGCTGGTTACCCAGCATGCTTTGCTTTACAAGTTTGAATCTGATTTCTCACTTGGGATTTGAAGTATGTAAAACTGGTTTAGGGGGTAGTTGGTTGTAACTTTACATTTCACTGCAATGTCATGTGTTGTGCATGTGTAATTGTTCTGTCCAAAAAGACTTTGCTGTATAGGATACATTTGCTTGTATTATGTTACTTGCTATGGTCTGCACTCACTGTGTGACTTTTTTTTTATTATTATTATTTTTTTTTACTTATTTGTGTTGGTTTATTTGTATGTGGAGGAAGGCTTTCTGTTTTCCCACACAGTTCTGTTTTAGCAAATTGCTAGCCTTATGGGCATTTTGCTTTTGAATATTCTCTGAATGTTCTGAAACAAGTAGTATCATTTAAAAAATTTCCAAATAAAAAGTTTCATGAATGATGTGTAAATATTATATTAAAGACAACGAATACTTTATTAAGGGTACTGGAAGAACCTTCTGAGAATGTTCCCTGTTAGCTGATTTCTACTTTGTTTTAATTTGAGCTTTATTGCAACTGCAAAGTCAAAGTTCTTGTGTGTTCCATCTTACGTGACTAATACAAAATCATTACATTTCTAGTCTGTTTCAGACTGTAGAGTGAAATCACTATACGGAGCCGTTTGCTTTTTTGAGGGAGGCTGAAATCAATAAGCTTAGGTAAATGTGAATCCCACACACTGCTCTCTAATTAATGATGGTAAATGTGTCATAAAGGTCCTAAAGGATATAGATGAACATTCAATAGTTGCTCATTTCCCAGGATGTTCAGGAGGGTCGTGTGGAATGTTTATAGTAATTACTTGTTGACCGGGGGAAATGTAGGCATGTTTATTTGCCGATTCACACACCCTCATGATTAGATCGCCTGACATAAGATCTTGAAAGAAAATCTGCAGCGCTGAGATAAAACTGGTGCAAAATCTTTGAATGTACATCTAATCAGCCCTTTTCTTGCTTCAGAGAAATTTATATGGTAATTATGTCTTTTTTATTAGTGTTATGTAATAAGTATCACTATTATTATTATTGCTCATACTTTGGGTAAGTTATTAAAACAAACCCTTAACCCTAAGTATAAACCCTGCATTGTTTGTGCTACAGATATGAATGATAGCTCAAATGTGGCAGCTTGTGAGAAAAGATGCGCTATTATGTTTCTAATTGTTTGGATTTACAGTTAAAAACGAGGGACCTGAGACATATCTATAAGGATCAAAATATCACAGAAACTTTGTCACTTGGACCAGAAACCACCCATTGTAAGTCAGGTCAACCTATCAAATATATGCTTTTCACCAGACAGTAATTTTCAGTGCTAGGCCTTCAAGACTGTCAGGACAGGCTTTGCCCTGGGCAGAAGTGTTGTTTAATATCAAAGAACTTTGCAATTTGTCAATTCAGATTAATGGCATTCTCACGCACATGCCTCAGGCTATAACTGTATACATATTTAGTTAATTTGAGACTTTATGGCTGACTATCCGAGTGTCACCTTCGCCGGTCATTGTTTGTACTCTTGATTCTCTTCAAGTCAATTTTCTTTTCAACAAATGGTCAGTGAACAGAGACACAACGAACTCAGGAGGTCAAATTAAATATTATATGAGCTGTTTCATTTGCTATTCATTTTGTATGAGGTTCGTAATTTCATTAAATATTATATCAAACAGATATTATAATTAAATCATAAATATTAAATAAATATTTTCATTATACCCAAATTAAATACACAAAATTTACAAAATAAAAAAGCCAGAATGGTTAAATGTATTGATAAACTTATATTTCCCATAAAGATATTTGATATTTTGTCTTATAATAACTTTGATAACGAAATTCTCAAAAATCTCAGAATTGAGAACATTGAATGATATTGTGAGATTTTTTTATTTATTTTTATATATATATATATATATATATATATATATATATATATATATATATATATATATATATATATATAATGGAGGAAATTTATTTAAAAAATCATTTTTACTACAATGAATTATATATATACATTTAGCAGATTGTATAAAATTTATAATTTTTTATGTTAGAAATTACTTTGATAACATGTCAGTACCTTTTTATTGAAATACACTACAAAAATGAACATAAGTTCTCACAACAAAAGACATGGGATTTGTAATGCTTACAAAATTAATGGGACACCAATTTGTTCCCTATTAATGGAAAGTGCCTTTCTGTCTCTTTCTCTTGTTTTCTCGTCTTCCCTTTCTGTCTTTCAACCTTCTTTTCTTTCCATCACACTTTTTTCCTGTGGCATCAAGGGAACAATAGCAACCTTGAACTGCTGAATTCATTTAGTCAGACCGGCTGACTTCTTGTTCAGAGGAAATCATCCAAGACCAGCGTGTCTGTCTAGATTAAAGGGTGCTGGGGAGGTTCTGAGATGTTGAGGAGAGAGAGAAAGAGAGAGTAATTAAAGCTAATAAGTCAGAGGGGCCTTTCATTCGCCCAGGGTTACTAATGAAACCAGCTCCACCAAATGCTGCACCCGCTAGCCGGAGACCACATGAACTGCAGGTGGAAAGACAAATGAAGGAGAATGAAAGAGTTCAGCACAAAGGAGTCTGTTTATCTGGATGTAAACGAATGGATGTAACTTAGTGAATGCTAGTGCCTTAGATGGTGTAAATTAGCCTCACCGAGACCGTGCCATGTTGTTTGTGGAGGCTTTTTGTTTTTGATATTGTGAACCTTGTTTGGTTTGCTAATGACTAGCCAGTATGAGTCAAAGTTCAGGCTTTGGTGATTCT
This sequence comes from Spinibarbus caldwelli, assembly GCA_039654775.1. Taxonomy (NCBI): domain Eukaryota; kingdom Metazoa; phylum Chordata; class Actinopteri; order Cypriniformes; family Cyprinidae; genus Spinibarbus; species Spinibarbus caldwelli. The sequence goes on from CM077236.1 coordinate 30,498,966, forward strand.
CATAGTTCTCACAGACAGTACAGATAATAACATAAATGAGAAGGTAACTAGATGACTCCTGAGGCATGAGTCAATTAAACTTCTTTAGGGCTGGCAATTTAACATGTTAATTAAGTGCGATTGATTGATAGAAACTAATATAGTAGACCATCACTTGTTTCATTCCCATATGAATCAGAGTTTTAGAACAAATCTTGTAAATGAACAGTTCAGTGACTCATTTTAGACAGCTGTTTGTTTCATTCCTAAATGAAAGTGTTTTGAACAAATCAGTTTCCACCAAAACTTGCTATTTCTCTTGAACATGATGAATGACAGGATATCTTAGCCTTAAACACTGCTCTGAAGCAGTAATAGTAATAATGTGGATTATGTGTGCATTGAGGGCACTGAGCACTGGCATTTAGCAGACATGGGACAGTCTTGCACACTTTTTTTCTGTCACATATACATGTTCTCAAATGACTACTGCAGGTGTCGCTGTTGAAGAAGGCCCAGTGTCATTATCAGGGAGTCATTGAATGTTTCACTTGACCCATTCATTCAAAAACACTTATTCACTGAAGAACGAAACAAGTGAATGTTTTAATGAGTAAGTTATTGAACCAGTCACTTAATTGAGTGAATGAATCATTGTTAAATGAATTGGTTTAATCACTTGGCTGCAGACTCCGATTCAAGTTTTGTATTTTATTGATAAATATTTGGCTTACTTTTTTTTGTCTTAATACTGACATCTACAAACATTAAACTTTCCTCAAATTACTTTCTCTAATTTTCAGCTCATTTTCAGTTTTCTTTATAAAATGTGGATATTTTCTCTCCAGTCCAATAAGTCTGTTTAATTTTCTCATCAAAGCCAGTGTTTACTTGAATTCATCACTTGGAATATGTTAATTTTAGACTGTGGCTGTGCCGTTGATAAAACATATTTCAAGAAAACATCACTTTCCCATTCTTTTCAATTCCACCCATCCACCCCTTCATCTGCCCACAATGACAGTAAACACCCCTCAAGTAAAATTCACCCCCCAATTGCAGAAGGTGGCAATCTGTGTGATTTGTGAAGTGCAAAACATCTCGCAACATTGATCGTCGCTGATTGAAACTCTCAGTCTCTTTAACCGTTCATTTGGCATTTATAATGGCCTGCGGTTTCCCTGCATCAAACCCCAAATATTCTCCGCCTCACTAGACTTTTACCATTTAGCCAAGCTGTAAATTCTATCATCGCAGTTTCATCATTATGTGTTGCACTAATCCACAAAGTTATTACTGCTCGATTTGTACTTCAAATAAGATGCTTAACTTTCTCATCTGCCACACTAAAGATATCTCATCCTTTTAATTGTCTTTATTCTTTTCTTCCCTAAAAGGTGAGAGTGACAGTTCTCAATCCAGCGAGGGATGAAGCACAGCTCAATCCATTTAGAGGTCTGTGCATGAAACAAGAATGAATCATTACAAATGAATAAAGATTCGTGCTTTATGAAATGTATTTCAAAAGCAATTTCGGCACAAAGCCATGCATTCTGGGTAGAGTTTCCTGCCGGAGCCAATGCTTTTAAAATTTTGTTCCTTTTTCTAACAAAGGGGATAAGAAATGGTCAAATGATAGATGGACTTATATTAACTTGAATAAAATTAAAGGGCAAAATAAAGGGGTCTTGCAAGATTTTGCCATGAATGGAATGCAATTTTCTGAATACGCAGAGATGGGCCCAAGGACAAAAGTAGTCAGGGCATACCGTTCACAATGAGCGCACTCTATACGGCTCGCTCTTTACCAGAGAACTGAGATGATTCATGAGTACGGCTCATGAATTTAGACACAGAGGCATAATATTTTCTACATTTCTGAGCTTGCCCAATTTTTATGGCCCACAGGAAAATGTTATTGGTTAGAAGTCTCTCTTCAAAGCTCAGGAGATTTAATGGAGTTCTCAATCATGTCTCCTTAAATGTCTCTTTAGAGAAACAAATAAGATAGTTGTTGACATGCAGTAAGAGAATTATAAAATCAACATGAAATAAAAATTGACTATTTATTTTCTTGATCCAATCATTTCCTAATGGATAAAAGTCCTGGCCTACATTATATATTTTGTGGCATTTTAGATATTACATTTTCTAAGAAAAAGAAATTTTTATAGAATAAAAAAGAGAAAAATGTAACGGCGACTTATCTTACGATTCACAAAATTAATTTTATCTTACAGTTCAACTTTTTTTTTCTTGCAATTCTGCATAAAATCTAGTGAAATTTAAACTCGGAATTCTGATGAAAAAAAATCATAATTAGCTCACAATTCTAAAAAAAAAATTAATAAATCAGAATTGCAAGATATAAACTCAGGATTCCGACTTTTTGTCTTGCAATTCTAAATTTACATCTCACAAAAGTTTATAGCTCACAATTCTATATCTTGACCATTTCTCAGATCATCCCATCACTGGGCAGCTGAACCTCTTCCTGTTATCTTTCCTCAGAAACTAGAGATATGTTTATTACCCCTTGACTTCAGACTAAAAATCTCATTAATGTAATTCCATTATCTGTCTCTGGTAATTCTCCACTAATGACCAGCTTTTTGTAAGAGTTTTATCTGACATGGAGCTAGCCCTTCACAGTAATCCCTTTTACGACCCGCTAATGCTAACTAAAAGAGAGAGAAGGATGAAAAAGAACAGAAGGGTACATGCTTTCCGAGATCCCACCTTATCTGTAGCATCTGATATCTGTCTCCCCTCTCATTTGAGAGCCTCTGACCAGACAATTGTTGAAGTAGGAGGTGTCAGCATTCGACAGCTAAACCTTAGCCAAAGGTTTTCTGTGTTGGTGACCTTTATCATACCTCAACATTAATCTTAGTTTTATCTGTCCTCTGCGCTACATAAAGGCAATACTTACACAATGCCTTCTTTGGAAGAACTCCAGCAAAGGTAACTCACAATGATATTTTGCTTTAAATGGTGATTGAAGTCATGTTTTTAGTGTTTTTTTTTTTTTTTTTATGTTTTGTTTTTTTCAGATGACCTTGACTTTCTTGTTCAGTCTTGTAGCGGTGCAAAGCTTTGTAGGTGTGAACAAAAGCCAAAATAAAGTCTTCACAGGGAGAACAATCAGTCTTTATTTTTTGGCGACCTCCAATTTGAATGTTCTTGTCAGATAATTAAAACAAGCACAGGAAACACTCTTTAAATATAAAGAATATTATTGTGTTTATTTCTGCTCTTCTGTCGCCACAGGTCTCGTTCGCAGTTTTGGGTTCAAACTAGTTGCAGCATGCTGAAAATTCAGCTTGGCCATAACAGGTATAAATTTCATTTTAAAATATATTAATATATAAAACAATTATTTTGAAATGTTTGTAATACATGAAATCTGACAATTTGCATAAAAATGCCTTTTATAGGACCATTACTTTTTTGTGACATAATTTTTAAAATCAAAACTAAGCATATTTTTTTTTCCCCCACAAATTCAGATAATAATGAAAATTATCCTGCCAGGTCACAATGTTTATATAAATTTGAATTATGAAACAATTTGCTTAGTTTTGGTAAAAATAATGTAACAGAAATTTATGGTCCTATAAAAGGCCTTTTATGCAAATTGTCATATTTCTTTTTATTTCACCAGTTGTTGGATTGACTGTAAATTAGGCATCGGTGGCAGTGAAACAAGATTTCCTAATGATTTGTAAAGCCAACCAATATACTAAACAAATGTTAACATTTGGCCTCGTAGGATGGAGGTAGTTGCCATATTCTTCTGTGTTATTAGATTGCCTCCATCAGTCCCAGATGTCTGCTTCTTTTTTTCAGCTTATTCTCTCATTAAGGCTTGTTTGCCCTCTGCAGTCGGGAGCTCGAGCTTATTGTTGGACATTAACAATTTAAATTGTTTTTGCTTTTTATCCTGCCAATTGCAATTACACTCTTCCAGAGGCACCAACTAATGAGTTTCCTCTTTCATACTCCCAAGACTTACGGCTGAATAGATCATCCTTCCCTCTCTGAATTAAATATATAAATAATGGCCGACAAAGATTAACACAAAAGGTCTGCGTGAACATCTCGGGCCGCCTGGAGACTGCTGTTAGTTGAGATTGTTTTAATGAGAATGCGGTGGAGTAGAAAGCCACGCTCATGGGTTCTGTCCCAGCGTTATTTCCGCACATCTGAGGTGCTGGCCGGTTGAAACGAATGGGGGATGTTAGTAATTATCAGACCTCCGGTGTCAAGTTCTTTGTGAATGGACGTAAGAAAATTGCTCAGTCCTCTAGGAGATTCTTTGAGCTTCTGGGTCGGTAGGGGTTCATAATCATTGCTTCTGTGGGCTCCAAAAGTGATCTAAGCTCACTAACCATACAACACGTTTGGAGCCAGTTATTAACACACAAATAATCAAGAACTTGTAAAACCCAGCATTATATAAAAGCATTTGGGTTTTAGGCAGTGTTTTCCAACCCTATTTCTCGAGTCACACCAACACTACACATTTTTGACCTCTTACTAATCAAACACACCTGATTCAACTCATCAGGTCATTATTAGAGACTCCAAAACCTGAAATTGTTGGGTATGTTTACACGTATGTGTGCACGTTTTCCTTTTACATTTACAATGTTGTCAAAACCATCCCCGTTCACACTGATCCGCAAAAACAACTGTATTATGCATGCCAGGACAATAGTTGGCATTGTCACTTTGTAAAGAAACACTACGCAAACATGTAATATGCATGTGTGTGACGTCACCATTTTTATAAATTCACATTTTTATAGTTTACACACAGACTGTGACAGTATCGTTTACAAAATTTCCAAAAGTTTGCATTTTCAGGGCCCCAAAACGTCGTCATTGTGTAAATGAACAGCCAAAAAACATTAAACATTTTTAGTTGAAACATTGTCCTGTAAACGCCCCTCAGATATGGGAGACATTCAAAATGTGTACTATTGGGGTGCCTTCTGGAACTGGGTTGGGAAACACTGGTTTTAGGGTTTACAGTTTTATATTTTCATTGCCATGTAATTTTAAAAATTTGGATATACCTGCAGAAATTGTATTTTTTTTTTACACTAAATTCATGTTAACATGCATATTGTATATGTATTATGGTATTACTGTTGAAACATTGAGTATTGGATTTTTACGGATTGGCCCCATTCACTTCCATTGCAAGTGTTTCACTTGCAGAATCAACATTATGCTTTTTAATTGAGCTTAATGTACTGAACCTATTCCTTAGTTTAAAGCATCTTTCTCTATTGACGGCCATTCAAAATTACCTATGCATTCTGTATTTCTAAAGAGTTCTTAGTAATATTTCTTTTTTTTTTTTTAAATGCTTGTTCATACTGAAATTTTTAATTGCAGACTTAGGTATTTCAGCACACACTCTAAAAAATGCTGGGTTAAATACAACCCAGCGCTGGGTAAAATATGGACAAACCCAGTGGTTGGGTTACTGTCCAGAAGGTTGGGTTAAACATTTAACCCAGTTGTTGGTTGAAAACAACCCAATTGCTCGGTTTGTCCATATTTAACCCAGTATTTTTTAGAGTGCATTTTAGCACAGAGGTCTCTTCTGAATCTCTAGAGGAGACCAATGTTTATTTAAGTGAAATGTCAAAAGTAAAAACAAGCACATTTGTGGGGATCCTCCACATTGTGTCCAATTACCACCAGTGTTAGACTGCAAGAAGGAAGTTCCCTCTTTAGAGATTAACGAGGATCGATCGGCAAACAGATTCTCATCTCAAAATCAATTAGCATTCCCTTTAGCGCTCTGAGAGAGGGTTTATAGCGGTGGCTTTGTGCAGGATGCAGTGAGAGCATCGATCAGACCTACTGCACTTCAGACTCTTAATGCTCTTCACACTTTGCTCTCTCCATCCCTCTTGTGTTCTCTGAAGCTTGTTTTTCTCTAATTCATCTAGTGTAATTAAGGCAGAGGATAGTAAGTCAACAAACCTGAAGATCCACTAAAGAATGAGCGAGCAGCTTTCGCTGAAGAGGATGTGAGGATGTGATTACACTTGGATCAGTAGATATAAGTGCTTGATATAAGACTCAACACATTTTTTTCACTGATTGTGCCTTTGCCTGTTTTGTGTTTTAAATCTGTCAGCTGATTAAAAGTTGTATTAACTGGTTTAATTTTTTACAATGTTTGTTTATATACACAGCATATACTGTATATCCAAAAGCCTTCCTTTGTGTTCCACCAAAAGAAAGTTGTACAGGTTTGGAATGACATGAAGGTAAGTTTTCATTTTTGGGTGAACTATCCCTTTAACTTCACTAACTTCACTAATCCTCTTTGTAGGCCCGGACATGTCCAGGATTTCTAAAATGCCTTAAATGTCTGGGTTTTCACTTTGTTTTCCTGTTGACATGATCTATACAGTCCCCATACATTATATTTATGCATATTTCCATTGCTTTGACTTCTCTGTAGGTCCTGCCTTCTCGCACGGCATGATTGGTTGATTATGGAAAATACTTGCACACTATTGGTCAAACCACTTTTCAGTCATAATCTTCAGCAAGTATGAAAACGATAGGAGAATATAATCAAAACCCAAACATTTTAGAAATCCCGGCCAGGACAAAGGAATTTATATTTATCTTTTAAAACAGACAGTCCATTGTATTGAATGCTTGAACTGGTACAACAATTTAAACAGTAAAGCTGTTTTTCATATGATAGCATGTTTGACGTTCCTTCTTCGAACGTTATTTGCATTGACCAACTCTCTTTATAGAAAGCTGGCTGCAGACTTTCTCAATCTCACATTCTGCTGGAGCTGCACATGACCTCCTGTTCTGTCTGGCACGTTTCAAACACACATGCACACACGCGCTCGCACACATGAGGCAGACTCACTCCCACGGAGCCATGAAGGTGCGTATGTGTAGGGGGAAAAGTCAGCTGCGTCAGGCCTGAGTGCTGTGAAAAAGTGTGAGATCTAATGAGTAATAATGTGCTGTATATCTGCAGCTGTTATTGCAACTGCTGTTGTTTTTTTCATTTCTTACATTTCTTATTTTCAACTGGTAGTTTGATCACATCAGAACACATGCCAAATAATCTCTTATTTATTTTCTTATTCTTGTCGCACCAGTACTTTTTAATAATCACTTGGCTACACTGTAAAAAAAAAAAAAAAAAAAAAAGTTGAGCAAACTTAAAATTTTAAGGCAACTAGCTTCAGCAGATTTTGGAGTTTTCTCAACGTATAAACTTAAAACAACAAGTTGAGAAAACTCAAAAATCTGCTGAAGCTGGCTGCCTTAAACGTTTAAGTTCTCTAAACTTTTGATTTTTTACAGCACTGTAAAAAAAAAATAAATAAATAAAAAGTTGAGCAAATTTAAAAAGTTTAAGGAAACCAGCTTCAGCAGATTTTTGAGTTTTCTCAACTTGTTGTTTTAAGTTTATACAACAAAAATTTGAGAGAACTCAAAAATCTGCTGAAGCTGGTTGCCTTAAAATTTTGTTTGCTCAACTTTTCTTTTTTTTCTTTTTTTACAGTGTAATATTTATTTATTTATTTGCCCTTACAATATCACAAGGACTTTTTTTTAATTAATTGGTATTTTTATATATCTGTTTTCATTACAACTATTTGTAATTAATTGGTATTTATATATATCTGTAAAATCATTTTGATTTTATTTAAAATTTCAATAACTTTGTGTGTGGGTGTGTCTTGTCATTGTGCTTGGTATAGTTTTTTTTTTCATTTTATTTCAGTTTTATTTCAGTATTTATTTCAGTTTTGAATTATTTTAGGACATCAACTAAATGAAAATTTGATATATGGCCTTGGCAGCTGGCTGAAATATTAATTTTTTAATTTTATTTAAATGTTTATTTTATTTTATTTTATTTTTTTTTTAATGGTTTTAGTTAAATATAATAGCCCTGCTTATGTAACATCACTATTTTCTTCTTTTTTTTTTTGCCACTGATTTTTAAACTGTTTTCAATACATTTCTATGTGTTTTCTGTAGCATGTTATAGGTGATTCTTAACTGGTCGAAGTCAGAAGTTTCCACCCTCAAGTCTCTAAGCTACTTTAGTCTCTAGATATGGCTGTAGTGTTTCCTTTATTGTAAGTCTGTAGAATTTTTCTCACTTGTTTTACTATCTGCTAAGTAAAAAAATCATAAGTCTGATCACTTAGAAAAGTAATAAGACACACCTCACCTCAATAAACCACTCGATTTGTGTTATCATTCACGTCTAGCACAAATGGATGGTTGCCTTTGCAAGCACCATTAATAAACCAACTGACCATATAAAAACATAAACACACTGAAGAAATATGAGGCTAAACGCTCCACTCACTTCTTCACTGATATGTCTTTGGCAGTTTCATTATTGCTCATTATTGACTGACATTTCAGCTTTTGTTTGATTAAACTGTAATGTCTATATCATGTATCAGCACATTTGACATTTACCAAGAGAGTGAGTGTGAGGTGAACACTCATTTACTAAATGAGCTCTATCGCTCAGCTCAAAGATATGAACCACTGAAGAAAATGGATAGGGCCATTTCCTGCCCGATATGAGCTGCTTCTTATTCCTCTTCCTCAGTCACATTCCACATTATAGCGCTCATGTTTCTGTTTAATTATATAATATCTGAGTGATCCAAAGAACGTGCTTCGTGAGATTGTTTAGTGGAACTGCTTGTAATTGCTCATCATTGTGGCTAAAATCATTAATTTTATTCACATACACTCTAAAAAGAATAAAAAAAAATTGCATCAACTGTTTGCATCAATCTTTTTGAGTTATGACAACTTCAAATTAAATTGTTCAACCAACAAAGTACATTTGGTAATTACTTTGTTGCACAAACAATAAGAAATTAATTGAGTTGTGGTGGCCCTGGAACCAGATAATCTTATCTATTTTAGTTAAAATCAACACTTACGCAATGCACATACTAAATATAACTAATTTAGCATGTCAATTTAATGACATTAGTTGTCACTTGCATTAGCGCAGCCGTTAGAGTTTAAGTAGTGTTTGCTTTCATGTCTTCAGCACAATGAAAACTTTAGCATAATAGTAGCATTAAACTCTGACAGGTTTTCCCTTCACTAAAAACACATAACACTTCATTTTAACATACTTTATTCAAAGTATGCTGGGAATTGGAAATATACTGCCTAAATTCCAAACAAGATAATTTCAATTTAAGTCTGCAACTTAAATTTGAAAGAAAATCAATTAATGCAGAAATTTGAGTTTACGTTATACACAATTTAGAGTTATCAACATTACATAAGCAGAACTCATCAAAATAATGTTGGCAACTCAGAAGCTTTAATTAAATGAATAATTTAAGTTATGATATTTATTATTTTAGAGTGTATAGGAATTCAATTTTGGGGAAAATTGATGCTCTTTTTTATTGCATAGAATTTCTAATTTGTCAACTTTGTCTCAAATGTTTGAAATGTTTTAATTCATTTGTAGTTTCTGATATTTTGATTGAAATATTTGATATTTAGATACTTAGATTTCTTCCTGCACTTTCTCATGCTTTTCCAAACAGAAATGTTAACTTCTCACCTCCCCTTCATGATTTCTCATATTTGCTCTTCTCTCTGTGTCAGCGCCACTTCATTTCATCCGTGGCATGTCCCCTGTGAGGCCACTGTACACATTCATCTGAACGATGTGACATTTGTCTCAATTAAAGACTGAGATCCATGTCACTCAGAGAACAGTGAGAACTAGAGAGAAAAACCGAGAAAACAACATTAGTTTTCTCCCCATTGCTCATATTTTAACAGATGGAACACTATTCGCATGCCGCTAATAATTCCAGATCAGTGTGATTTACTTAAAGGTTAACAAGATAGCAAATTTACAACTGTTTTAAAGCAATCATTATTTAGAAGTATAAAAAGAATATTTCCCTGTTCTTGATTTTTAAAAACCTGGCATTGAGTATTGTTGGCTCTGACAAATTACTTATGTTCTGCTATTTTAAGTCACTTTGGATAAAAGCATCTGCTATATGCATACATGTACATGTTATGCACTAAATAAACACTAGGTAAAATTAGATTTCATTATTTTTATCTGCACAAATGCACTCTAAAAAGTAAGTCAGGGACCTATTACTATAACTTAATTAAATGGATGGTTGCAAGATAAAAATGATAATTTATTGATTTAGTTAAACCTGGCTAGTTCCAAACACTGTTTTAAGTTCTGTTGACATAATGTTGTTCATTACATCAACTTAGAGGTTTCACTTTATTTCACAAAAATTAAAAATTTGTCATCATTTACTCATGCTCATGTTGTTCCAGAACTGTATGATTTTCTTTCTTATGCTGAACACACACAAAAGATATTTTGAAGAAAACAGTTGCTGGCCCCCATTGACTATACATATTATGGAAAAAAATACTATGGAAGTCAATGACTACCAGCATTCTTCAGAATATCTTCTTTTCTGTTCAGCAAAAGAAAGAAAATCATACAAGTTTGAAATAAAAAAAAAAAAAAATGAATTTTTTGGGTGAACTATCCCTTATTGTGTGTAATTTAAACATTTCTGACCTTTTTTTTTGTAGTGACTGGGCAGTAACAGTGGTACCTGGGCAGTGAATTTCTAGTTCCTGGCATGCTTCGTATAGGACTGTATATTATTTTATGCTGATGTTTATGAGCAATAACTGCACTAATGACAGTAACAAGTATATTGCTTGTTCTTACAAGTAATTCTGATTTACAAACTAAACAGTTTACCTTTAGCATGTGATGCTAGCTGTAATTTAAACTGAAATATAGATAAGATTAATTGGCCCCAGAGTCATCACTCGATTTATGAATGATGTGAATTATGTTGAAACTTTTAAAATAATACCAACTACATTTTTGAGGGATGTCCAAAAGGCTATCAGCACCAACTCAAACAACTTTTTGAATTGGAGATGATTCATTGGAAAAGAACAGTTTGAACTGACTCAGTTCATTTATATGAATTAGAGACTTCTAGCTACTAAATTGTATATCGGAGGCACTGTTAAACATGTCTAATGCTTATTTAATGTTGCAAGACAAGAGGGAGTCAAGAAGACAATGACAGTAGTCTCATGTGAAAAGCACATCAAAATCAGTATATTCAGTTCTTTATTTGAATGTATATTACCAGAAATATTATTACAAATGTACAGTGCGGATGGTTTTAAATGGCCATTATCACTGAAAAGCCATGAGCTTTAAATAATCTTTAACAAGTCCTGTCCTTCCAGTGTGCCATAAAGAGCTTCCAGCTGAATTATACTAATAGGCCTTTGTTACTGTTTGATTTGCCACATGGGAAGAGCCTCTGGAGCTGCGATGTCATTGTTCATTCCCTCTCTCTCACTTTCTTTCCCCAGATGTTACTCAACTCTCTATCAATTCTATTTTTCCTTCCCTCCAGGATATTATTCCACTTTTAATTCTGTCGTCTTTGACTCTTCCTCTTTTTACCTAACCACGTTCCTTCACGCCGCTCTTGTCCTCATTCTTTTTCCTTTTGTTCCAGCTAATAGTCTCAGAGACGGTAATAAATCTCGACTGGCCCGGTTGAGACAGACGAGCGGCGACGTTGACGGATGGTGAGGAATTTACAGGATTACAGGTGGAGTCGGCTGATTGATTGGATTTGTGTTGCACACGAGAAGAATTACTGTCGGAAGATGCGAGATGATGGGCTGATGTATTGCTCAGCCAAGCCTGATGAAGAGGGGAAAATGGACTTGAACAATGGTTTTACACATTTCCATCTCACTCCCATTCACTTCTGTGGCACCATGTCTTTGTGTACCTGGTGCACTTCCAGAATTAAAAAAAAAAAAACAATTATTCTTTGACAAGAACAAGCCGGCAATAGCAGTTCAATCATAAACTGATGTAGGACCTGTAGGCCATAAACACACTGCAGCTAAATACAGTTGTCACTCCTCAACTCAATGAAGAAAGAAAGAAAAAATGTTGACTCACAAACGTTGACATTGTCTCTCTCCATTAAAGTTTTTCCCTCTAACCATGCAGTTTCAGCACTACATGCTGCCGACAGCAGTGATTGCCAGATGATTGCCTCTCTCGCTCTCTCTCTCTGTCTCTCTCTCTCTATATATATATATATACACACATGTAATATCAATGTAAAATCTCAGTCCTGAAGCAAAACCAACGCAGAACCATTGAGGTACAGGACTTTAGACATTAAAAATAATGCTGTTTTTGCCAATAACTTCAGTCAGCCCTATTATAGAATCTAGGCATGTAATGCATAATAGTAATTTCACGAGTTCGCCTGCCCATTCAGCCCTGCCAGATAATGGTAAACAAACTTGGCTTGCTGTCCGCGAAGGAGGCTCGAACCCGAGGCTCGGCTCGAGCTCTGAGTGAGAACCCCCCCATGATGGTAAGGTGTGGAGGAAAAAAGAGGAATTTAGAGGAGGAGAAGGGGTGGTGGAGGGATGCCAGAAGAATTGTCGCTGGAATGGACCAATGACTGCTGCTTATATACAGTCGTAGCGGTGATTGACAGGACTGGATGATTAGGCTCCTCCCAAACCTGCGTTTGGGAACTTCATAGTATTACAGAATCGCAGGATGTTCATGATGAAGGGTATTTGGCTGCGAATGTGCGTGTATTCTGTTCACAGACCCTAAATCTGAACGTTCCTTTAGTGTTTCATATGCATTTTTCTCGCAAAATATATGGAACAGTGTCAGGGAATGAAGACAATAGGCTTTTGTTTGATGTTTACACATGGTAATTATATTGTATGATTGAATCTGGCATCTGAACCTAACTTTGAGGTTGAGGAGTACTGTTAATAAAGTACTTTATGTCACATAAGCAATTAGTCCTAAACTAGCAGCTCGTATTGAAAGATAGATTTGCTGTAGTTTTCTTTGGTAGAGCAATAATTAAAAGCATCAAGAGACTGACCCATTGACACCAACTAAACAGCTAATTTGAGCACAAATTAGCCATATAATTCTACCATTGTTAACACTTCAGTACATCTAATAAATGATGCTGAAGCGAGATTTACTGTTTTATATATATATATATATATATATATATATATACACTGTATATGTATATGTATGAATTTTTGCATGCAAGAGATTGCTTTTTGTATTACAGAGCTTGATCAAACAGCTCAAACAAGCAGCATATTTTGAAAGCACCACATGAAGTTATTAAACCAGGTCAGGCTAAAGTATTATAAGCTAGAAAAATCAATATTAAGGCCATTTTTATAAAAAGCCCATAGAAATATTTGTCTTCTGTAGGCCGGAAAGGAATGAACAGTGTAAACTGGATGGAAAGCAGAAGAATGAGCAACTGAATGTTCATTTGAGTGATGAATCACGGTGAGTCTGAACTGCACCCACAGCAGACTCATCCTCTTCTGCCAAGAGCTGCATGAAAGACTTCATTAACCTCACACTCAAATACGTATTTTTAAGTCACAGGGTGTATTTACAGAGGTTATATGTGTAGATTAGATGTTCAGAGTGGTATTTGAAGACATTTGATGGGTGTGTGCCTGAATTTTTATTGTGAAAATCTTTTCTCAAACTCTCTTTTTTGTTTTATTTATTCCCCACAAGGCTCTTCATCTGTTTGAGTGGACAGCTCTCCATCACAATGCTGTTTTTGGTCGCTTTTTTCTTTGATTGCTCCATTTGCACTTCGCCAAACTCTGCAAACCTTTCATTCCCATAGACACACTTGAATAGGGAGTGAGTTTGATTGACACATACTGAGTGGAGAAAATAAAAGCTCTCTGTTGAAATGTATTTTTTATTTTTTACATTGTAGACATGCTTAGACAGAGGGAATCTTCTAGACATTGACGCATAGGTTGGTCTCAAACTGACAACCATTGATTCTTCTATTGACTGCCTACAAAGCTCTGTAATGTTTTGTAAGTAGGTGTGATCTTTCCTACTTTGGAAATGTTCATTCAAAAATCAAAATTGTTCAAAGTTGTTCCAAACCCATATGATTTTATTTTATTTTTTTCTCTTTGTGGAACACATACGTTTTTAATTAATAAAAATTTAGTCTTGCAGTAAAATTAATTGTCTGTTTTTCTAAGAATACTAAGACTACATGAATCACTCAAAAGTGATTCACTAATAATGGATTCATTGGAAAATCACATCCCATAATCTAAAATTACTTTCCACAGACTCTTTCTCAAAAGAGACCAAGTAGTATAATTGCTATTTTATGAACAAGAATTTCAGAAGTGATCGATTTGCAGCTCATCAACATGTAGGCCTTCAGACTTTTTAGTTTGAAGTTTTGAGGGTTAGAGTAAATTTTCGTTTGAAAATAAATATTTTTCAGATATGTTACCTGAAACATATTCAGTCTTTTTCTCATTCACTCAGACATCTATGATACAGTGCATACTGGATTGTGTCCCAAAATGAGCTCTGGTTTCTCAATATGGACTCCAAGCCGATACTCCTAATTGAGTGTGACATGTTAACGACTGCACATCAGTTACGTCCTTACTTACTTGGCCTGCCTGATAGAGTTATTATAATTAATTATTATTATTATTAGACTGTGCTTTAATGAGCAGACAGTAATTATCACAGCGACCTGAGTGAGTCAGATACATTCATTCAGCTGAACTCATTCATTAGGCCTGAAACTGATATATACTGTGCATTTAAAGGCCTGCAGTTCACACCGTCACTGTTGCTTTTGTATGAAATTGCTTGATTTGTTAGTACTCTGTGTCTACACCTACACTATGCACCCACCTGAATGGATTTCTGGGTTTATTATATCTTAAACCAGCTTTCAAAAGTATTGGACTCCAGTGTTTGTATACTATGGCAGACCATTTCCCACTGAATAAGAAATAAAAAAGGTAATTGCTACTTTTTATCTCACAATTCTGTCTTTTTCCTCACAATTCTGACCAGTTGAGAGTTATAAAGTCAGAACTGTGAAATAACTCGCAATTGTAAGAAAATAATCAGACGTTTTTCCCTCAGAATTGGACTTAACTCGCAATCGCTCAGAATTGTGTGAAAAAAAGACATAATTGCGAAATAGAAACTCGCAATTTTGAGAAAAATGTCAGAATTGCGAGATATAAACTTCTATAAGCTTTCTTAGAATTGCAAGTTTATACCCAGCAACTCTTGACTTTATAATTCACAATTGCACATTTATATCTTGCAATTCTGAGAAAAAAGTCAGAATTTTGAGATGTAAACTAGCAATTGCAAGAATAAAAGTCAGAAATGTGGGATAAAAATTCACTTCTTTCATTTTTTATTTTATTTTATTTATTTATTTATTCAGTGGCAGAAAAAGGCTTCCATAGGATACAGTTACAATGTATGAATTTATTAATATATCCAAGTGGCATCTACAAACAAATAATGCTATAACTTTCTGCTATAACAAACTTCTGTTCCTCCAAAGACTGACTACTGTTTAAATAGAAAATAGTTGTTTTGAACAGTATATGTATTGTTTTATCTTTTAATACATAACAAAAATGTGTATCTTTCTTTAACACAAATGCCACTTATTTTATTTTATTTTATTATGTATTTATTTATTTATTTTGTTTTATATTTTGCTATCTAATGCAAATGTCATTCATCAAACTCTCTTTTTGTATTTTGTCTCAGATTTGACTTTTTAATATGACAGCTTTACGGACAAACATGCAGAATGTGCTGCAAATGGCAGAGTTTAAACAGCACTCATGGGTAAATGTATCATTCTTTACATAACACACTTCAAACAGCTTATTGTTAATACTCATTTCCTCATAAAAAGCGATCATCCCTTAAACTGCATTTCATATTTAAGAGACATCACATGCACAAAGTGTCTTTGTTCAAAAGAAGGCCTCAATCCCTGATGTTATTTACTGTTGTCTGGCATTATAGCGCCTAATCTTCTTCTCAAAAGCAGTATCCGGTCATTGTCAAACGATATGCTAAAGAGCTTTTTAGTCTCTTTTCAGTGTCACAAAGGGGTTTTTTAAGTACTTAAAAGGATAGTTAATCTTTTAAGTGTATTCGACAAGTGCATTAGGGTCCCTTAGCCTGCGTTCTGCTCTTATTCATAGCTTCGCTGTCTGTTTTTTGGCACTCAGACCCACTGACCCAGAAAGCAAAGTCCTATTGTTTTTAAGCCTTCTTTATCTCACAGTAGTGATGGCGTGGCACAGGGAATAGGACTGCCGAGTCCTGATCTGTCATGTTTTTTAAACACAATGGTTGCTTTTAATGGATGATAGTGTTAAGACAGATTTAAAAGTCATGCAAGTACAATTTCAGTTCATTGGAAGGTGGATTCAACCATGAGAACCTCAGAAAAACATCCTAAAGCATAGAGGTTGTACGTTTTCATCCGTGTTCTATTAACTGTATTTTGTGCAGTTACAGCAAAACGCATGTAAGCTGCATCCCAAACTTTCCATTTATTGTATTCTGTCAACACAAATGAACTCCGAGCTGCAAAAACATGCATAATGGTATGGATTAAATGCCGTGGGTTATGTCTCAGACACGCATTCACACTCATATCATTACACCATCGCCTGTTTGTTACTGTCAGGGCCGCGATCATAAATCTGGCAGTGTGTCAGTTAGAGGTGGCTGGAAAATTAGGATGTTATGGATGGGAAGCTCTCGTGCACTTACACACACTCACACAACCTTGAGATGGCAGATGAGCGAATTTCAAAAAGTAGTAAATCTGTCTGTCTCTCCTCTGTATGTCCTTGTCCGTTTCGTTCCATCCTACCGTCTGTCAAACAGAGCCCTCCCATGGAGACTGACACACTCTCACAAGAATGACACACACACACACACACGCACACGCACACACACACACACACACACATACACACACACACACACACACACACACGCACACACACACACACCCACACACCCACACACACACACACACACAGTGTATTTCACTGTCTCTTGCAATACTTTTGCTTTTTTTTTTATTTGTTCTGTTAGTTCTTTTTGAGTCTTTATCAATAGAGAGCTAAAGTCTTACCTGAAAATCTGAATAGCTCAACAGTGTCCTTTGGACATTTTTTTGGTACCTTTACAGACACGTTTCTCATGCCAGTACAGTCACATTCTCTATAGGCTTTGTGATATGTACATACCAAGAGACATTTTTGGAATGAAATGTATCTATTAGATGAATGTTAGCATCTAAAGCATACAGCCCACTCTTTAAAAAATGATATGTGAAATAGCACCCAAGTATGCAATCAAGAAGGGTTAAAAACACTCAAAAATATTTTAGATGCTGAATCTAGCATGTAGCAAAGTTATTTTCATTTACATTTTCTGAAAACTTTTGTCAGTCATGAGAGATTTAACCTCTACAAGAGCAGCCAAACACATGCTACTTGTTTACATCTGAAAATAAACTGGACTTATCAGTATGGAGCTGGACCCTGTTGTCTTTGATTGACTGCACATTTCCATACATTTGTTACTGGTGAAGTGTGCATTCATGCTACCTGTCTTTTGATGGATTACCCCTTTCATCCATAGACTTGATGCGTGTTTTGCAACAAATTAGAATAAGATCCTGTTTTCAAAGAGTGTTGGATTTGCCAATTACTATACGACAGAAACAAAACAAATCGCCTTGTATGAAATTGCATTTTGAATATGCCTTGAGATTTCAGCTGATAAATACTGCATAAATAGAGGGAGTTGGAGATTTGTAAAGGAAAGATTTAGAAATAGTCCACTTCAAAAATTTAAACTCCCTCTCAAGTTGCTCCAAACCTATATGTACTGTGTGTGTGTGTGTGTGTGTGTGTATATATATATATATATATATACAGTGCCCTCCACTAATACTGGCACCCTTGGTAAATATGAGCAAAGGCGGCTGTGAAAATAAATCTGCATTGTTTATACTTTTGATCTTTCATTCAAAAAATTCACAAAATATTAACCTATCATTGAAGTAAAGCAAATGAAAGTGGGGGGAAAATCTCATCGTGAAATAAATGCTTTCTCTAGTTCATGTTGGCCACAATTATTGGCACCCAATTATTGCAACGTCCTTTTCCCAAGATAACAGCTCTGAGTTTTCTCCTGTAATGCCTGATGAGTTTGGAGAACACCTGAAAAGATTTCTATTTTGTGAAGCTCAGTAATCTTGTTCTGTACATCAGAACTATATTCTTTGGTTTTACTCCTTGTGATGGATGATTAAGGGAATTTGGACTTTGTGTTCCTCATATTTATAATCCTGTGGAACAGCAAGTCATGACTGGACAATTTCATGCTCCTAGTCACCCTGGTGTGCTAAAAAATGTAAATATGAATGGGAATATACTTCAGAGATATTTTACTCATAAGAATTTCTAGGGGTGCCAATAATTGTGGCCAACATGCATTGGAGAAAAACATTTATTTCACCATGAGGTTTTCTCCCCACTTTCAATTGTTTTACTTCAATGAAAGGTTAAAAATTTTGTGAATTTTTTGAATGAAAGATCAAAAAGATCAACAAAGCAGATTGATTTTCACAGCCGCCTTTGCACATATTTACCAAGGGTGTCAATATTAGTGGAGGGCACTGTATATACAGGTGCATCTCAATAAATTAGAATGTCGTGTAAAAGTTCATTTATTTCAGTAATTCAACTCAATTTGTGAAACTCATGTATTAAATCAATTCAATGCACACAGACTGAAGTAGTTTAAGTCTTTGGTTCTTTTAATTGTGATGATTTTGGCTCACATTTAACAAAAACACACCAATTCACTATCTCAACAAATTAGAATATGGTGACATGCCAATCAGCTAATCAACTCAAAACACCTGCAAATGTTTCCTGAGCCTTCAAAATGGTCTTTCAGTTTGGTTCTCTAGGCCAGTGGTTCTCAACCACATTCCTGGAGGACCCCCAACACTGCACATTTTGCATGTCTCCTTTGTCTGACACACCCATTTTAAATCTGTGAGTCTCTACTAATGAGCATTTGACCTGGATCAGGTGTGTTTGATTAAGGAGACATGCAAAATGTGCAGTGATGGGGGTCCTCCAGGAATGTGGTTGAGAACCACTGCTCTAGGCTACACAATCATGGGGAAGACTGCTGATCTGACAGTTGTCCAGAAGACAACCATTGACACCCTTCACAAGGAGGGTAAGCCACAAACATTCATTCCCAAAGAAGCTGGCTGTTCACAGAGTGCTGTATCCAAGCATGTTAACAGAAAGTTGAGTGGAAGGAAAAAGTGTGGAAGAAAAAGATGCACAACCAACTGAGAGAACCGCAGCCTTATGAGGATTGTCAAGCAAAAACGATTCAAGAATTTGGGTGAACTTCACAAGGAATGGACTGAGGCTGGGGTCAAGGCATCAAGAGCCACCACACACAGACGTGTCAAGAAATTTGGCTACAGTTGTCATATTCCTCTTGTTAAGCCACTCCTGAACCACAGACAACGTCAGAGGCGTCTTACCTGGGCTAAGGAGAAGAAGAACTGGACTGTTGCCCAGTGGTCCAAAGTCCTCTTTTCAGATGAGAGCAAGTTTTGTATTTCATTTGGAAACCAAGGTCCTAGAGTCTGGAGGAAGGGTGGAGAAGCTCATAGCCCAAGTTGCTTGAAGTCCAGTGTTAAGTTTCCACAGTCTGTGATGATTGGGGGTGCAATGTCATCTGCTGGTGTTGGTCCATTGTGTTTTTTGAAAACCAAAGTCACTGCACCTGTTTACCAAGAAATTTTGGAGCACTTCATGCTTCCTTCTGCTGACCAGCTTTTTAAAGATGCTGATTTCATTTTCCAGCAGGATTTGGCACCTGCCCACACTGCCAAAAGCACCAAAAGTTGGTTAAATGACCATGGTGTTGGTGTGCTTGACTGGCCAGCAAACTCACCAGACCTGAACCCCATAGAGAATCTATGGGGTATTGTCAAGAGGAAAATGAGAAACAAGAGACCAAAAAATGCAGATGAGCTGAAGGCCACTGTCAAAGAAACCTGGGCTTCCATACCACCTCAGCAGTGCCACAAACTGATCACCTCCATGCCACACCGAATTGAGGCAGTAATTAAAGCAAAAGGAGCCCCTACCAAGTATTGAGTACATATACAGTAAATTAACATACTTTCCAGAAGGCCAACAATTCACTAAAAATTATTATTTTTTTTATTGGTCTTATGAAGTATTCTAATTTTTTGAGAACCAAAGACTTAAACTACTTCAGTCTGTGTGCACTGAATTTATTTAATACACAAGTTTCACAATTTGAGTTGAATTACTGAAATAAATTAACTTTTCCACGACATTTTTATTTGAGATGCACCTGTACATATCTATATCTATCTCTCTCTCTCTCTCTCTCTCTCTCTATATATATATATATGGAACATTGTTCCATAATATGTATATATATATATATATATATATATATATATATATATATACACATACATACACAACATACAGTAGTGTTGAAGTGGTAGATTAAAATTGATTCATTCATAAAGACAGTCACTTATTTCAGTCCTGAATAATCAGTCATAATTTGTTGAACTAATCAGTTGAATGAATGATTCAATGACTCACTTATAAAAATAGCCATTTGTTTTGTTTGCTGGATCAATCAGCATTTTGAACAGATCAGTTGAGTGAAAGATTCTACAGTACAGAAGGAGTAGCTGAGAAAAAAGACCCATACAGTTTTGAAACAACATTAGGGTGAGTAAATGATGACAGAATAGTCTTTATTTTTTGGGTGAACTATTGTTTGAAAAGAGATCTGTGAAGCTGTTTATGGAAATGACTTTCACTGCGTGAACTGTTTGTGATTCAAATCTTATTTAGAGGTTTGTTGCACACAATTACAGAAGGGTATTATGTAGTTTTGTCATTTACTGCAAAGATGTACCACAGTTTGGCGTTTTAGAGCCACATGACCTGAAGAAGATGACAAAATTTGGAGTGTCATTTTGTTGCTCTTTTTGTTTCATCCTCATCTACTTTTGCTACTTCACAATGGGCATTTTTTTCAGGACTATCTTTTCTGCTCCTCTCAGCACTCCTCCTCTGCAGGAAACAAACAGCACAACATAAAACCTTCTGCCTCCCGCTACTTCCCTTCTCATCTCATCCTTTTCTCCCTCTCATTCTGGCATTTTGTCATAAGCTGCAGTCAGAATCAAATCCTCCGATTGACAGAAGATGATCTGTGTAACAGAACCGTTTGGATACAACAGGTGCTCAGCAGTCACTCAAATCTTTCTTTGTCCCTTGCTGAAGACATGTTTACCATCCAGAAAAGTTTAGAAAATCTTAACTAGATTTTTACATTTTCCTGTATTAAATGTGAGTGGTACATTTCTATACAAAACTCACCAAATTCATACTCAGGTGTTGTGATTGGTCGCCAAGGTGTTGCTATGCAGTTGCTGAGATGTTCTGAATTGTTCATATGTTTCTTTGTACATAGTGTGTTTTTGGTGATTACTTACGTGCCCAGGTCAAAATCCATGTGGTACTGAATAAGTTAAATTCTTAAGTCATATTTGAGTTTGAGTTTGTGTTTTTTTTTTTTTTTTCAAATCTTTAACACTAAGTATGAGCAATAATAATAATAGTGCTGCTTGTCTAAGAAAGCAGTCGGGGCCATTTCTGTAATGATTGTAATGATATTGTGCTATTTCAGTGAAAAATGGTTAAAGAATACTTGCACATTGTTCAGTCAATGAAGTAATTATTTATGAGTTATTCGGGGTGAGAAATGTCATGCATTTCAATACAAAGTTGTTCATTGAGCAAATCGTGAATTATTGAACATTCAATTTTCCAGCCAGCTATACAAAGCAGTACGACATCTGAAGAACAGTATAGAAACTTGTCGTAAAATATGGTCATCTACCACATTTCACTGATTTTTTTTTTTTTCTGATAGTTTGAAGGGGGAGACAATGAGTCTCTTGATAATGTGACTTTGGGCATTCAGACAGCACCTGTAGAGATGTAGCTGTTCAGTGACACTGTCCTCTGTAGATAATAACCTGCTGCAGTATGACCTTCAGGCTCCTGAACACAATCTGTGTGTAGCTGTGTTCCAGAACCTAGTGAGCCCCCTTGCTGACTACTTAACTTACTTAAGTGGTAGGTAAGTGAGATTACTGTGCGTAATCTTAAACATCTTGTTACATTTTATGGTCAGAAAAAGGTGTCAAATAGTCATACTTATGATACATAGGCTACGTACCAGTGGCGAGCAGTGAGTTTTTTATCTGGGCAGAGTGCTAAGATATTTTTAAAATATTGTCAAGTGAAACACTGCAAGGTGATAGTGCAAATAACAAAAAAATAAATAAATAAATAAATAAAAAAATAAAAATACAAAAATCAGAAAAGGACTTATAAGTGACAATTAAATCCTCAAAAAAAAAAATTAAAAATTTTATATAAATATTTTTTTTACAATGTCTATGGCAAAAATGTAGGAAAATGTTTTCAGTGGACTTTTGAAATATACATTTGCAAGGTTTTTTTTTTCTTCTTCATTTGATTAAGTCGGGCTAGCTTTGCATCAAACGCCATGATTTTTGGCTATTGAAATCGAGATTGCGCAGCAATTCTGACAAGTCAGTAGATGTAGCAAAAAATTTACTTTCTGGACAAACCTTAGCTAATTACCATTTAGCGACTTTGCACAGACTTTAGTTACTTTCCATTGAAAATAGCAAAAGTAGCAAAAGAGCGAATGCGCCAAATCTGCTGTGAATCTGCTTATCTATAATTTGCGAAGATTTACAGAAAATCATCGTCATTTGGCAAATAAATAATTTTACATACTGATTCCCAGCATTTTATTATGTAAGCTTTAAGTCACATCAAATGACAAGGGGTCAATGTATAATCATGTTTATATTAATTAGCCAGTCCATGAACTCATTCTCTCAAATGGCTTGGGTATGCAGAGCATTCGTAGCTTATGGATGGAACACCCCAAGGAAAATAAAAATGCATGATGCCTCCTTTAGAAGAAGATACACACTGTATTTATTAGACTGTAAAAAAAAAAAAAAAAGATAGACAACACATCTCTATTTTCTTCCACTGTAGAAAATTGAAACCAGAATGTTCCAGATATGCATGGCACTGCCATCTTGTGCCAATGACATTTGGAGCCTGAGTCTGCACAGTAGTGATTCATTTGGAGCCCGAGTCTTTACGGTAGTGATTCATTGGAAGCCCAAGTCGAGTCTGCACAGTAGTGATTCATTTGGAGTCTGAGTGTGCACAGTAGTGATTCATTTGGAGTCTGAGTGTGCACAGTAGTGATTCATTGGAAGCCCGAGTCTGCACAGTAGTGATTCATTTGGGGTCTGAGTCTGCACAGTAGTAATCATGAGCTGGAGCTGCGGTATTAAACACCCAAACTCCTACATACCCAGTCAGAAGCGGGATGCCACACCCCATTTTAATAGCATCAAATAGCTAGCTAATAGCAAACCTATTAGAAAACAAACACTTGAGCATACATCAGCGTGATATGACCTACCTAAATGACGGAAAACATCTTTGGGAAAAATTTATTTGAAGAGTAATTTGATTTTTAATTTCACGTCCCATAAGGGTGGGGTTTATGACCTATACTGCAGCCGTGCAGCGTGCTACCAGGGGGCGATCAAAATGTTTTAACTTCACTTTGCAGGATGTGTGAGGCACACTGGTTATTTATTGCTTTTTCCCCCAGTGTACTCCACAGGTTAAAACTGAAAGGGTTCTTAGACCACATCTAAACAGACATCTTTAATATGAAACAACTAGAGTACATAGAGGCAAGCAAAAATGCTCTGAAAAGTGTTTGGCCTGATGCCTCCTGACTCTTTGACTTTATCAGCAGCTCTGACCTGTCTAGCTCCTCTCATCCTCCATTTCCTCCTTTATCAGTCACTTCTTCTCAGAGGTGGTCAGACTCACCAGCAAACACTAGATCTAACTATACGCCACTGCTGCTTCTCCTGCCTGACAGTGATAGAGCCCTGGGACGATCTGTGAGCGACGGCTACAGGAGGTGCTGAAAAATGGAAAAACAGCTGAAAAAGGAATATTTAGAGAGCTGGTCAACAGGAGAAGGAAAACAAACAGAAAACTAGATTTGTGACATTATCTGAAGGAAATTATTTAGTTGAAGGAGTTTATTTTAATGTGTTGCTATGTAGTTGCTAGGATGTTCTGTATCATATTTCTCTGGAATCTTGTGGTCACTAGATATGGTGTGTGTCGCCTTGGCAAACACTCATAATGGAAACATAAAAATATATGTAGAGAGAGACAAGGAGAGCAGGAAAGTAGGGCTAATTACATTTTCCTCTCACTCTGGATGTCTGATAGAATTAAATGAAGCTGGGCAGCTGTCCCTTGTTGGCTGATTTGCAGGTGATATTGCAAATGTGGTTTGTTGCTTGTCATTCAATTTACATCTGACAGAGTACTGCCCCTGTAAAAACAATTCTACACACTTAAACTCATTCTATGCCCGTTGTTTCTCAGATCCGAATGCCAGCCCCCTCAATGCTGCATTTCCATGCCTTATTAAGCACACTGTGCTAACGAGAGGAATAACTCATCAAGAGGATTTTGAATGGCAGAAAGGAAGAGGGAAAAAAGCATGGGAATGACTCATGATTTAGTCCGATTTGTGAAGGTCATTGAAATTCACAAGTGCAAGACATAATGGCTGTGAGGTGATTGTGTTTGTGAAAAATCACAACGGGCATGAGCTAATAGACTTTTGTTTAAAAAAAAAAAAAAAAAAAAAAATTTCCAGCCACCGCCAGCATTTTGGATCATTTTCAC
This sequence comes from Spinibarbus caldwelli, assembly GCA_039654775.1. NCBI lineage: Eukaryota > Metazoa > Chordata > Actinopteri > Cypriniformes > Cyprinidae > Spinibarbus > Spinibarbus caldwelli. The sequence goes on from CM077236.1 coordinate 30,523,893, forward strand.
AAAAATTCCATGGCCCCTAGAATATTTTGTTGAATGAATATCTGAACAAATGAACAGAGCCTCTTCTTTTAAACAAAACAAACCTACAAATTATTTTTTTTATCAACACTTCAACTTGGGTAAGTTTCATTTAAAAGCAACATTTTGAACAAAAAGCTGAAAAAAAAATCACTTTTGTCCCCCCCAAAGATTTCATCCGAACCAGATTCAGGATGATCAAAACACTGATCAACTAGATCATGTCTTTCAATACCTCTAAAGCTTATACAGTCCTACACCTGGGTTGACATTTCATTCAGTAACATTAGGCAGTTTGTATTCATATACAAACTGCCTGATATAAGATATACATCTTATATCAGTTTCTGTGAGGAAATGTGCATTCCTACCAAGACTCATCTAACTTACAACAACGACAAACCATGGTTCACTGCAAAACTCAGACAGCTCCGTCAGGCCAAAGAAGATGCTTACAGAAAGGGGGATAAAGTCTTGTATAAACAGGCCAAATACACACTGGAAAAGGAGATCAGAGTGGCAAAGAGGAATTATTCTGGCAAGCTAAGGAACAAATTCTCTTCCAGTGATTCTGCTTCAGTGTGGAAAGGTATGAAAGATATCACCAGTTACAAGACACCATCCACCTGCACTCTGAAGAATCAACAACTGGCAGACGATCTGATTGTGTTTTACTGCAGGTTTGAAAAAACACCCCACACCCACCTTGAACACCTCTCCACACAACCATTAACACCTCCAGCAACCCCCCTCTCCCCCACACCTGCAATTCAGATCAGCGAAGATGAGGTGCACCAGGTCTTCAGAAAGAACAAAAGAAGGAAAGCACCAGGCCCAGACGGTGTGTCACCAGCCTGTCTAAAAACCTGTGCTGACCAGCTGGCCCCCATCTTCACACAGATCTTCAACAGATCACTGGAGCTGTGCGAAGTCCCCTCATGCTTCAAATGCTCCACCATCATCCCCGTCCCAAAGAAACCCAAAATTACTGGACTTAATGACTGCAGACCTGTTGCTCTAACATCTGTGGCCATGAAATAATTTGAAAGACTGGTTTTGGCTTATCTGAAGGACATCACTGGACCCTTACTGGACCCCCTGCAGTTTGCCTACAGAGCAAACAGGTCTGTGGATGATGCAGTCAACATGGGACTGCACTTCATCCTGCAGCATCTTGATAGACCAGGGACTTATGTGAGGATCCTGTTTGTAGACCATCATCCCGGACACCCTTCAGAATAAACTAACTCAGCTCTCCGTCCCCACCTCCGTCTGTCAGTGGATCAACAACTTCCTGACAGACAGGCAGCAGCTAGTGAAGCTGGGAAAATACACATCCAGCACCCGCACCATCAGCACTGGAGCTCCTCAGGGCTATGTTCTCTCCCCACTGCTCTTCTCCCTGTACACCAACGACTGCACATCTAAAGACCCCTCTGTCAAGCTCCTGAAGTTTGCAGACGACACCACACTGATCAGCCTCATTCAGAATAGTGACGAGTCTGCTTACAGACAGGAGTTTAAAGAGCTGGCTGTCTGGTGCAGTCTCAACAACCTGGAGCTCAACACACTCAAAACTGTGGAGATGATCGTGGACTTCAGGAGAAACCCCCCTGCTCTCCCCCCACTCACCATCATGATTCAGGTTCCTGGGCACCACCATCTCTCAGGACCTGAAGTGGGACATTCACATAGACTCCATTGTGAAAAAGGCCCAGCAGAGGCTGTACTTCCTTCGCCAGCTGAGGAAGTTTAACCTGCCACAGGAGCTGCTGAAACAGTTCTACTCCGCCATCACTGAATCCGTCCTCTGCACTTCAATAACTGTCTGGTTCAGCTCAGCTACCAAATCTGATCTCAGAAGACTACGGAGGGACTGCTGAGCGAATCATTGGTACAACCCTCCCCACTCTCCAAGAACTGTTCTTATCCAGAGTGAGCAAAAGGGCTGGTAAAATCACTCTGGACCCCTCACATCCAGCACACTCTCTCTTTGAACTGTTGCTGTCTGGTCGACGCTACAGAGCTCTGAGGACCAGAACGACCAGGCACAGGAACAGTTTCTTCCCTCAGGCAATCCAACTCATGAACACTTGACATTAAACGCGGAACACACAACACTATTATACATTATTTATTCACCACACATACTTATTTTTTCATTTCAAATTTGCACATATCAGGCCTGTACACACATAATTGTCTATATTATATATTGTGTTTTTGCTATTTTGTACATTGCCTATTTGTATATTTGTATAGTATTCTTTTATTATCTGTGTCCTGTCCTGTTGCTGTCTTTCTGTTGCACTGTAGAGCTTCTGTCACTAAAACAAATTCCTCGTATGTGTAAACATACCTGGCCAATAAAGCTCATTCTGATAAAGCTCATTCTGATATGCTGTTTGTTGATGACGTTATTTTACATATGCATCTGCCTAGATATGCAGTCACTTGTTTCTGCTTCTTCACCATGTTTTGATCCAGAAATTCTGTACTCTTTTAGTAGATGTGTAATAGCGCCCCCTACCATATAACAGTAAAAACACAGAAATCGGTCAAAGGCGGGGAAAGAATTAAGCAGATATTCTCTTTCGTAATCATTGACGTATTCGCAATGTGTTGTAGTTGTTTTTGGAAAATCATCACACATATGCATGCATCCACCCATCCATATTTTGTCAGAATTTTTTGACAGTGTGCTGCGAGCACAAACCCACAAGATGTCTTATTTATTTTTGCTCTCTTACATGACCAATCAAAGAAGACAGGAATTTACCCTTCACCTAAAGCCACTGTTTTCGTAAACAACAACACTATCTGTCCTGTGTTGCCCGTGATGGAGTGCTCTCTAATACATGTGTCTTTGTGTGTATTTGTCTGTCAGCCAGTGAGTGTTACACACGTGAGTGTTTGTGTTTGTGGGGGCTTCTGGATTGAAGCTCCTATCTCTGGTGTGCAGCTGTGAAGCAGGTCGTAGGGACACATCTCCAGCCTGTAAATATAGCACACACACATACACACACAAGTGCTGCCAAACCAGATTAACACCCAAATAAATCACCTTCAGAGATGCTCCGCTGAACATAAAGTAGAGGATCAGGCTAAAAAACCCGCTCTCTGTATTGTCCTCACCATCTCGGTTCTCTTCTCTTAGTTAGTAGTGCATTTCGATAAGTTTGGGATGTTTAAAAGTGTGTGGCTATTTGTTAGATGCTTGCGTTTGTTCTCTTTATTAGTTAACTGTATTAGCTGATCAGCTCATATGATTCTTGCAATATGAATTTTGCAAGATTCTTGCAATATGCAACTTGAATTTTATTAATAATAAAATAATAATAATAAAAAAACAAAAGCAAATAATATTTTGGCCATTCCTATTATGAAGTATGTTTTAATATCCCCATGATATATTTGTTATAAAATACATTTTAATAATAACAACAACAATAGTAGTACACTCTTAAAAAAGGTTCTAATATGGTTCTTTAAAAAATCTTTCACAAAATGGTTCTTCAGGGAACCAAAAATGGTTCTTCTATGGGACCGCTGGTTCTTCCTGGCACCTTTTATTCAAGAGTGTATGACTCTTCATAATGTTAGTTATTTGTAACATCACTTTAACAAAAAACAAACAAAAAAAAAATCTCCCTTAATGACACCGTCCTCCAGGAAGTGACATCATTTTGAATGTAAATCAACAGCAAAAATATAAGTATTTATAAGTCATTTTTTAAAAATATAAATATAAAAATGTCTTTTTTTTCATTCTCATTCCTTCATTGAGCAGTAGTTAACTTAATAACTTGAGCTCTTTATTTATTCAAGTATACTGTAAGCTCAACTAAAATCAAGTTACAATAAACTTTGAAGGCCATTGGAACATCCCAGAAGTCTCACAAAAAAGTGGTTGTATTCATCCCACATCATGTGGGTGCTTTTGTGTTGTTAAGCAGCATGTTTGGCAAATGTGTTACTTATTTGCCACGCTCATGGGATGCTTCACATTTTCCCATTCATTGTTTTCCTTCACAAATCCGGCATGAATTTAAAGCCTGTGTAAATGCTGCAGCTTGTGTTTGTGAGTTAAGAAATGTTTCTGAGGAATTTCCAGCACCAGTCGCTCATGTAATTACATTTTCTGCTTTTGTAATAGTAAGAGTTTGCATGACAGTTCAATATTCTTGGCTAACATCTGTGCTGTACATGGCTGCAAAGTTTTAAAATGGCTGATTAGCATACTGTAACATAAAACTTCCATGGTGCCTTTGAAAGAAGCCTTTTATATGGGAACCAGAATGTGACAGAACCAGTAATTTAAACCTTAGCATATATATGTATATGTGTATATATATATGTGTTTATATATATATATATATATGTGTATATATATATATATATATATATATATATGTATATATATATATATATATATATATATACATACACACACACACACATATATATATATATATATATATATATATATATATATATATATATGTATATGTATGTATGTATGTATGTATGTATATATATATATATATATATATATATATATATATACGCACACATTATAGTCAATATTTTACCAATGCCAATTGGTTTACTACAGGTTTTTTCTAATGCTGATTTGCTAATGGAAAGTATAGACAATTCACATCAAACTTCTAGAATTCAGTAGCGTGCTCTTGCTACTTATTTTTCACTGTAATGGAGACCTAGAACATTACAGTTTAATTCAGGGTCACATCACTTTCAGACTCAAACTTCATATGTCTAATTCAACTAATTACTGCACCAAAATTACATTTCAACCATGCACAACTGATCACTTGGCTCTCTATGAGTAAAGAATTTTTAATTTTCGACTCATTTTTACGGTCGAGAGGTTAGTTAGTGAATGCGCTGCGGCCAACTGATAAATTATGCTTTCCTAAATTAGATGTTTTAAAAATTGCTTTAGGAAAATAGGCTCTTATTTCATACCCGAGCACAGATGGTGTCAACCAGAATGACAGCTGGAAAATAAAACAGCTCACAATGGAATTAAATATGCTACACAGAGTGCCGGTGTTTAGTAGCTATAACTGATCACACTTTACGCTTCATTACAAAATCCTGCACTTCTTTTATTGCATTTCCTCTAGTTGAATTTTTAACTAATTATAATTTTTGTTAAATATCGTGTATAGAAAAAGACATAGATATTTGCTTTTTTTATTTAATATTGCTCACCTTTATTTTACAGGAGATTATGAGATTCTTCTGCCATTCTCTATATATACATACATACATATAGTACTATAGTACAATAAGAACTAGATTGTATTTACATGTTCATGTTTAAAAATGCATAGTGTTACTTTGGTACCATGTCCAAAAAACATAATATTTTTACAGGCAGTATAATACATCCTTCCTTGTAGCAGATTGAGTCCGCTTCTAAATACAGTACGTTATTTTCAGATAAATTGCTTTTCTAGAGGCTTCTGATTATTTGGAGGCAATAAGACGCTCTGCTCAGGTGAGGCTGTAGTGGGGGAAAAAAATCAAAATAAAGTGAGAAATTTAGCATGGATTGGATACTACAAATTCCTCTTTGTTTGTAAAACAAATGCTGATATCACAGTATTAAAAAGGCATTGAGGTTTAACACGATTTGTGGTTTAAAAATGAAATAAAGCCCAAGCCGGCACGGCTTTATTGCAGAGAGTGGAAATTGTGCTCTTTCTATCCCCTCGCAGTTCATTTGCAGTCATTCTCCACAAAATCAATTTTCAATTTCCTCCATGGGAAAGCACCTTGCTGCACACAGCAACAGCCATGCTATTTGCGCTTCATTAGCCTAGCCCTACATTCGTTTTTTTTTTTTTTTTTTGTGAAGATTGTGTACTTTAAGAGCAATTCTGAAATTTTTCACAGCTAACGTTGCATTACTTAAGTTAATGTCCACTGGGCGATGTTTCGCATGGGTTTTGAATTTCACTTAGTGCCAAGGCAATGTTAGCTAACGTTTTAGCCTAGAGTGCAATATATAAGCATTTACCACTAGCTGTGTTCTGTGTCTTTATAGGGTGTTTATTGAAAGTGAGTATCAATGGCTGTGACATGAATTGTTCTAATCTAATGTGCATTTGACAGTGTAACATACAATAAGCATGCAAATAAGTAAGATGCATGAGAAGTAAGTAGTGACTTAGGAGATGCTTTTATTGAAGCGACTTGCAGCATATTTACTAAATGCAGCAACTCAATAAAAGAAACTGCTGAAAGTCTGTAACACCTTGAGAAAGCTTTCCATTAGCATTGCTATTCATTTCAATGGCTCATATATGATGAATGTCATGTAACTAATCACAATACAGTATGTGAAATCTCTTTGCAGTAGACATCGTAAATAGCTGAATGTTTGCATATTTATTTTATTTCATTTTCATTTATTGTAAAGAATGTATTTAGATCAAATGCACAGCTTTTTATTGGTTGTCAGTGAAGAAACATATTTTGCAAGCATAATGGTGTAGTTAAGTTTACTAGCTGCACGATTTGAACCAGCCGAACCTTGACCTCCTGCTTGGACTGATTTTATTCAGAAAAAAGTCATAACTAATCCTCAATGGAAAAGGTGTTTCAACTGTCATGCAGCATTTTTTTTTTTTTTTAAATATTTAACATTGAATCGCAATTATGGAAAAATGGTGAATTCCTCAGATCTCTTTGTCCCTTTGACACTGTCAAGTCTGCTGTTGGTAATTGCTCTGAAATAGGTGGGAAAAGGCTCTGGAAGACATTTGGTTTTCAGGAGGTAATTGAGAGTCTTTCTCTGTCCTAAGACGCCGAATTGGCAAGAACAAAAATGTACAGATGAGCCCTGATGGTCCATTCAAATTGGAACATGAAATTGCTTAAAAAAGATTATATTTCTGGAAAAGACAGTAAGGCTACTGGTAAAAAAAAGTAGAGTCATGCAAGCTTTGTATTTAGAAATCAGGCTGATTTCAATCAAATTATTTACATGATATGCTGATTAATTAGTCAAATCACAATTGTGTATGCAAATATTTGCAGAGAAAACAGTGAAATTATTTCAACAAGATTACATTATTGTGGCATATTTATTTAAAAACTTTTTTTTTTACAAAAATGGTTTTAGAAGACAATTTTGTTTTATTTTCCATATCTTTTGGCAATGTCATTTTTTTCTACATCCTGTACATCCTGATTGTAGATCCTGAAGTGCATGTCCCCTCAAAATTGTGAATTTTGTGACCTGAATAAATAATAATAAAGAAAAAAAAATGTAGACAGAAAATGTCAAATACAAGGTTGTTTGCTGTGGATGAAAGAAAGTGAAAGAAAGACACTGACAGAAATGTTCTGTAAATAATAAGAGATGCACGCACCCCCTGCTGCATTTACTTCAGCACATTTCTGTATGCTAGGATCCCTTGTTTTATTGTTTTTATAGAAATAAGTCAGCCTCTTAAAGCAGAACCTCTAGGCCAGAGTTCTTGCTTCATTTAGGCACCGTCGGTACCAGTTTTCAGTAGATGCAGTCAGCTTGTGGCAAAAAGAGAGAAAGAAGAAAACAAAAGAGAAGTTCTTAATCCAGGGAAAGCCTGTTGTCTTGCTTTGGAGTGGAACAGAGTAAGACATTTTTGGCACATTCTGGGGAGATGCTGCTACATTCTCAAACCCTGACTAAAATAAGTCTGCTGAGGTAGTGAAAGATGTTTTGAGTTTAACATTAATGAAGCTCTATCAACTTTCATAGCAGAATTTTGATTATCATGGACACTAATTTTGGATGAATTTTCTGATACATTTTACTTAAAAAATGTGGTCGCAATAATGCTGAAAGTAAAAATATGTGCATAAGAGTACAGAGGCAGAAATATGTTTTTTTAGCACTTTAATTATTTGGTAAACAAGTAGCTTGCTTTAAAACTGTTTTGATTCCGGACTTTTCACTCAGCTTTTTTTGTTTGATTTCTAGCAACGGTCTCTTTCTGGTCTCTTTGCACATATTATGACATTGAATTTTCCCAGACAAGGTCAGTAAGTGCTTCTGTCAAACTAGTCTGATGCTAACATTTATAATCATTCTGTTTGAAAGAGTGTGTTTTTGATGTTTGTCATCTGGCCCTGTGTATTTCCATTTCTGAAACTTTATTGAAAGTACACACACACACACACACACACACACACACACACACACTCTATATCTATCTATCTATCTATCTATCTATATAAATATATATATATATATATATATATATATATATATATATATATATATATATATATATATATATATAATCTTAAGATATCAGATGTGTGAATTTAATTATAATGTAGTAATAATATAGAAAAAAACCTTAACTAATGCTTTAAAAACTCCAGAACAAACAGAATTCATTCAGACACTACAGAAATACTGGGGTAAAAATGCAAACAACTTTTTTAAAGAAACGTTCTGGCTTCAATTGCATTTGAATACATTAGGTATGCTCTTTTCTGGGTCCTTCCTCTTTATCTAAAGTACATTATATTCAAATTCACCCAGCTGATATCTGAAGAGCACAGTAAAGCAAAGTGCCTTTGTTAGAGTCTCAAAAGCCACTGAATGGCTAAGTGTGATAATTCAATTTGATAGATTTGTGGTTCGGTGGTACAATTAAACCCAGGTGATGTGCGTGACTAAAGATCCCAGCCTTTGTGAGCGTTTTCAGGAGGATCAGAGAAGGCACAGGCTGATCTTGGACCTGTCAGCCGAGCTACGCCATCAGCATTTCTCATTTATCTTTAATGGACTCTCGCTGACATGGGTCCTGTCAGATCTGACTTCTCAGCTCAGTATTAGCTCAGCCACACTGTTTCAAAGAGAAGCAGGACCTGGCGTGTTTGATCAGGCCTGTCAGCCTGTCGGTGCACAAGCGATGCAGGGCTCGACCAGGAGCGAGTTCAGAGGATGTGAGAGGAGTCAGACCTTCACCAGCCTGACCAAGCAGAAATTCAGAAAAAAATCCATACAGTAGTGGGCATCCCCATTTTTACCTGGTTTACCTGTCATACCTGTATTTTTACAGCATATGATTATTTATGTGCCTTCTAGCAGTTTTTGACATAATATAGTAAACACTGCATTAAAAATGAACTCATGGTGAAGCATTGGAAAAAGGTATTAGTCATTTAGATTTATTTTTGAATGTATATCTATCTATCTATCTATCTATCTATCTATCTATCTATCTATCTATCTATCCACACACACACACACACACACACACACACACACACTTGTTTCGCTATCCTTGTAGGGACTTCCATAGGCGTAATGGTTTTTCTACTGTACAGACCGTATATTCTATTGCCCTACACCAATTCTACACCTAAACTTAGCCCTCACAGTAGATGAGCATTTTTAGATTTTCAAAAAACTTAATTCTGTGTGATTTATAAGCTTCTTTACCCATGGGGACCTCAATTTAGGTCTCCACCGTGACACGAGTCCCCATGAGTCTGTGTGTATTCAGGTTTAAGTCCCCACCTGAATAGAAAAACAGGTACACACACACACACACACACACACACACACAGTTACTGTATATGTATGTGTGTGTGTTCATGTGTTAATTTTTATAGTTTTAGTCATAGTTTGTTTTTTGTCAAGTTTTAAATAATAGCATGTCATAGTCTAAATGGCATTTGACTTTAATAATTGCTGAAAAATTGAGTGCAAAATTAAAACAAATGTTCAGACAAATTTTACACAAATTTAAAATATTTGAATATTTTAGCTTATAACTACAAAAAAACTGGCCCATATTACCCAGGCAAATCTTGACCACCCAGCTGGTCAAGGGTTGGCTAGTTAGCAATGGACCAGTTATTCCCTGCTGGTAGTCCTTTAACTTGTCATTTTATTATAATTTTCAATGCTTTCAAACTGTTATGATACGTATCATGCATCTCAGAATTATTTCAAACTTACGGTGTCACATAAACCTATATCACACACCCATCTCTGTTTGAAATCCATTAGCGAACAAAAGAAAACAGTTAAACCATTTCACTTAAGCAATGGATCATAAACCTCACAAATACTCCCTATCCAACTCGATCTCTAGGAGTCAGTGAGTTGAATGGTTTTCATGTTTCAAAATGCATTGTACAGCGCTTCCCAACACCGCAATAACTGCAATCTTGCAAATTGCATCCAAAACTATTCTCTATGGATGGCGTTTCTTCTTGCAAATCCATTCAATCAGCGAAGCCTTTAGCTGTCTTTATAGAATACTAATGAAACTCAACTTGTTATCATATAAATAAGAAACACAATGGTGACAAATCATAGGTGTTTGTCTATTGATCAGCGCACCGCTGGAACATCAAACTGCGTGTTTCCTTGCTGCATAATCACGTCCTTCTTCAGCTCTTACTGTTCGGACAGTGGTCAGTGCTTCTGCCAGCTAATAAATATTTTGTAAAAGCAAAAATTTCAGGAACTTGGTAAAGTAATCATTGGCATGCTGCAAAAACGAGAGTGATGCCTGTCTCATGAAAATACATGAAGTCATCACGCCTCTTCTCCCAAGGATAAACTCGTCTTGTAGTGCCTTGGAGAATTGATGGTTTTCGAGCTGCCGTAGCTGCATAAATCCTGTCTGACATTCATAATTTATTATTTAAAACCTAGCAGTTACAATTACAGCCTGTATAAAGCCGTTCTAAAAGTCTGCATTCTTTCCTCAAAGCTGTTGAAATGAGGTAGATATTTCAAACTCCAACTTCCCAGGCTAGTCATACTTTAAAGATCGTAAACTACGGTCATTCGAAAAAGTAGTTAGTTGGACTACAACCTACTAAAAAAGTTTACTAGCTACATTGAAGCAATTTAAGGGAGATGAATCTAAACTTTCTTTCTTCTGTGAAACAAAACATGAGATATTTTGAGAAGTCTTTCCTTTAGCTTTGTGTGAGGAACAGACTGAACTTTTCATTTTCCATCAAAAATCTTTGCCTCAGTGAGCTGTTAACTCAAAATCTATGACTGGAATGAGTCAGTGAGTTAAACTTTGATTCAGATCACTCTAAAAGGATCATTCTGTCCATTTTGTGAAGAGCATCATCTGGTTCATTTAAAAGAAACAGAAAAGAATTATTCATTCACTGATCCTGTTCCAACTATTACTGTATATGGCTTCAGACGAGCTATATAGCACGCAAGTCATAAGAACTTTTTATGGGGCTTAAAAGACTTTCTTTTGTCATTTTGTCAAGTTTGTCTCATTTTGTGTTCAACAGGAAAAATAAAGTGATGCAGGTTTGGAACGAAATGAGGGTGAGTGAATGATTATAGAATTGTATTTTTATATAAACTATCATAACTATTCATTTAACTAAATATTAGCGCTGTCAAACTATTAATCGCATCCAAAATAAAAGCTTTTGTTTACATAATATATGTGTGTGTATTGTGTATATTTATTATGTATATATAAATACACACACACATGAATGTATATATTTAAGAAAAATATGTTACATTTATATATTAAATATATTTATATATGATATAAATTATATTAATATAAATATATACATGTACATACATGTAATTTTTTTTTTTTTAAATATATACTGTATGTGTGTGTATTTATATATACATAATAAATATACACAATACACACACATATATTATGTAAATAAAAACTTTTATTTTGGATGCGATTAATTGCGATTAATCGTTTGACAGCACTACAATATATAAAATGCCTTGCCTTAATCTTGTTTATGAACCATTTGATTTATATGAACCGTCTGATATAATAAATATGAGAAAATGACAGATATGGGTATAGTTTAGGAGAATGTGTTATATGGTAAATTAATACTTTTATTCAACAAGTATACATTCAATTGATCAAAATTGGTTGTACAGTAAATACATAAATATAAATACATTTATATTTTAAAATACATTTATAATGTAAAAAAAAATTCTGTTTCAAATAAATGCTGATCTTTTGAAGTTTCTATTTGTCAAAGTACCATAGTTTCCACAAAAATATTAAGCAGCACAACAATATTGATAATATTGATAATAATAAGAAATGCTTCTTGAGCAGCAACTAAAATGATTTCTGAAGGGTCATGTGACACTGAAGACTGGAGTAATGATGCTGAAAATTCAGCTTTGCATCAGTTAAATTATATTTTAAAATACATTCAAACAGAAAACAGTTATTTTACATTATAATTACATTTCACAATGTTACTCTTTTTATTGTATTTTTAATTAAATAAATTCAGCCTTGGATTTCTTTCAAAAACATTTAAAAATTTACCGACCCCAAACTTTGACCTGCTTGTGTACTTTAGTTATTAATGTAACTATGTTTAGTTAGCAGCTTTGCAGCCCTAACAGCCATTCACACTCGTCAGCTGATTTCACTCTTGTTTTTGTCTTCCACCCCTCTGGTTATGCAGTCGATCTTCGCTGCTGCTCTGGCAGTTCCCTTCATATTTATAACGTTCACAATTTCACCCCTCCACATGGAAACCAATAACAAATTCAGCGGGAGAAGCCCATGATTCAATTCCCTTTAATATTTTCTTATTACCCGTAGCGCTGGGGTGTCAGTGCTTAGAGACGGGGCGGCGTTCGTTCCCTGACCTGGTTTGATGAAGTCACAAAGGACAGTGGGTAGCAGCAACCTCAGTTACTCAACGACACAGTGATGAAACCCGGCCTCCAGAAGCATCAGCGACTGGCAGATTTAAATGACATCAGAGCAGAGCGCCACTCCTGCTCCGGCAGGGCAGAAAGCTCGATGGAAGCACTGCTCATTTTTCAAGGGCAGTGATGTGTGATGAGGAAAAGAGGTGTGAGGAATTGCAGTGCTAAGAACACAGGAGGAGAGGATGTAGAGTCTCCATCCTCAGGAGAACAGGCCCTCACCCCAGGTTCATGTGCTGCCAGTGTTTGTCATATTGAACTATATAGAGTTCAGACTCATAAAGAAGACTGCTTACCAAAGCACCAAATTGGTTTTGGCGAGTAAATAAGTTACTAGCCAGTTTAAAAATAACAGCTTAAGGAATAAAAAATAATATGTGCCTTAAATGACTCTTTTAAATGCTGTGCTCTATTCAAAGATGTATTACAACATACAGTGCTCCATTCAGTGCTCAAAAATAATGCCTAAAGAAACAGTGTTAGGTGGTTTGGTAGTCTTAAGTGGTTTATCTATCTACCTATCCATCCATCCATCCATCCATCCATCCATGTGTTTTTAGTAATTGAAATAAAGGTGAAATAAAATATAAATATTAGATGAAATAATGTTGTCTTGGTAACTAATAAGTTAACGTTAAACTAAAACTGAAGAAAAAATCAAAATTAAAGCTATAAAAAACTTAAAAGCATAAAAAAGGAATATCTTGGCAACTAACTGAAATAAGTTAAATCACTAAATTAAGTTTTATGCATTAAAATGACTAAAAATGAAACAAAAATAAATTAAATCTCAAAAAGAAATATAAAAAACTAAAAAAAAGACAAAAGTACATAACATTATTAAAATGTAAATGATGTTTTTCATAGTTAATAGATTTAATTTTGAAAATTAAAACTTAAAATAATAATTCAAAATATATACCATAATAGCATATAAAAAATAGATTGCAATTTTTTATCTATGTCATGAGGGAATTGAATCAAAATCATAATATCTATGAACAAAATCTCAATGATTGTTACACATATTTTCAACTTTTTTTCTCTTTGGAAAATATGGCATAGCAAAAAGTTAAGGCTTTTTTAGGCTTTACCAGATCATGTCTTTTCACAAAGATGAGATGTTTGCAAATAAACTAAAGAAAAACAGCTAAATAATTCTTTTGCCATAGATGACTGTATATGTCATGGGTAATGTACAGTCAGCCATATCATAATCGCAAAATAAACCCCGTCAGGGTGATCTTGCTGAATGCATCCCGCTATTACATGGCTACTTAGCAAATAAACAAACAAACGCTCATTAATTATTAAAACCAAGGTAAAATTACCTCAATACGTAAGAAGAAAGTGACTGGAGAGATACAAGAGACATGCTATGGAGGAACCATTCAACTATACAGTTTAACAAAATATATATTTAATAAAATAATGCAAAATTCAGTTTCATCCCCTTTTTAGGTCGCCGCAAAATGATGTGTATGTGAAGAGCTGTAATTGGATCTTCTAAGAGACATTTAGGGGGCTCGTGCAATCTAGTCACTTTGCAACCGTCAACCCTTCAACACAAACATTTCATCATCGGTTTTTGGAGTGCCACAAAACAAGCCGCATGCATTTACACAATTAAATTAGCACGTCCGTCTTCGAGAGGCAATTACTTAGGGAATGGTTACGTCTGGCAAAATTGTTGCCTAATCGTAGAAGATGCATCACGCCTCGCATCAGATGCTGACCTTCACAGTCGGCTTGCGCGACTTAAAATTAATCACAAAAGATTGTGTTCAAAGAAAATTGCTATCTTGTGGCACATGCAATTATTGTGTTGCATAACCATTATCATAGTGACCTTATACAACGTGGTAAAAATGCTGCTCTTGTCGGCTTTTATTGGAGGTGTGAAAAGCTCGCCGCAGCTACCATGTAATTGTGTGTACGCTTGTACAATGTGGCCCTTACACACCAGACCAAAGATTGTATATCAGAAAAGCATGAACCATTGCAATTTTGCAAAATTACATTGTGCTTTTTGCCGTCTAACCCCTGTGATTGGCCCTGTTTGGGGAATAGCGAATAATGACAGAAATGTACTCAGAAATGATAATATTAGAGGGAATCTGGGCCGTGCTGTTTAGAGTTATCCGTGCCGTCTGAGGAAGAGGGATTGGAGCTTGGCTTTGAATTGCCTGGACATGTGCGATTGGCAGTCAGACCTGGTCCAGCTGTCTCTTTTGTTGTAATGTGTGTAATGTGGGTTCAAGCCGAGGTAGTGTTGCCCAGAGGCTTCAGTAATATAATGGTGATGATGATGATCAACTTTATTCTGCAGTGAGCTGGATACATCGGCCTTGCCACGGTGATTGTCTGAATTTAGAGCCAGTTTTACTTCCCTACATTGTCTATTCCGATGATCTTATTAAGTATTATACAGCGCCAGGGAGCAAAGTTTGGGGTCGCTTATGCTCACTGAGGCTGCATTTATTGAATCAAAAATATAGTAAAAACTGTAATATTGTGAAATGTTTTTACAATTTAAAATAACTGTTTTCTAACCGAATATAGCTTAAAACCTAATTTATTCTGTGATGGTAAAACTGAATTTTCAGCATCAGTAGTTTAAGTCTTCAGTGTCATATGATGCTTCAGAGATCATTCTAATATGCTGATTTGCTGTTCGGGAAAAGTTTCTTATTATCAATGTTAAACGGATGTGCTGCTTCATATTTTTGTGGAAAACATGATTTTTTTTTCAGGATTCTTTAAAAAAAAAAAAAAAGAAGCAATTATTTGAAGTCGAAAATTTTTGTAACATTGTAAATGTCTTTTCAGTTTTTTATTACTTTTGATCAATTTACTGCATCCTAATTGAATATTAGTATTAATTTCTTAAAAAATTGACCTTATTCTTTTGAATGGTTGTGCATAATGGTGTAATTAGAAATATGTGTTTTGGAATTTTGGCTAGTTCATTATGACTAAATCCAGCTCCAGTTTGAACATACTCAAAGTACTTTTTTTTTGCTTCAAATAAAAATCCAACACTCTGTGCTTTTATTTAGTTATTTAGTTTCTTAAGATGACCCAGCACACAACAGCACTTCCTTTATTCAGCTTTGTCCTGTTTTTGAGCCATTTCTAACCTTTCTTTTTCCAGTTTGTTTTCTATCTCCGTCACCTTCAGTCTACTGTACATGTCTCTCCTACTCTCCTCTGTCCCATGTGACCTCTCCTTACCCAGCCTGCCCCAGTCTGTCACTCTCAGGAATCAATAGCATCTGAGATATTCCCCTCACTCTCTCTCTGCCCTGCTCATAGCTGTGTGAGCACAGGGCTGTTTCTGAATCCGCTGGCTGACCTCCACTTGTATCAGAATCCGCCACCATCTGCAAGGCCCGCAGCCTCCCAGTCCTACAGTCGTGCGCCGCCTACCTCTGAGCGTCTCCAACCAGCCCTGACTGTCTGCCAAAACCTCCGCCAACGCCAGAGCCTGACAGACAGGGGCACTTCCGTCTCTCTGACCGCCTTCCCTGCTTTCAAGGTCGGAGAGAGGGGAAAAATCTCTGTACTTGACCCAAATTGCTCGCCATCTCGTGCCACTCGTCGTAATGTTGCCATTATGTGCCAAATGGGTAACCTTGACAAATTAAATGTGTAATTCCCGGTGGAAGCGTGATTCCTTGTTGCGAGCCCAGATTTAGAATTGAATTTGAAATGATTGACATTAAGGGATTGGCAGAGGGAGGATTCCAAAGTGTCTTACAAATGACTCTGAACAGATTGCCATTCATAAAGTCCTTTTACAGGCTGTCTAATGAATTCTACTCTGTCATGGCTTTAACTGTAAGTCCTAATGCGTTTTTATATTGCTTTTTCCACAACTATTACCCTAAAGTATTAAACGATGGGGTGTAACTCCTCCACATTGTTCTCTGGATATGAACTTTAAATCATGAGCTGGAATATTAAAAGCAAGCAAGCAGCCAGAATACACTAGAACTGTTGCATCCAGTAATTGTTGTTCTGGTTTTGGTGTAGTGTACTGAATGACAGTCACAGCTGATCTGATCATACTAACTTGATCATTGCCGGGGCATTTACTCCATTTAACTTAGCCTGTGGGTTTGTGTTATGTCATGGTTATGTCACAGTCTTTTTTTGCTTTAGAAAAAAGTGGCTTATACTCAGCAAGGCTGCATTTTTAATCAAAATTACAGTATACAAATTGTAAAATTGTGAAATATTATTACAATTTAAAACTATTTTGTATTTGAATATATTTTAAAATCTAATTCATTCCTGTGACACGTGTGTGCTGCCAGGGGCAACATTTGGGGCAGTCGTGGCCTAATGGATAGAGAGTTGGGCTTGTAACCTGAAGGTCGTGGGTTCGAGTCTCGGGTCCGGCAGGGAATACCACGACTGAGGTGAGACCCTTGAGCAAGGCACCAAACCCCCAACTGCTGCAGCATTGGCTGCCCACTGTTCCAGGTGTATGTTTACTACTGTGTGTATGCACTTGGATGGGTTAAATGCAGAGCACAAATTCCAAGTATGGGTCACCATACTTGGCCACACACCACTTCCCTTTGCCTTTTTAATCAACCATCCTTGCTAAATAAAAGCATTCATTTCTTAAAAAATCTTATATATATAATTAATATATAATTAAATATAATATATAATTAAATAATATATTAGTGCTGTCAAAGTTAACGCGTTAATAACGCATTTTCTGTTTCAGCCGTGCCCTAGCTCCTTTCTCTCTCTCTCTCTCTCTCTGCTCTGTTCAGCATGTAACTTTTTCTGTGTTCAGAATTTGCAAAATCCATATAATGAGCGAGTACATCATGAATTCATCTTCCAAACCGCGTTTTTGTCTTATCCCGAATCACTACGGTACACTTATAATAAGTGCTTATTTTTGGACTATTGTAGCCTGGTCGGGTTGTCACCGCTGCGGAGTAACACATACCTGCGTGAATCGCCATAGACATAAATTTAGAGAAGTAGCTCCGGTTAGAATGTTCTTCCGCGGGATGAGTGCGGTTCTGTTTATTAACTGCTAGAGCGCTAAAAGTTACATAGTGCTGCTTTAAAACTGATATTATGTTGCTTCTCTAATTTTACATGCAAGTATAGCCGAAATTACAGAACAGCTGTTGCCTTTATCTTATGTTTAGGCTATTTGATTTCATCAGACGACGGCTCGATTATCAGGATTTTTGTGCAGATTAACATCTTGGAAGGTAGAGCTGGTTATGCAGTCTTATTGGGTCGCGTTTTAGTCACTATTTCATATTCATTCCATTATCTGACAACAGAAAATATATCTATGAAAAAAAAATCAATGAAAACAGTTTTATTGAGAATTTAGCTGCATCAAAATACAGTATGTGGGCACAGAGAGGCAAACAAATGTAACAATAAATAATAAATGTACATTATCATGTTCAGAAGAAGTGAGCCTGTAGTGTGAAAATGTAAACAGGCTTGTCTAATGGCGCTTTTCCACTGCGTGGTACGACTCGGCTCGGCACGGTTCAGAACGGCACGGCTCAGTTCGGCTCGGTTTGTGTTTCCACTGCAGTTTAGTACCGCTTTAAGCCCCGTTCAGACTACACGATTTTTTTTTTGTCGGTTAGGACAGGCACTGTGTCAGATTAGAGTGGGCGGGATTATTCACGTGTCTTTATAGTTGCGCCGCCTCTACTGCCGTGACTCCTCAAAAACTTTTTAATCCCGCGTCGCTCCATCACGGTCTCGCTGGATCCGCTCCTCGACTATCAACGAGAGGAACGTCTCTGTACTTCCTCACGTCACGTTTACATGTCACGTTTTGGTAAAGGTGCGGTTCGCTTGGAACCTCGGCCGAGGTGGTACTGAATAAAGTATCAGGTACCAGGTACTGTACCCAGTGGAAACCCCCCCAAAAGTGAGCCGTACTGAACCGTACCGTGCTGTACCATGCAGTGGAAAAGAGCCATAAGTCAATTGCTCAGTGCAAATAAAGAGAAGTAATGGGAACCTGGTATATCTATGTTCTTTTTTCATGTGTGTAATAGACATGAACAAGTTTGAAAAACATCTATGACCTTTGAAACATGTCCAGTCTTCATGCTCTAGATTAACTATGGTTTCACTAATAATAAACATATATTGCATAAAGCATCCATATTTGTCCATGCCCATGTCAATTAGAGTATTAAAAACTTAAAAAAGTATTAATTTAAGGTACATTTAGAACAGATAAAAAAAAGTGTGATTAAATTGCGATTAATCGCGAGTTAACTCATGACAGTCATGCGATTTATCGCGATTACATATTTTAATCGACGATTACATATTTTAAATTGACAGCCCTAATATATACATATATATATATATATATATATATATATATATATATATATATATATATATATATATCAATTTAATTTTAAGGGACGCTCATCTTTTTAAAGCAGTCTTAAAGCAATCACCTCTCAGATATGTACTTACATCTGCACTGACATATTATCATCTTGTTAAAGGTTCATTCAGTTGTGATCATTTAGTAGATTTTTCTTCATCTGTCAGTCCTGTAATCTATAATTAAAGCAACACAGTGCAATCAACCACAATTCCACATGTGATTTTCAATGAGATCAAAGCTTCAATTTCTTGATGTTTCCCAGCCTCCCCGAGCGGCTCACGCAGCAGTGCAGTCCAATCTTCTGACAACCTTGGGTGAGCTTTACTTTGACTGATATCGCTGGCAGCGGCTCTCCATAGGTTCCTCACATATACCACAGGTGTAAAAAAATAATGTTTATAAACAGTGTTAATAATTCATCAGTGCTGACCTGCTTCGCAATGGCCTTGCTGTGAGAGGGGGATTAATAATTTGTGGATGTGAGAGAAAAGCCCGCCGGCGGACAGAATTGACTGACAGATGCTATGAAGTGATCGCTGCGACAGACAGGCCAGAGAACCGGATCACTACAACCTTCTAGTGATGGAGCGACCGCCATTACAGCAGCGCCTGTGGCTGTAGCGCTGCATTTTTAATCGCTTGTAGTTTCTCAAACAAACTAAGAAAACCTCGGAATAGGATTGTGGCTCTAGATTTTTATTATTATTATTATTTTTTTTATGTTTCAAAGAACAAAGATGACAAATTCTCAAAGGCAAATAGATATAATTTTAGAAGGTGTGTATGTGTGTGTGTGTGTGTGTGTGTGTGTGTATATATATATATATATATATATACAGGTGCATCTCAATAAATTAGAATGTCGTGGAAAAGTTCATTTATTTCAGTGAAACTCGTGTATTAAATAAATTCAGTGCACACAGACTGAAGTAGTTTAAGTCTTTGGTTCTTTTAATTGTGATGATTTTGGCTCACATTTAACAAAAACACACCAATTCACTATCTCAACAAATTAGAATACTCAATACTTGGTAGGGGCTCCTTTTGCTTTAATTACTGCCTCAATTCGGCGTGGCATGGAGGTGATCAGTTTGTGGCACTGCTGAGGTGGTATGGAAGTCCAGGTTTCTTTGACAGTGGCCTTCAGCTCATCTGCATTTTTTGGTCTCTTGTTTCTCATTTTCCTCTTGACAATACCCCATAGATTCTCTATGGGGTTCAGATCTGGTGAGTTTGCTGGCCAGTCAAGCACACCAACACCATGGTCATTTAACCAACTTTTGGTGCTTTTGGCAGTGTGGGTAGGTGCCAAATCCTGCTGGAAAATGAAATCAGCATCTTTAAAAAGCTGGTCAGCAGACAAAATTTCTTGGTAAACGGGTGCAATGACTTTGGTTTTCAAAAAAAAAAAAAAAAAAAAAAAAAACAATGGACCAACACCAGCAGATAACATTGCACCCCAAATCATCACACACTGTGGAAACTTAACACTGGACTTCAAGCAACTTAGGCTATGAGCTTCTCCACCCTTCCTCCAGACTCTAGGACCTTGGTTTCCAAATGAAATACAAAACTTGCTCTCATCTGAAAAGAGGACTTTGGACCACTGGGCAACAGTCCAGTTCTTCTTCTCCTTAGCCCAGGTAAGACGCTTCTGACGTTGTCTGTGGTTCAGGAGTGGCTTAACAAGAGGAATACAACAACTGTAGCCAAATTCCTTGACACGTCTGTGTGTGGTGGCTCTTGATGCCTTGACCCCAGCCTCAGTCCATTCCTTGGGAAGTTCACCCAAATTCTTGAATCGATTTTGCTTGACAATCCTCATAAGGCTGCGGTTCTCTCGGTTGGTTGTGCATCTTTTTCTTCCACACTTTTTCCTTCCACTCAACTTTCTGTTAACATGCTTGGATACAGCACTCTGTGAACAGTCAGCTTCTTTGGCAATGAATGTTTGTGGCTTACCCTCTTTGTGAAGGGTGTCAATGATTGTCTTCTGGACAACTGTCAGATCAGCAGTCTTCCCCATGATTGTGTAGCCTAGTGAACCAAACTGAGAGACCATTTTGAAGGCTCAGGAAACCTTTGCAGGTGTTTTGAGTTGATTAGCTGATTGGCATGTCACCATATTCTAATTTGTTGAGATAGTGAATTGGTGGGTTTTTGTTAAATGTGAGCCAAAATCATCACAATTAAAAGAACCAAAGACTTAAACTACTTCAGTCTGTGTGGATTGAATTTATTTAATACACGAGTTTCAAAATTTGAGTTGAATTACTGAAATAAATGAACTTTTCCACGACATTCTAATTTATTGAGATGCACCTGTATATGTGTGTGTGTGTGTGTGTGCACACACACGTATAGTCTTTTTTCATGTTTTTGAAAGAAGTCTCATACTCACCACCATTTATTTAACTATTATTAATTAGTTGTAATATTTACTGTCATTTCTTTTGAGAAAATTTGATGCATAGAAAGTTCAAAGGAACAGAATTTTAGTGAACCAAGTTTACTAAACTTAGAGGAATAGTTTGTGTCCGGTCTACATCATTTCCAATTCCTTTAATTTATGCCATTATTCACTGAAAACTGCGGTCGAATGAATTCCTTTTTTTTTTTGTCCTTCTCTCGAAACCCACTGCTTCCAGTCCAATTTTGTTGTAAATTTCATTCTGTTCCTTGCACTTTATTTTTTTTATTATTATTATTTTAATTTTTGGGTGAACTATTGATTTAATTTAAATCGAGATGTGCTTGTTTGACGTGGTGCTGTGAAATGAGCAGCATAGCACTAACGCTACAAGGTTTTCGTTTTTAAGAAGAATCTTTGCCTCTTCACTCGAACAAGCTTTTCCAGCACATGAAGGAGCATAATTGCTGTGTTGTGTGTGAAATAGCAAGAAGAATTATAATGGTTAGTCCACAATACAACAGATGCTTCACCTATTAGCCCAAGCAACATGCTAACAACACAGTGTTTATTCAAGGATTGCATCTCTTTAGCGCGTCCGGAAACGCATTTGGTGCAGAGGTTCTTTTTTTCATTCCGGTCAAAATTACTTTTTCAAGAAAAACAGCCCATACTGAGCCCTTGTGGAAAATCGAGGGCAATTACTTTGGTGTGAAGATTTCCCATTCCTCTTATATTAGCCATTGCTAATTCGAGTACAATGGTTTTAATGCACCTTTTAGTAAGTTTGTCCCCGATGCTTTTCAATAAGACATCCTAGCAAGCAATAGCCGTCATTTCACCGTCTCGGTTAACTATAGACCCGATATAGTCCGGCATGTGTAACCCACTTCTAGCCCAAATAACCTTGAATTTGGTTAAGTCATTTTTTGGCAAAATATCTTGTGAGATGTATGATATTCCATCATGGAAGCAAAGTCAACAGCGTTTACAAGGTGTTTGGTTTCATTTCTTTGACATGTTCTATGCGTAACCTGTGCGTAGCCTCGGTTTAGCTCGTAGTCAGAGCGGCTATTTGTAGCCCACTTATAGTCAAAGCTGATTCACTGTAGTTTTTGGTCAGGCAGCACATGAGATGGTTGATATCCCATCATGTTCGCAGTGCCAATAATATCTACAAAGATATGTGTCATTTCATGATATGGTCTATATGTAGCCACGTTTTATCTCTAAATTGGACGGGCTATGTGTAGTCTGCTTTTAACCCACCCGGTGAAATCGAGGCAATCCGTGGACTGATTTCAACAGCTTGGCTATAGCCCTATATATATAACCCCCTATATATATAACCAGCGATGAGCATGGCCAAAATAGCCTTAAAATTGTTTACCTGTAATTTTCGCCCAAGCAGCTTCTTATGAAATGCAAGTAAACTTTTGAAACATTTAAATTAGCATTATTTTATATTTTATTTATTATTTTACAGCATTATTAAATATAGCATTATTTATTATGCCAAAAATAATTTAAATGTTTCAAAAGTTTACTTGCATATGATAATATTATGTCATGCATCTCACAAGCTGTTAAATATAACATTCATTATACGATATTATTGATATTATTCGACTGTATTTCATTTTATAAATAAAAATGCAATTACAATTCCCAACCGTTAGATGGCAATTGTAGCCCTACCGAGACATGACTCCTGGCAACGCGAGACGTGAAAGTAGAGATCACTGTTGCGTTTTGAATGTTGTTTTTACATGAGAGAGCACTGAGTTTACCAGTCGGAGAGCAGCGGGCAAACAACAAACGATAAAGGACATCCTACTTGGTCTTGTAAGTATCTGTGTTTTCGTTTTTACATGTGTTTATTATTTATCTGTATTGTTTGTTATCATGTTTAGGAACCGTGATATTGAAGGGAGCAGAACGTAGTTGATAGTGATTCGTGACTAGGCCCACGGTTCTGCATGCATGTGGTCAGAGGATTAATTGCAAAATTTAATAGATAATAGAGTAAAAGTTTTATCATTTGTACATGTTTACAAACTCAAGCAATTTTAAAACAGCGCAAGGAGAGGCGAAAGAGCAAACAATAGAGCAAAAACAGCTTTGCCAAAGATTAATCTATATTAATTTATACAGTGAACACACTCAGAAGAATTGGAGAAATTGAGGAGGAGTTTCAACATCTGGAAAAGCAGTTGGAAATTGAGGAGATCTGGGCAGCAATGGTAAAAATAAAATTAAAAACCTCTCCAAAACAACATTTCCTCACCAAAACTCTCATCTTTGACAAAGTCCATCATTTACTTTAATTATTATATTGAATTTATGACTGAACAATGACTTGTTACATACAGAGAGAGCATGAGCTAATTGAATAGAATATCTTTGTCATTGTTCAAGTACAATGAGATTTAGTTTGAAACTTCCAAATTGATAGTAAAGCTTAAAAATACAAATGATTTAAAATGGCAATATAAAAATAATCAATTAGCCTATAAGAAGTTTGCAGCAGTATTAAAATAGTGCAAATAGCTCAGATGTGCAATGCAGCATTACAACCTAAACAGAGAACATATTGTAATAAACATGGTAGGGGTGAATTTATTATTCCATGTACATTTGAGGTTAATGTGTGTACTGGGCTACTTTTTAGTTACAGCAGCTATCACTGTGTTGTTATGAAATCAGTTGTGCCAGACAGTTTTGGAGGCAGAGACAGATTGTGGGGGGCACTAACAGGGAAAAACTTAAACTTCAGGAATAAAGAGTTTTAAAGGGTTAGTGATGGAAAACTTGCAGGTCAATGGGCATCAGTGTTTAAGGTTAGTAAACACTTGTACACTGACACATATAATACTACCTGCCTGACATTAGCATGTGTTATGCCCGCCTGACATTAGCTTGTGCCTCCTCGTGTGAAGACCGACGAGTGTAAAGATGGACGACTTTTTCCTGCGCGACTTTAACCGAGCAACGACACCGAACAACACTTAAGTGTCATTTCTATCTTCCCTCACACACTCTCCTTTCCTGTCCTCTCTCCTTCCACCTCTATCATGTGTTTCCAAACCATTCCGGTTGTCTTTCAACCACGCTCTAACATCACACGCAGACGGCAACGTAATCCTGCTAACCTGCGCCCTATCTCTACATCTTCTACTACATCCCTTTCTTTCTCTGTGAGTCTCTGGAATTGTCAGTCAGCTGTAAACAAAGCTGACTTCATTTCTGCTTTTTTTTTACAATCCACACTCAGCATCTTGGGCTTGACTGAGACCTGGATACGTCCAGAAGACTCAGCAACCCCAGTTGCTCTCTCTAACAATTTCTTTTTCTCTCACACCCCTCGTCAAGTTGGCCGGGGAGGGGGTACTGGGCTGCTCATTTCAAACAATTGAACATACTCAACCCACTCTCCCCTATGCAATTACAACTCATTTGAATCTCATGCGATTACTGTAACAGCTCCTATAAAACTCCAGATTGTGGTAATTTACTGTCCCCCTGGCCAAACTCTAGACACCTTCCTAGAGGAGCAGGACGGGCTACTGTCCTCTTTCATAGAGGATGGCACTCCACGCTTAGTCTTTGCCGATTTCAACATTCATCTAGACAAGTCTTATGCTACAGACTTCCATTCACTCCTAGCTTCATTTGATCTCAAACGCCTTACCACTTCTAGCACGCACAAATCAGGCAACCAACTTGACTTAATTTGACACATGCAATTGTACTGCAGATAACATTCTGGTGCAACCACTACATATCTCTGACCATTTCTTCATTTCATTTACATTACTTTTTGCTACCCGTGTGCCATCAACCCCCTTACCGGTTACTTTTAGACGAAACCTACGCTCCTTTTCTCCCTCCCATCTTTCCTCTGTAGTATCCTCCTCTCTTCCCTCACCTACCCATTTCTCATCTCTGGATGTGAATGCAGCTACTGACATTCTATGCTCTACCTTAACCTCTTGTCTAGATGACATTTGCCCTCTCTCCTCCAGGCCAGCACAGGCTGCCCCTTCTAACCCCTGGTTATCTGATGTTCTTTGTGAGCATTGGACCAAACTCAGGGCAGCAGAGAGAAAATGGCGCAAATCAAACGATCCGTCGGACCTGAGTAGGTATCAGTCTTTGCTCTCATCTTTCTCTGCTGAAGTCCACACTGCCAAATCCTCACATTTCCACAACAAGATCAACAGCGCTCCACACATGCGTAATCTCTTCAGAACATTTAATTCTCTCCTCTGTCCCCCTCCAACACCTTCCACCACTTCTATAACAGCTGATGACTTTGCCACTTTTTTTTACAGGCAAAACTAGAACAATCAGTAGTCCGTTCTCACCTCCACACACACACGACCTCCAACCAACCACATCCACTGCTAAAACTCCCATCTTCTCCTTCTGTCCCCTCACTGAGGCGGCAGTATCCAAACTTCTCCTCTCCATCCATCCTACAACATGTCCTCTAGACCCAATCCCCTCACACCTTCTCCAAGCAATCTCTCCCACACTCTTACCTGCACTTACACACATCATCAACACATCCCTCCTCACAGGCATTTTCCCCACTGCATTCAAGCAGGCTCGGGTAACCCCACTGCTCAAAAAACCTACATTAAACACTTCTCTTATAGAAAACTACAGACCTGTCTCTTTCCTTCCATTCATAGCGAAAACACTCGAACGAGTTGTCTTCAACCAGGTCTCATTTTTTCTTTCACAGAACAACAAACTGGATGCTAAACAGTCAGGTTTCAGGAGTGGCCATTCAACTGAGACTGCGCTACTCTCAGTCACGGAAGCCCTACGAATTGCAAAAGCACACTCCAAATCATCAGTCCTCATTCTGCTGGATCTATCTGCTGCTTTTGACACTGTTAATCATCAGATCCTCCTGTCAACCCTCTCATCTCTGGGCATTACTGGGATACCACTTCGCTGGTTTGAATCCTATCTCACTGGTAGGTCTTTCAGGGTGGCCTGGGGAGGAGAGGTATCCAAAGCACATCAACTGGTCACTCGGGTTCCTCAGGGATCGGTTCTTGGACCTCTCCTCTTCTCCACATACACTACATCACTGGGTCCCATCATACAGGCACATGGATTCTCCTACTATTGCTACACTGATGACACACAGCTCTATCTCTCTTTTCAACCAGATGATCCAACGTTAGCTGCACGGATCTCAGGCTGCCTGGCGGACATCTCGCATGGATGAAAGAACATCACCTACAGCTCAACCTGGCAAAGACTGAGCTTCTTGTCTTCCCTGCCACTCCAACTCTACAGCATGACTTCACGATTCAAATAGGTTCATCAACAATCTTGGTGTAATCTTTGATGACCAGTTGACCTTCAAAGAGCACATTGCAAAGACTGCTCGATCTTGCAGGTTTGCACTACACAACATCAGAAAGATCAGGCCCTTTCTGACAGAGCATGCTGCACAACTTCTTGTCCAAGCCCTTGTCATTTCTAGGCTGGACTACTGCAATGCTCTTCTGGCTGGACTTCCATCAAACACAATCAAACCTCTACAAACGCTTCAGAATGCAGCGGCACAACTGGTCTTCAATGAGCCCAAAAGAGCCCATGTTACACCTCTCTTTATCTCCTTGCACTGGCTACCAGTTGCAGCTTGCATCAAGTTCAAGACACTGATGCTTGCATATAGAACAACCACAGGCTCAGTACCCGCCTACTTCCACTCACTATTACGAATCTACACCCCCTCCAGAAGTCTGAGATCTGCTAGTGAGCGATGCCTCGTGGTACCATCACAGAGAGGCTCAAAATCACTCTCCAGAACATTCTCATTCACCATTCCTGGCTGGTGGAATGATCTTCCCACTCCTATCCGGAATGCTGGATCCTTATCAATCTTCAAGCAACAACTGAAAACTCATCTCTTTCAGCACTACTTGACTTCATCCTAAACTTTATTAAAAAAAAAAAATAATAATACTTTTTTTCTCTTTATTTATTCCTTCCCTTGCTAGCTTGTACTTATTTGAACAATGCCTGAGACTTGTTGTTACGAGCACTTACTCTGTCTGATAGCCTCTTCAAGATGAGTCGCTTTATGTATTCCCCAATTGTAAGTCGCTTTGGATAAAAGCGTCTGCAAAATGACTAAATGTAAATGTAAATGTTATTCAGGTGTCAAAGTTGTGCAGAATTGAAGGAAGGAACCTCAAAGACAGTGCCAGAAGGATGCTGAACAGGTAAAGCCTTCAAAACGTGCCACATTAATCAAACATTGTGGTGTCAATACTCAATAAGTTACAATGCAAATAAGAAATTTAAAAAAGAATTCCTTTACTGGTCATTTTGAAATGTCAAACTTTGTCTCCTCATGTCCCCTCATCAGAATGAAGGGGGGGTGGTCCGCTGCAGAAAGAGGCATTTGAAAAGATTGCACTGTTCTCGGTCATTAGAGGTATGTATATACAACATACAACATTTACCATAGAGCTTCTCTCTTTTTTTTAACACACTGAATGGTGATACACAATATATATCTCGTTTTTGTTTTTAGTATGCATCCAAGCAAAAGAGAATGACTCCCTGTCAAAATTAGTGTAATTAAAGTAAAAAATTATGTCAAAAAAGCTTTTCTTATGCTATTTATTTTTCTTATTTGGCAGATGCTGTGATGACCAACTTCCCGGCAGCAATAGAGTTAGACTTGAGGAATGCAGTTGGGAAGCATTTTAAACAAGAAATAAAACCAATAATTAATAATTTCCTTTAAGTTCACTGTTGGTTGTTTTATTTGTTCAAATAAGTAAACCAACAAGAGGGTTAAACTTTTTTATATATATATATATATATATATATGTGTGTGTGTTGTCATTTATCCGTAATGTTTTCATGTTAAGTGTGATAACATGCTCTTTTTTTTTTCTTTTAAATATCTTATTTAAAATATTTTTTTCATTTTTATATTTTTATTATCTTAAGTTGTTAAAAATTCCATATTTTTTATAATAATATTTATATTTAGGTGTATTGTATTTCTAATATTTTATTTTGTCATTAATTCTTTAGTATTTTTATAATTTTGTATTGTCTTAAGTTGTCTAAGTTGTTACAAATTTTATTTTTCTTAATAAAAGCTGTATATTTAATTTGTTTGGATGGATTGCCATTTTGTTGTCTATTAGATGTATATATGTAGTCGTTCAATAGCGGTCTAATTGATGACTAGTCTGTTCTTGGGATATGATTAGACATCTATTAAATTTTCACTGACAGCCCAAATTTAGCCTTGTTTTAGCATAGACGTCTGGGATGTGTTTAGACGGCTATTAGACGTCTATTAAACGGAAAATTGCTTGCTGGGATAGAAGACATAGAAACGGAAGTTAAAAACTAGAGAAAGTCGTTGTTGTGCTGTTTCCTATCAGACATTCTCTGCTCGTACAGTATGTACTGTATATGACATGAAAGCCTGCGGCGGCAGGTTATTTCTGTACTTGGCAGTCTGGAGTGGACCTCAGAAGACTCGTCTGTCTTTACACGAGTCTCTGCTGCAGCCAGGGCCTTGACAACTTAAAGAAGCACCTTCACCCTTTTGAGTTCTCATTGTCTTTGATGTTGGTCCTGTACAGGTGGGCATGAGGGCAGAGAAGTTGAACACAGTATACCGAGAGCATGGACCACATACTGGCCTTGAGTCTATCAAAACTTTCAATATCTATTTCTTTGTGTTTTAAACAGTTTTTGTTGCATCTTGACTTTGTTAGATATTTTTAAGTGGTACATTATGCAAATGTTATAAACAGCAGTGTTGCCTTTTGTCATTGTCATAATGCATTGTTTGCTGTCTCTTCGTCTAGAAATATTGTAATTTTTTATTTTTTTGCAGTCAAACCCAGCTAACAAGGAATGTTCTCAGAACTTTGGGTAACATTCTGGCAAGGTTTTCAAAGTTATGAACAAACATTCTTCCAGTAACGTTAATAGAATGTTTGTTCTAAGTTACGTTATTTTAAATAATGTTCTCAAAAACATTATTTGTACAATATTAACTTTTTTAGTTGGACATTGTTTCAGAACATGTTTAGTTTGCATTGAGAAAACATTTAGATTGCAAAACGTTCGTATAACCAAAAGTAATAAAAAACAATAAAATTAAAAATTAAATAAAAAAAAATGGACATTTTGAACATTTCTAATAACATTCAGAAATAGCATTTTAAATTAATGGGAACGTTAGTAATGTTAAAAATCCTGTTTGATATTGCATCTAGTTCATGCAACACACTGGACATGGAAGGTCAAGTCGAGTGCCTTGCATTATGGGATACATCATACAATGCCTGGTCAAAGACTTTAGATCTACAAAGACGGTGCACTCCTATTACTTATGAATGGGAGAAAGCGCACCGTAACTGGAAAAAGCCAGAAACCAGGGCCTTGGTGCCTTGTTTCTTCTGTCTTTTATCTCGCATATGAGCAGACTTTTTTCCAAGTAGCTATTTTACTTTTGAGAAACTGCAACATGCAATATGCCGGTATAGTCCCGCCTTCTGAATAAAAGAGCCAATCGCTAATTAGTAAAGTCATCACGTCCTTGTAGTTGCCGTTAGAAGTTCTCTTTGCTGTAGAAACAGTTAGTGTCCCGAGACACGTTTAAGACTGCACATGCTTATTGACTGGTCTCGCCTGAAAAATCTGCTATTTGAGCATAAAAAACGAAATTTATGATACAGATGATGTCAGATTTCATTAATGATTTCAAATATGAAAATTAACCGTAAGCTTGGTCAACAGCTTTGAAGAATTGAATATTTCCCCTTTCAAAGAGATAGGTGCTGTACTTGCATGACTGAATAGTTCAATGATGGCCGTCGAGTGAAATGACTTGCCTTAAAGGGACTTTTGTGGCGTGCTGCAGTACCAAATTTCAAATGAAATGATTAAATGAATGAAATTCCTGAAATGTTCAGGCACAAATGGCACCGTTTCGTCAGAATGACCTCATAACAGTATAGTTTCCTCAGTGTCTGTTGGACTGTAAAGAGGTGCAGATGTTCAGCTATCTTTACTAGAGACTGAGGGATCGTACGTGAAATGACAAACAGAAATTCAGCGCTTCAGGAAAGCTGCTGTTCAACATTTTGGTCCCTTTATTAATGTTATCACAATTCCAAGCAACAGAACCACCATGGTCATGAAATCACCAGCTCTATATACCACTTTGCTAGACAAATAAATGATAAATAATCATTGAAAATAAGTAAAAATACACATAGTGAAGTAAAACATAAAAGCAGGCAGTGAATTCATGAAAATTCAAAAAGACAATCCAAAAAAAGAGTAAGTGCCGTAACCTTGTGTGATGGCTGGTTTTCAGTGAAACATTCATATATTCTTCTAAAAAATACGGTTCAGAAGCTCAGAAACAAATATCACAGTCATATGACAGTTTTCGTGCAAAACTCTTGGATTTACAATTAAATTCACTAGCTTTTATCACATTGAAAAATGCAGATGCCCGGTTTCAGAAAGCTTGAGGAGTTTGAAAAGCTTCTCGACCAAACCGTGGTTTAGAAAAGAGCTGTTTAATGCTCGAAATGCAGCTACTCATTGTTCATGATATGCATCTTGTCTGTGGTTTGGTGGCAGTCCTTCTATTTAATGTGAGAAATTGGCACTTCAAATCAAATGATGCAACAGGCTTTACAAATACAAATACTTTGGGGGTAAATCTCACAAAGAAATGCCCAAAACATACATATGTCTATATATCTATATATATCTATCTATATATATATATATATATATATATATATATATATATATATATATATATATATATATATATAATACAGTAATTATGTATTTATTTATTTTTAATTATGCAAATGAAACTTATTTTTAAGTGTATATTTTCATATTCCTGACAATATTTTTCTCGTGTTACAATACACTATTAACAGTTAAGCAATTACTGGTCCAAAATAGCCTCATGATGCTAAATAATTTCTCATTATACAACAGTATATCATTATTTGTGAGATTCACCCTTGGAGGTAACAGACATATAAAGTGCAAACAACAAACAGAAAATACTTTAGATACATATTTAATCTTTTACATTCACTGCCTACATCAAGAAACCAAAACCAAAATGGCAACATCTATTTTTTTAGAAAGAACACACTAAAAGAAAAGACAGAACGGCAATAGAACAAATATTACCCAAAACGTCCAACCAGAAAAATCTTTATGCTGGTCTGTAGGCGAGCGGCGTAAGTGTGTGAGAAAGCAGGCAGAGTGAAAACGCACCAAAGGGAGGAACCACAAAAATCATCAGAATAACAAAAATATCCGTCCTCACGTTTCTCTGCAAATTTGCTTAAGCTTTGTTTTGAATTTTTTTGAATTTTCTTTAAATCTGTACAGAGCTCAGGGAAAGTCTATTTGGTTATTCCCAGCTGGCATGTAGAAAGAAGCTTTTTTTTTTCACCGTTGTTCTTTACATTGATGGGTAACATTCAAGGCGTATAGCTAAAAAGGAATAGGACTGTACAAGATCACTTCACGGTCCAGGATACACGCTCTGATGCTGGACATTGACAGAAGAAGAAAGAAATGGCAAATAACGTTTTGTTTTATTTATACAGTATTTTACAGCGAAGGGTTGAACTTTAGTTTCCTGTTCTCATCACAGAAGCTCACAGGAAAGACTGAACGATGAGTCTGTGATGAGATGAGATGTCATTCTGAGGAAGAAGAGAAGATTGCTTTGCTTGTTTTTCCCCCTTCTTCACCTTTCGAACGTTCAGAAGGCATTCAAGCTCTCCAGAGCCACCTCGTAACAGAATTTGTACTGCTCCTAAGCAAAAACAGAAGCAATAGCAACAATGCATTAGCAGTTCAAAGGCAGACGCCGCTCAGGGGACATTTCCCTATAACCCCTGCATTAATAATGCAACCCCATCATTAGACAGTCACTTTTATTACAGGAAAAACATCTGCTTATAATAGAGAAACAGTCTCATCAGCCGTCTAGATGTCAGAGGGCTCCTGTTATTTTTATAATGCCACTTTTACAAAGTTTGTTTACATTAGGTTCATTATAATGATATGTTTATAATAGAGATCGCAAGCATAAATAGAATTATCTAGAATCACTTTTTTTATATAAAAATTACTTTATAAAAATCAATGCAATCAATCTCAGCCTTAGAGGAAATTAATAAGCTGTAATCATTAAAAATAAATAAATAAAAATTAGGAATCTAATAGAGAAATAAAATGAATGAATATACATAAATAAATTGTTACACTCACAAATAGGAATTTCTTGCCGATAAAATATTTTTTGAAGTGAGTACAAATAACAAAAATCACTAAAGAAATTTTTAATGAATTTATTAATAGGTACATTTCTTTTCTAGTCTAATGGCCATAAGTAACCTGACATTAATTCTATTTTGGTCCAGCATCACATCAGACGCACAGCTGTGGAGTTTTTTGGTTTTCTCCAGCTGAGCGAGATGTTTGGAGTGCAGTCGGAGGAAGAGGTGCAGGACAGATGTCTAATTGCACCTGCAGCAGCCTCCTATTACACTCAAGACGTTCTCTCAGAATTGCAGAAAGTGCATCTGTGACTCTCAGGGTTTTGAGGTGAACGAGTAATTACACTCCTTTTCTGTCTCAGAGCGATGAAGAGCGGCAGACATGCTGCGGAGACTCATGGAACTGTTGCTTCAAGTGGAATCATCAAGACCACCAACAAAATTCCTGAAGATAGTGAGTATCTGAATATGTAAGCACTCAACAGCCTTCATCTGGTAGAGAACTAAGGACGATGAGGATGGAATCATATGGTAGTAAACAAAAAAAAATAAAATGCTCCCCATAGAGAAGACTTGTGATTGGAAGTAGTGTAGAGAAAGAAATAATACCATCTCTAAATGACTAGCTAACAAGTGGCAACCTGTGTTAATGAATGTGATGTAACTAAAGCCCATTGGTTAATATTATTATTTTATCATTTTTTAAAGGACTATTTAAACTTCCTATTTCCTTTGAAATGTGAATACTGGAAAGAAAAGCAAATTAACGGGATTTTAATTTTAAAAATAGCTAACTGAAAGTTACTAACAAAAAGTACCTTCACTGAAGCTATATCATTTATATTTATAAGATTACATGATTCAGCTAACAAGATTTTTTATTTTATTTTTTTAAATTAAAGTATCAAAAATACATTAATACACAAATTAACACAATATTACTTAAAACACATTTGCACTGCTGTTTAAAAGTTTGAGGTTGGTAAGAATTTTTTTTCTCTTCTCACCACGGCTGCATTTATTTGATCAAAAATGCAGTAAAAACAATTCTACAATTTAAAATAACTATCTGAATATATTTTAAAATGTAATTTATGATGCAAAGCTGAATTTTCAGCATCATTACTCCAGTGTCACAAGATCTTTCAGAAATCAACTAATATGCTGATTAAAATTATTATTATATAAAAAGGTTGTACTATTTAATATTTTTGTGGAAACATGACACATTTTTTTTCAGAATTCTTTGATGAATAAAAAAGTTCAAATGAAGCGAATTTATTTAAAATAGAAATAGAAATCCTTTATACAGGCATGCAAACAGGTAAGGGGGAAAAAGGTGAGAATATTGCACGAATCGGGGGCAGGCTCCACACAGAATTTCTTTTAAAGATATTTGCTTTACATGCTCATTTGTAGTTACTTTAAGGTATTTTTTAAATATTTTTTATTACCTTATATATACAAAACTGTAATTTTTCACACACAAAAAAAATAAAAAAATAAATAAAACATCTTGTTGCAACACTTTACAAAAATCAAGATTGAATATATTTGGTCAAAATCCCATGTTATAAAAGATGAAGTGCTATGCAGGCTCTTAAGACAATATTGGCTGATTAGATGGCAATGCTGACCTAAAATACAAAATGTTTGCCCTCTCTCTTCACTGTTCCCACATCTCAGACCTCAAATACATAAAATATTACCCTTTTAGACATAATTTTTGAAGTAAAGAGCAAAGAAAATACCATGCAAAACTTATTGAAACAACCAGTTCTTTATTTACCCTTGTTAGATCACTGAAAGGTGAGGAGTTTGCATCTAT
Organism: Spinibarbus caldwelli; assembly: GCA_039654775.1. NCBI lineage: Eukaryota > Metazoa > Chordata > Actinopteri > Cypriniformes > Cyprinidae > Spinibarbus > Spinibarbus caldwelli. The sequence continues at coordinate 30,558,645 of CM077236.1, forward strand.
GTTTATAACATCGTCTTTACTGTCACTTTTCATCAATTTAATGCATCCTTGCTGAATCTTACTGACCAAAAATTTTAGTGTCTTAAACTGACACTACACACAATATTAATTAAAACACATTAAATTATGTGAGTCAACTGAAAACACAGTACTAAACAGCAGAGAGATATGCATATAGCTCACCATTGTCTCCACCATGTTGGCTTTGTTGTTCCTCAGTGTCTTTACTGTGTGGAACACGTCCACAATGTTCTGCTGCTGGATCATCTCACAGATGCTACAGATGGCACAAAACGTCCCGCTGCGTCCTCCACCAGTCCTGAAGAGATCAACAACAATAAGGCATGAGAAACAAATCACACATCCCATAATGTCACAGATACGCAGAGTTAATATCCCATAAAATCACAGCTTGACTTGTGCAACATTTCTGAAGATCGCAGGCCTCATGGCTCCAACCTTGAAGTGTGTCATTTTATTGTGATGTTAAAATAGCTTCTAATATCTCAGTTTAAAGTGCAGCCATTCATAGTTTCATTTCCTCAAAAAACAAACACTGATGGCACATTACGCACGGTTTATAAGTATAGTCTTCATCAGAACTGAGATTACGAAAGCAAAAGGCTTGTTTTTGAATCTGGATGTTTGCTTGAACAGAGAACATTGCAGAACTGCTGGTAAATCAGATAACTAGCATTGATCACGGGTCAGTTTAACACCTGATTAGTTATCAGTACAATGACATGACACAATCAAGTAGAGAATTGTCTTCAAAGTGATTCATGCCATTTGCAGGATGTCAGCATAACTGACATTTTTAAATTATTTCTCTCGGGGAAACTGCTCTGCATTCAACAGCTGAACTTTTTTGACAGTGATGAGAAAGTAATGAAGTTGTCAGATCTTTTGTATCTCTCTGGCTTTAATTTGTGACGCTGATAAGATTGTCCTTGGCTCAAAGGCTGTGCGGTTTTATCCTTTAGTCCTTTTAAAGCTGCAGTTTTAATCTACGATTCTGTATCGACTGCTTCACAGTGCACACAGATTTTGGTGAAAAGCTGTGAAATACATCTTGAATGATCAAAATTTGCTTCATTAATCTCTTATTAGCTACAACAGACAGTGTCTTGCATATGTTAAAATCTGTAGAGAAATCAGTCTATTCCAGTTAAAGGAATAGTTTACCCAATAATGAAAAGTTGCTTAAAATATACTCAGGCCATCCAACTTGTAGATGAGTTTGTTTCTTCATTGGAACAGATTTGGGACATTTAGCATTACATCACTTGCTCACCAATGGATCCTCTGCAGTAAATGAGTGCCGTCAGAATGAGTTGTGTGTTTGTAAGAAACAAATCCATCAAGACTTTTGAACTTTAATCCGTTACTTCTGGGCAAGATATGAATTAATAATCCATTATAAGGCTTCCTCCAGTGAAAAAGTCCATCCCCTGTTCTCCTCTCACATCAAAATCCACATATTGGTTTAGAGGTGTTTTGGACAGTTTTCACTTGTAAATGGTGCTTGATCTGTGCATATTTCTCTCCTGATTCAGACGAAGTGACTTGTTCACAGGAGGAATCCAAAACGCTGCTGCCAGGATTCTGAATAGAACCAGAAAATCTGAACATATCACACCAGTCCTCAGGTCCTTAGACTGGCTTCAGGATTGATTTTAAAGTACTATCACTTTTTTTTTAAATCACTCAATGGCCTAGGACCTAAATACATTGCAGATATGCTCACTGAATATAAACCAAGCAGACCACTGAGATTATTAGGATCAAGTCAGCTAGAAATACCAAGGGTTCACTCAAAACAAGGGGAGTCCACATTTAGCTATTATGTCGCCTGCAGTTTTAACCAGCTTCCAGAAGAGATCAGATGTGCTAAATCAATAGCCATATTTAAATCTAGACTCAAAACTAATCTGTTTAGCTGTGCATTAACTGAATGAGCACTGTGCTACATCCGAACTGACTGCACTGTATTTTATGTTTAATCATTTTTTATTCTTAACAATTCTAATTCATTTTAAATCAATTTTTAAATCATTAAAAAAACAATTGTGATTTTTTTATGATTATTTTAATTTCTTTTATGTAAAGCACTTTGAATTACCATTGTGTATGAAATGTGCTATATACATAAACTTGCCTTGCCATGTCTTGAGGATGCATTACTTCAAAAAGGACTCATTTGAAGTTAAAAACATCTTAATAATTGATTTGTTTCTTACAAAAATGCAGCTTTTGGCTTTACTAGATGTTAATTGATGGACTAAAGTTGTGTGGATTATTTGTGAATTATTGTGATGTTTTTATCAGCTGTTTGGACTCTCATTCTGACGGCACCCATTCACTGCAGAGGATCCATTGGTGAGCAAGTGATGTAATGATAAATTTCTCTAAATCTGTTCCAATAAAGAAACAAACTCATCTACATTTTGCATGGCCAGAAGGTCAGTACATTTTCAGCAAATATTTGGGTGAACTATTCCTTTAAGTACATAGAATGTGCATTTAATATATCATCAAAAATGCATTATATTTCAGGTTGATACATCACACACCACATAACATTATCCTGCTATGTGTTTTGCTGTGTTTCTATTAATATTGTCCAGTCAAATCTGCTCATCACAGGGTTTCTCCAAACAAGACTAATTCATTAACATGTTTAGGGGTTTATGTAAAACAGCTGTGAGTTGTGATGGAGCTGGTGTTGTGGAGGTCACACTCACAGACAGTGGACCACCGTGCGTCCGTCTCCTCCGTCATACTGCTCCTGCCACTTGGCCAGTCGTCTGACCAGCTGCAGAATAGAGCGTTTGGACAGCGGCGTGTCTCTGTACGCTGGCCAACCAATATATTGGAAATGCTGGACCAGCCGGTAGCCGTCTTGAGGCTGGAAGCAAAACAGGAGGCGTTCTGAGAACATTTATCCAGAAAACATTTATGTCAACTTATGTTTCACAAAGTGAAAGTGTTGAACTTTTAGTATAAGACTGACACCCCATAGTCAAGAGAATCCACATGAAGACATCTTTTTGAAGTCAAATGAAATTGAAATCGACTTATTCATAATAATGTTGAATAATTGACTTATTCATAATAATGTTGATCTAAATATCTCAGTTGTCTCTTAGACAGCAATGAGATTAAATGAAGATAAATGGGGAGGTTCAGAAGAGATCACAATGTCTCAAAGCCCTCAAAATTTCTCATCAAATTTTTCCTCAACAAATGGTCTGAGCTGCTATTCACATTGATTTTATAGCTCTATAACTCTTACACTGTAAAAAATAAGATTTTTTTTAAGTTGTACATAATAATTACTGGAATATGCTTTACAAGAAAATACCATTTCAGTCTTTCTACATTAATTTCATTATTAATTATGTGTTACTTGCCATTGTTTTGTAATTAATGGTGAAATTTACTAGCAATTTCTGATTCAAAATTGTTTCTACACCAATATTTTAATGTATGTGAACTATTGACTGATTTATGTTTTTATTTTTTATTTCTCAGTTTTTAGGAGAAGCAACAAAATTGATACTGAAATTAAACCCTTACTAAAAACTCAAGCCTCCTGAGCTTTGAAAGTGCAACCTTGGAACAATAAATAACTGAAAGCTGGTTTGGAAATGATTGTAACCATTTTGTCTGTATATATAACATTCACACTACCTCCAATTCTTGCAGTGACACTGAAAAGCAAAAAATAAAACATCAAAAAAGAAGCGAAAGCAGACAGAGATGTCAGCTGGATACTGCAGTCAGACCAGATCAGCTAAATGAGAGTCATATTACACACAATTTGCCATCGATGGAGCCATTTCATGGCAAATTTGTGATGCTGTGGCACTTATTTATTTTGTGCCGCTATGCTGCGCCGGCACAGATTAGCTACCCGGTAAACCTCGCCTGTCACCGGCGGTTAAAGAGAATGAGGGGGAAGAAAAGAGAAGGGAAGCAGGAGGAGGCGGGATGAGTCTTCTGAAACGTTTGACGCTCGAAACACGCCAAGCTTCAGTAATGACTGCTAATGTGCACGAACAGAAAGCTCAAGCTAACTCGCATGGAAAAGAAGAAAAACAGCTCGAAAGCTTTTATCAGCTGTGGCAGGATGGTGGTCAAATATTTATGTGATTATTGTGCTCTTGCATATGTGTCTGGCAGCACGAATCACGTTCAAAGATGCATGATGTGCTGAGTGTTGAAATCATGCGGATTGAGAAGGACTATATAGTCGAGGCCTGTTTCTGGCTTATGACATAATTTCTCACATCACTAACTCAGGGTCATAATCTCAGCTGCTGCTGATTTACTGTCACATTAGGAGCCAAATCAAAGTGACTGAAGTGAATTTTGATCTCTTCTTGAGCTCTAGGATTTTGGCTTTTAAAAAGCCATTTTATTTTAGTGAGTCATAGTAAGGATGGACTGACACTTTCAGGGGGTTCAGCTTGGCTTGAGGCTCATCATCAGGAAACTGTTTGAAAACCATCAGTATTTCTTCCACTTCAATTTGGTAGCTAATGGCAAAAAAAAAAAAAAAACCCTACTATATCTTTAAAAAAAAAAAAAACTTTTTTAAAAAAGTTTTAAACTACAGATTTTTGATAAATCATGACAGTGCTTGTTGACAAATCATTTGACAGGAATAATTTAAGCAGCTGTTGCTATGGTTTCTCCTCAGGTCAACGTGACTTCTGTTCACAAGCATCTGTTTAGCGGCAAGTGAAAATGCACACTAATTTTGAAACTTAACTTTTGTTACTGAAATGTTGCTTGTACGGTTTTTTTTTTCATGAACTGGGTTTATATGTATCACAGTGTCTGCAAAAATATCATGCTTATATGGTGTTGTTCTGCCTAAAATATTTAGAAGAACAACTGTTTTCAACATTGAAAATAATAAAAAAAAATGCTTCTTGAGCATCAAATCATGATTTCTGAAGGATTATGTGACACTGAAGACTAGTGTAATGATGCTGAAAATTCAGCTTTGTCATTACATGAATAAATTACATTTTAAAACATTCAAATAGAAAACAGTTATTTTAAATTGTAATAATATTTCACAATGTTATAGTTTACTGAATTTTTGATCAAATAAATGCAGCCTCTGTACGCATAAGAGATTTGATTTAAAAACATAAAAAAATTAACTTTTAAAAACCTTTGAACAGTAGTGCATATATAAAATTTGCACTGTGGGCAAAAAAAGAAAAAAAAAAAGAGATCTGGCAGACCTGGTTGGAGTCTGCGTATCAACAAAGGATCAAATGACGGAGTGAGAAGCAAATCAATGAACACATTTCTGCCTCAGTCACTCAACTGAGTCCCAAAGAGCCACTAAACTGCAGTCTCTTCCCTGTCCACTGACCCCACTTACCCGTGCCATGTTGCAGATCCTAAAAATGCGATTGATAATGTCCTCGTCAATGTCAGCGGAGATGAATTCAACCTGAATGGGGCCGTAGCAGCAGGAGCCTTTCTCTGGCCAGTACTGCATGCAGAGCTGTAGCGAGGGAGAGAATTACAGCAAATAAGTACACTGAACAGAAGTCCACATTCAGACAACGTGACTCAATAATGTACTTAAGAGTTCATGAAGTTGAAATCTAAAGAGTGCAACTTCATGCAACAACTCAATAATTCTAAAGTCCACAAATCTAAACTCAAATTGCAGTATGCCAAAGAAATCTGTTCCAATGACCCCTCACTTACTCACTCAAACTTAAATGAGTCACATCATGATGAATCAAATTTCCCTTGATCTTCTGAGATAAAAGAGTTTGTTATACTATGAAAATATACTGTAACTTTTAGAACTCCTAAGTGAAAAAAGACCATTTATTGAAACTAAACTTTCCTGACATTCCTGGGAAAAAGTTATCATATATATTAGTTATATTTCATATATACACTACCATTCTAAAGCTAGGTGCTTGTACTATTTTTACACTCAACAAGGCTATATTTATTTTAACAAAAAAAAAAAAAACAAAAAAAAAAAAAACAGTAAAAGAAGCAATACTGTGAAATATTATTACAATTTAAAATGGCTGTTTTGTATTTGAAAATATTTTTAAAAAGCAATTTATTATTATTGGAAAAGCTGAATTTTCAGCATCATTACTCCAGTATTGAATGTCACATGATCCTTCAGAAATCTTTCTAATATAACCCTACTCTGACGTAATTGTTTCTCAGGGGGACGTAAGTGATTTTCACCATTTACAGGGGGTAGTTGGTGATTTTAATACCGTCCGAATCCAGGATGTCAGTGTTTTTCTCTCACCAACCCCCAGTGCTTAATTTGTAAATTGCGAGGTCCCGGAAAAAAGTGGGGTAACGGATCCGGCATGTGATTACAGGAGGGAGAGGTAACGGAGCATTCGCGTAATTACATTGGTGGACCAGTTTAAGAGATTAACAGCATGCATCGGTTGCTTTTAGGGTCCGTGCGGTCATGAATAACCTGGAAAAGCCATGAAATTTTAAAACAGAAATTCCAAGCCTGAAAAAGTTTTGAAAAAGTTGTGGAATTAATTTTTACAAATCTCTGTATAATGGAGTTATATTTAATCAGGTCCTGAATTTTGGTGGGGGATTGTGTGTATATCGCATAGTTTTACTCATTCCCGTAGCTTTCAAGCTTATAATGAGGGAAATTCTTGCATTTATTCAATATAGCATGTAGGTTAGATGAGCAAATAAATCCACACAAACTATAAGATTAAATCAGTCATTTGAAACCAGCTTTTGAAACCATGAACTCTCTCAGAACATGCTTCACATCAGCGCATCTGGTCTGCACTACAACGAGCTGCTGCACGCTGCGATACAAGACTTTCACTCACAATTTGGGACAGCTGACAGAACTGTCACTTGACTAATCGGGTCATTGTTGCATTGTCACAAAAATGTATAATTTGCACATCTTTTTAAGTATTTTCAAGCCATTTGGTCCTCGCGCACTCCAGAGGCTGTAGGCTATTCTGTGTGCTCACACAGTTACATCCAAAGTGCGCGCATATAAAGCCGCTATTTTTCATAGTTTGTTGAGCATAAGTGACCATATACACACAAAATGATGTCTAAATGGCCGTCCTGGCGAGTATCCCCTTTAGCACAGTAGGTTCCTAAGTGTAAACAGTTGAGAAAGAAAACGCATGTGTAACAGTATGGATCCATGCATTCGGTCTTGTGAGAGCAGCCTCATGTGAGCAGATGTTCACGTCGCGTCTTTTGCATGCTGAAGTTTGTTATTTCAAATGTAGATGTGCGGCAAGCGTGCTCATAATAGAAGATTTTTCATGAAATATATGCACGCTATAGGTCAGCACGAACGTCTTTCATTGGCGCGTGAGGAGGGGGAGCTGCCAAAATGAGATCCGGCTTGTTCCGACACAAATTAAGCCCTGCCACCCCCGTAAAAATCCCTGGCCGAATTACCTACTGTTTTTTGACAAACACCAAGGTCGTATGGTAATTTAATTGCCGTCTGAATCCACATCTCTGAGTTTACGAGAAGAAATTGATTCAAAATTCAGTGTTTAAACCCTTTTTGAGCACTCCCGAACACAGTAAGAGGTAACGTTGTACTTCGGTGTAATTTGCATACATATTTATTTCTGAAATGCTGGAAAGTATTTAAAAGAACAATACTTCATAACTGCTCCACCACAGCGAGTGAGAGCAGAAAGAGAAGAAAAGCACGTAAACATTCGAAATGGGTCTTCATTTTGGCAGCAGCAGGTATGCAATACAATTTTAAAATGCGTATTATAAACAAATATATAATGCGTATAATTATATGCAACTATAGCGCGTCTATTTTCCCATTTTTAAACAGGAGATTTAAATAATCAAATAATAAATAGGTTTATATATTATAAAATATGCTTGGAATAATAAGAATACATTTTACATAATAATAAGTATTTTTACATTTTACACAATAATAAGAATAAATTTGTAAATAAAAGTCATTTTATTTACAGCAGACAATCATGTGACTGGTCACGTGAGCAGCGTGTTCCCGGGTTTGTAGGATCACAGAACTCACTCCTCCACGGTGAATAAATCGCCATCCGAATCCATGAGTTTTATCACTGTTGATTTATTTTTATAGACGTCCATATGAGAAACAATTACCGTCCGAATCGGGCTTATGCTGATTTGCTCAAGAAACATTTCTTATTATTATCAATGTTGAAAACGGTTGTGCTGCTTAATATTTCTGTAGAAACCATTTTTTTCAGAATAATGATCAATGTAATGTGTGCTTGCTGAATAAAAGCATTCATTTCAGCATATACTTTATATAAAACATAATTTATATTAATGTGTGCATAAAAACTTTTTTATTTAGGCTGCATTTTTTGGATTTGCCCTCCTTTCTAGATTGAGTGTCATCCACAAAAATAAATACAACACTATGAGGAAAATAAATCCCATCTTCCAACATCCAGTTGCAACAGATAACAAATGGTGGTGAGGGTCAAGTACTTCACATACCTGTGCAGCATCCATTTCATTCAGCATCACAATAGTGGAGCAGTTGTAGTCGAACACTAGCCTCCAGAAGTCGGCCACGGTGTTGGGCAGAGGGTGCTGCGTTACAATGAAAGCCGCCGGCTGTTTGTGGCTCTAGGACAATCGATAAGAATACAAGTTAACTCTTCCTTTCAGCACTGAAGATGTGCCCGATCCCAACACATCCCAACGTGCCTCACATGGGTAATGACCTAAACTAAATGGAGAGCTGCAGAGGGACAGGGAAGACACAGAGACTGAGTGATAACCTTGCCAAAGGATTCATTGACATGGACTGCCGAGGCTTTGTTTGAGACAAACACACATGCTCTGCTAGCACGGGTCGGCCGTTCATTTCATTTGCTGCTTATCTTCTTTTCATCTTGTTGTTCTTTATCTGTGGTGCGTGTCTTCTGTCTTGATTATCCTTTTTGGATGCTGAGTGAAGACGCTGGTTTATGGTACGAGTGTGATTATGATCTATGTGTGCAGATTACGGAGATGTGATCTAATCTTGTACTCTGTTAAATTGGCTTGTTTATATGATTGTTACTGTGTGATCTCCAGGCAGTTCTGCTCCGCTTACCTGTAGTTTATCAGAGTGTACTATGGCATGCTCTGTAATATATAATGTTTGAGTTATTTACTGTAAAAATACCTCTGTAATATATAATGTTTGAGTTATTTACTGTAAAAATACTGCAAGTTTTAAAACTCAAAAAATTTCTTCTTAGTTCAAATAGACCATTTATTGATACTGAGCTGCAAAAAAATGACTTTTTTTATTTTCATATCTGTGACTAGATAAAATTGATGATGAAACAATGCAAAATACAATGCAAAATATTTAATATCAAACTCATTGTCATCTGTCTCAAGATGTATGTTGTGCCGATCTGATTCTAGTCTGATTCATGCAAGTGAATTAATTCATTCTAAATGCTCTTCTAATACTTCACAATAGAACATCCGATTTATTTCAGTGATTCATTGATTTATTCCAGTTTGTTTAGACATCCTTGTAAATGAACACACTGAATCAATTGAAAGCACCTACATGACATTTATTGCAAAATATTTAGTTGTATATAATACACATTTTGATGTCACGATTTGATGTTATCATTCTAATTGAGTTTATTCGCTCAAAACCCATTATTGTTTTGTGTCTCACGTGTAACTTCAGCTAGCTACTTGTTAGTAGCTTATAGCTAGCTACATTTTCAAAAGAGTAGCTTGACTCTAATTACTTTAAATTACAAGAAGCCTTTAGTTTCAAGCTACATTTGAAAAAAAGTTCTCCAGAGTTCAGACAGCGAAGATCTGCGAACAAAAGTATAGCAAAATGGCAACTGCCAGCAATTTATTTGTGGTCATTCTGAACGCTCCTTTATAGTTTAAATCTCGAAAAATCTCGGCCCGTTTAATCTATTTAAATGTTTAGCTAAATTTGGACTAAATTATGAAATCACAAATTATGTTTGGGTATTATAAGTGTAAAAAATTAAATATGACCCCTTTAAAGTTCAGTGCAAGATTGACAACAGAATGCAATTATACTAGATTTTTGGTAACACTTTACTATAGGGACCAGTTCACACTATTAACTTGTTGCTTTTTAGGATGCCTATTATTAACATATTGGCTGTTTATTAGTACTTATAAAGCACATATTCTGCATGACCATATTCTCCATCTCTAATCAATACCTAAACTTAACAACTACCTTACTAACAATTTATAAGCAGCAAATTAGGAATTTATTGAGGCAAAAGTTTATTAATAGCAAGAATTGGACCTTAAAATACAGCGTGGCCAGATTTTTCAATTAAAGTAGGCCAGGTGACTTCTAACAAAAGCGATCAAACTTACATCCATCAGTGCTGCATTGATGTAATTGCTGGATTCGCCATCAACAGAAATGAGGAAAGGCAGGCAGCGGTCCACCGCGAGGACGTCCATGCTGCGGTTCTTATCGTGGTTACGCGGGAGCAGACCTACGCTGCAGTCCTCTGGACGGACACGTGGTGTCACTATATTCAGAGTCTGAAAAAGAAGACAAGAAGGACTGTAACATACACCTTTAAAACATAGAAAAACATTAGGCTGCTCTTGGTCTTACTTGGGGGAAAAATGGTGCGTTTAAAAACCAATTCCGCTCACACTGCTGGTCCGACCACAAGCAATGCAAATATTTTAGTAAACCGAAGGTCAGTCATTACTAATGTATAAGACAGACTGAAGAACAGAGACATTGAGGGAGAGAGAGAGACAGACAGTGAGAAATGGCTTACAAGAGAGAAAGATGCAGCGCTAGATAGAAAATGAAAGATCTGGGAGGAAAGAAAGATCGAAACATATTCATCATATTTTATGAGACACCTCACAGATCTGAAGATTTGCTTCCCACTCAGATGGTAGTGGCTCGCTCATTTCACAGGGAATACAAAACATAAAGGCACCATGAAAAGAAATAGCTCAGCTCTGGTCTCTATGGGGCTCCGGCTCCTCGTCGATGGCTCGAAAAGAAACCCTTTCTACCTTGATGTTTGAGTCACCATGTCTACTCACCTGCCTCATCTAAATGGGTTAAGGATGCTGTCGTGCTTTGCCGATTGACTTATTTAAGAGCACTTCGAATTCAGGCGTAATCATGAAGAAATCACACCAGAGAGCTTGATAAAGTTGTTAGAAATAGCTGCGAGGCCTTCAGCCATAATGCAGTACTACCAATCGACAGCAAAAACCTTGGAGGATTCAGTAAATTAGGCCTCCACGTGGGCTGCTCGTGTAGCTCGCTGATTATAGTTTAAAGAGCTGCAGGAACACGAAGCATGAAGTTAAAAAAAAAATGCATGTTCCCACTGTTTTTAAGACTCAGAGGAAAGATCAATCACAAATGACATCTGTTTAGTATCTCATTTGCTCTTCCTAGACTCTAATGAGATTGAATGAAGAGCAAATGGAGAAAGATATGAGAAATTAGATTTCTACAATGTCACAGACTGAGCTCAAAGTCTGCAATCAAATAAGACTATGAACTTACTATGAACTCAAACATTTCTCATCAAGTTCTTCAAAGACTAAATGATCTGAGGTACGCTATTCACAGTAATGTTTTAGGTCTGTACTTTTGGGTTATGAAAAAGCAATTTTCCCTTTGGACATATTAATTCACTTGTTGTTTTGTTGTGCAAAATGTTAACTGTTGTATTGATGGTATGTTCACATTTTAGAAGTAATCTACATAGGAAAAACGACATTATTTTGGTAGAAATTGATCTATTTGTGTAAACGGCTCACCTGAAACTCATCTTTGATCTGGCTGGAGTTGGTCTGAGGGTCCAGTCGGCTGATGTTGTAGTAGATGGCTCTGAATTCACACACTGGGATAGCTGTGTTCCCACACAAACATGCTTCCAGAATGGCATCATGCACAAACACATACTGCTCCTGCAGAGAGAGAGACATAGATATCAACACTTACAGAAAATACTGTGGTACACTCATGGTAAGACATGCTAATATCATGTTAAGAGCATATATGAATGCACCAAGTTTAAAATAATTTGTTTGTATCAAATCAATGCAATTTGTATGTATCAAATAAACATCTTTATGCATAATGCATAAGACACCAAAAAAACAAACAAACAAAAAACCTCTGAATGGTAGTCTTTATACCTGTACGTGTGTGTGTTCTAAAAACATACTTTTTTTTTTAGTTTAATATTTAAATGTAAGGCAATATCAGATTTACAATTCGACCCTATTGAAGACACTTTTAATTATCTTGCTGATTCAAAATTTTTGAAATGGCTGGTAGCTTGTAGGTCAGATGAGAAAACCTCCTTTTGGCATTTTAGCACCAATTTTTAATAATAAAAACAATAAATCACAGCTCTAAAATAATTAAGGGTTTGATTTAAACTTTTACATCTTCAAACCACCCAATCTACATAATTCATGAACATCCAAACACATACGTTTAAAGAGCCCGACCTCAAGCTCAGAGCGATCGCGCACAGCATCATAGCAAATCATCAGGAAAATATGGAGTCAATACTCTGCACAAACGTTAGTATGAGAGTGGTGCATGAACACTGATGCATGAAGCGCAATTTGCTGATGGCGAAATGACTCCAGCCTCAGGGATGTTTTACATGGATTACAGCGCTGCAGCTTCTGATGCTGAAATCCTGCGGTGGCAGCAAAGTCCCCCTAAACCGTTCCAACTGCAGCCTTAAAAATGAGATCAAGGGGGCACTCAAAGCACCGTCCCCCATCCTGCAGCTAATATTAAACTCCTTCTTAAACCCCAGCCCCAAATATGGGCCGGAATTATCCATATTTTAACTCAACAATGCCTCCGGCTTAAAGGTTTGAACGCTAATGTAGGCCTTTGATCCACACTAAGCTAAAGTCAAGCTGGGTTGACCTCTCGTACCTACTACTCCATAACCTGGTGAGCACTTCTGCGGAGGGCTGACGACAAAAGACGAGGAAAAAGCCCTTTAAAAGATTAATTGCTGTGTGTTGTGTCTGTGGAGGATTATCTTTGAATGGAGCTGCAGGCTGACACAAATTGCCTCCCAGAAGCCATTATCACCACCACTGTGTTTAGTGTTAGTCTTTTAAAAGCATGCTGTTTAAAAGCATACATCCAAAAAACATGGAATATTAGAATGGATCGAATAAAATGCCACGTTGACTTGATATAGTCAGTGTTATTTAGTGAGCATAAATAACAAGAATTATTATTTAAACATCAATAATAATAATAATAATTTATTATTATTATTATAAATAATAGAAATAAATCATCATTGTGCTAAAAAATAATTCAGTTAATAATTCATCAGTTTTTCACGTCAAATGCTTGAATGATTTTCAAGGCTTAAAGGCTGATTTTTTAAAACAATTAACACTTGTAAAATATGAAATGCAAAATAAACCAGTTAATCTTTTAGATTTATTGTGTCTACTTGTTGCATTAAAAAAATAAATAAATAAAAAATAAAATAAACCTAAACTAAACAAAAACAACTAATGCAATAGTGCTATACTAATTTTCATCCACCACTAGGGGGCATGACTTTGAATTCCAACATCCAGTAAATTCTTGGTAGGGAATCTTCCTGTCAGAGCCAAGGCAAGTTCATGTTCTGGCTGTTTTGATGTTACAGTGTGGAGATTAATGTAGGGAAGAGAAATGTTATCTAAGTTTTAAACTGAAAATAGATGACTTCAATATCATCTTCACAGACTGGAGAGCTTAGTAAAAGGCTATGTGAGTGTGAGCGAGTTTCTGAAAATAGTGAATGGGTAAGCGACTGTGTGTGTGAAAGAATGAATCATTTAGTGAAAGAATGAATGAGTATATAAGTTTGTGCATAATCTGGCTGGCTGAAAGACAAACTCTTGTCGTTCTGCTCACCTCTGTCTGGACCATGTTGACTCTCTGTGAGCGCAGTTCTCTGATGCAGTTGAAGATGTCCACCACACCTTCACTCTCTGCCATGTCCAACATAATGTCCACTGCAATGAAACAGCCTGTTCTTCCAGCACCAGCACTGTGGAAAATACAGAAGAACAGGTTTATGTGAGACTTTTGACCTAATGATAATCTTCTACCAGCTCCATTTCTGCTGTAAGACTGCAACTGAAGTGACATTAATCATTTTACAAAATTATATTTCAGAAATGGTTCTTTTAAGCTGTCTATTCAAAGAAAAACAGTACAATTACCACAAAAATATTAAGAAGCACAACTGTTTTCAACAATGCTAAGAACAAATGTTTGTTTGTGCAGCAAATCAGCATATTAGAAGGATTTCTGAAGGATCATCTGATGCTGGCTGCTGAAAATATACAGTATACTGTATATATTAAAATAGAAAACAGTTTTTTGTTATATTTCACAATGCTACTTACAATATTACTGATTTTACTGTATTTTTGATCAAATAAATGCAGCTTTTGTGAGCATGAGACTTCTTCTATATGTTCATTTATCATTAAATAAAAATAAATGTTTATATATTTATATTTAATAATATATTTACTAACCCTAGCCCTTGAATTTATTTAGTTATTTATTTAGTTATTTATTTCTTTTTATTTTTCTTGCAGGAATTTGGTGGGTCCCCACACTGTACATGTCATGATTTTAAGATTCTACTATGTTTCTGGGGACATTCTGTCCTCACAACATGGCCAAAACCTGACCCCCACACACAACACATTCATAAGACTGAGATTTTTGTTAAGATCCAAATGTTAGGTGTTACGAAAACAAGTCTCTGGCAGACCAAGATGCTTGTGCGTGTAAGAGAGCATTTGGACAGAAGATGTGCCATCAGTCAGTCTAAAACGACACACACACACACAAATACAGAGCAACTCCATGGTGTCACAGATTGGCCGTCACTCACAGTGATTAATGGTGCGAGTGGTAAACAACTGACAAAAAGAAAGTAAGGGACAGAGAGGGAGAGCCAGGGAGGATGTCCTTTACACCTCACATCCTCAGTCATTCATTCACTATTATCATCATCCCCAAATTACCAGAAGTTTTCATTAGAAAAGCCTACTGGATCATAATTGATATGCACATTTCTAAGGCATCTAAATTATCAATATGATCAATACTTTGCAGAAAAACAGTTGTACACAATCTACTACATGCCTTCTGGTGTCTGATTGACCTTTTAGTAAAAGACGTTAAAATGCCCCCTTCAGGTCATGGTACATGGTCATGGTCTTTGCCTTGAAATCTTCTGAAATAAAAATACAGATTTTTATAAAGTAAACATAAGACTACATTTAATATTGTTAGTAATATTTCAAGATGAACATTCACAAGACTGAAGCAACAGTCATTAATGTGGGTTTAATTACATTTTTTTTTTTGTCTCCCACAATATAAACTACAGAGCTTTGATCATAAAACTACAGATAATTACAGTACATGCATTTTATGCAAGTAGTCTGCTATACTGATTTAAGGGTCTCATTGATTTACATTACATTTTATGTTTGTCTAAAGTTTCACTGCACTGTTCTATTTAAAAAAAGGAAAAAGGAAAAAGAAAGAAAAGATATTTAATATGTCAAGCTTTATAGGATTAACATACGCAACATTGTTTTTAATCAAATTGCCAAAAAATTACACACTATCGAGACCTCAAAAATGACAATAGAGCTTCATAAATGAACCATAACAGTAGCCCATATTATTCGTATGATAATTTTGTGTTAGGAACAGTCCAAAATGCAACGGAATTTACTGGAATTCTTCCCCTCCAGATCTCAAATTTCATGCACACTTTACTGTACAGTGATGCTAAATATGGTACGTCAGTTTGTGTTGTGACAGGTTTGATGACAGTGACCAACATTATTGTTTCTCACATATCCTATTACTGACATCAAACCTGTTGCGAGCAGCCAGGAAATTCTGCTAAAACTCCTTTTGTGTTTCATGGAAGTAAGAAAGAATGTTTGGAACGTTCTGAAAAACTACTGCTTGAATCAAAATCTTAATCTCGGCACCAGGAGCCCCTGACACTTGGGCTAATCTGCTCTGAAAGTTTCTTTGTCACATCTGCTTCGTCTCTGGGATTGCAGGGCCGACTGCAAATTTACACTGCCACTTCACAGTCTCCTGCTGTCACCTTTCATTCTCAAACCTTCTTCCCACATGGCCCCCAATTACTCCCCACAATTGTGAGAGCGAGTCTGTCTATCCATGCATCCATCTGTGAGCACGTGGGCATGTTGTGGACAGATTCATCAGTGAATGTGCCGAAGCGTCCTACGTTAGTGTGAGAATGTGTGAGTGCTCATGGATATGTGTGAAAATCGTCTTCTCTTGTATCTCCCTGGGTTCTTTTACTGTTACATGAGAAGTTAGTTACGCTGCCAGCAAGCGTTCATCTGGACTGTCAAACGTTTGCGATAAAGTAAATGTTTAAACAGATTACATAACAAAATCAATGCATTCACCTAATTTCACATTAATATGGTTTCAATTGGTTCTACACTCTAACTAAAGATGCATGGGAATAAAATAGCTCTTGTTTATCAGTAAATGATGGAGCAAGACCTTCTGAACGGCAATGTTTGTATGGCAGAATTTAACATCACGGAACATGTAAAAGTATCATCTGCAAGATCATATATAGAGTCAAAAGTATTATAAACACGGCAGTGTTATTTTTTAGATTTATTTAAAAACCATTATATTATTAATAATAATATTTTAAATTAGCTTTTATTTTTTTATTTTCAGTTTTCTTTTGTAATTTTAAGTTTTTAGTTTATCAGTGTTATTAGTTTCATTTTTAGTTTATTTTGTTTAGAATATTTTAAATTAGCTTTTACTGTTATATTTTCAGTTTTCATTTAAGGATTTGTAATGTAGTTTTGTGCTTTATTTCAACTACTCAATATTATTTTTTAATACTTTTAGTTATAACATCAATAGTACAGTACATGGACTCTTTTAACTTTAGCCAGCAAGCAACCTCTCAGAAAACTTTAGCAACTGCATAGCCTTAATCAGCTAGTTTTATTCTAAAATGGTAGCAAATCAAATTAATTATTTTTTTATATTAATTTAATTTTTATTTATTTTATCTAGTGACATCCATATTAAAAAAAACTACACAGAGAAGCCCGGGGACCAGTAAACAAACCTACACCAGCATTTAAAAATATTACAGTATATTCATAGCAGCCACTGAGAGCCCTCAGAGAGTATGTCTTATTTAAATAATCAATGAACCTCTCATTGTAGATTCATAATCACATCATCAGTCCAACTTTAAACCAGAACCTTTGACTTACAATAAATGTATGTAAGAAGAGTGAGAAAGGGACCGTAGGAAGAGATGCAAGAGAGGTTTAGATAGGAGCACACCTGCAGTGTACCACGATGGGTCCTGCATCTGGAGGATTGAGGAACTTGACCTGGCGGATGAAGCCCAGCAGGCCTGTGGCGTAGCAGGGAACACCGTGATCGGGCCAGCTGGTGAAATGGAACTGCCGGATTTCCCGAATCTCATGGTGACCCTTCTGCAAACAGGAGCATGTGGTGAGCTTAATATCAACAGGTGTCATAATCTGAGGGTAACAGGTAGGTGATTATGACAGAAGATGGCTAGGATTACCAGACCCAATAAATGCATGTCAATAACAATCAACACCATGTGCTATTTTTTGGCATTGCATACAGTGTAAATACTATGGGCACAACATTATGGATAACCTGATAAAAAAATAAATAAAAATAAAATAAAATAAAATAAGGAACTGCTGAACTATTGATCCAGCAGGATCTTTATTGTTGAGGCCTCATATAATTATGGTATCATGGAATAAGTCAAGGCATCACTGTAACATTTAGAACTTTGATTTTCTCTAAAATTAGTGCAGAAAATTTGATGAAATGTCATTCAGGGCCTCATGGTCAGTGTTTGAACCACTGCACAACTACACATTCGATCAGTGTGAGCACTCAGGCTTTTCACACACCGTGTTGTGTTACAGTAGAAACATTTTCCCCTTACTTCCTTACTAGCACTTAACGCTCTGATAAGCTTTTAATTATAATTTAGGATTGAGAGCAGCGTAATCCGTGCCTGGAGGTGCTGATACCACCAAGCGAGGACCCGTGTAGCCGTTTAATGCAGCTTGTGTGTGTGTATTAGTCTGGAGAGTGTGTGTAACTGAGCTGCTAAAGATGACGAGAGGTAACAAAAGCTGAAAAAAAAAGAAGACTCTCTGATATCCAACACTTGGGAATGAAATCCATAAGACACACACAAAGCCACTCAAGAATGGTCTTATGAAGGAGTCAATCCAACGTTGAATATTAATATCACCTTTCATAATTGATCATCTTCTTGAACGACTAATTAAACCATTTGACCATGAAACTCTTGAAATCCAGAATACTATAGTATGTGGGATTTGAGTCACAGATCTCTCCAAGAGGAAAATTAGATAGATAGATAGATAGATAGATAGATTTTGTGGAAAATGTTCTTAATTTTCAAAAAATGACAAACTTTAATTGTTCTATATATACACATATACTAAAATATAAAACTGCACATTAATCCTTGATTAAATAACTTCACTAGACATGTGACCCAGACATGTTTTCATTAGACATATTTTCATTTAAGATTTTAGCAAACTCTTGACAAGACAAGATTTCGAGGGCCTTTGAGAAACATCTGAGAATCAGAAGACTTAAGCAAAAGTCCCTGTTTGATATATCCATTTGATCTCATTGCTGTCTAAGAGGAACCAGAAAACATCTCTAGTCATTTTCTGCTCCCACTCATTATGAAGCACAACTATGCACGAGAGGAGGATGTACCCTAACAACTCTCTTTCAAAGTTGAGGAAGCGTTTGAAAGGCAGCAGCCTCGTGAGACAGATGGATTGAGTGATTTGAGAAAGTTGCTGATGACATGCTGTTCCAGACTGCGCTCTCCCCCTCAAAAACGACTCCCAAACACTAATTTCTCCCACTATCAAAGCTTCCCTACATCTGTTCTGTTTGGATTACAACACTCAACAACAAAACTCTACCCGCTCCTAAGAGCTTTCTCTGAGATTCACTTTCGTTGCAAAATATTGTCTGTTGGCTTATGTTAAGATCTTGTAAAGTTTGTTTGTTAGTGAGGTTATTTTTTAATTTATGCAGATCTGATGTCAAGCTGTTCCTGAATGATAAGAACAATAAAACTGATTGAGTGAGAGATGCATTATTGGCTTAAACTCAAGCTGATGGTTCATATGGTATGGATGAACGCAAGACTAGATGAAGATGTGCATGCAGAGGGTGCTGAAAAGTTTATTTTTAACGCACTTGTGAAACAAAATTGCATGAGTTTTCATATATTGAATTAAGTTTACTTTTCTCATCCCATTAAACACACAAACACACACAGATATAAATTTAAAAAGAATTAAAAAAATAATATATATAATTATGTACATATGTATACATGTATTATATGTATATATATATTTTTTTTTTTTTCTAATTTTAAAATTTATTTGATTGTTTTATTTTTTAACATTCTTTTTTATTTTCTATAAATATTAAATTGTATATTAAACATTTAATTACATATAGGCATATTACATGAAATTTTAGAAAATGATATTTTAGAATCATTTGTATCTAAACTGATTAGAGGAAATTGAGAACACCTGAGCAATGAAAGTGAAACCACTCAGAAACCTGAAATATTTCACATGAGTATAGATGGAGGATGGGTTTTTACCTTCTGAACAGTAAAAGTCCTGATCACATATTCTGCAAGAGGCTCCGTTTCAATCAGCGTCACTTTGATGTCTCCGTACACCTCGGTCTCGTCAGGCCAATACCGGACACATTTCACCTTTGTGGACACATAGGAACCCACTCGTACACATTATTACACAACACCTGCATCTTAATTTGTCTGGGTATTACTCTATTTTACAGCAAGGTCTAAGTCAAATTGGCATTTGCAGAAACAGTATTATTAAACAAGTCCCTGATGACATTTTGAAAACAGAGAGGTGTAATTGGCCACCTGTCAGACAGGATGTTATCTCTGAATGAACGACCCCTGTGGTCCGAGTTCACTGGAGCCAATCATTGAACACCTCTCAATTACACTCAACGTGACATCAAACAGCTCTCGTTGGGGATGCTGTGAAGGACTTGTGCACCTAATTGTGCTCGATTTTAGGATGTCCTCCAAAATGCTTGACTCACTCGCTTAAAGTTTGCCTTGTATATAAAGAACCTTTTTCTATTATAAAGAACCTTTTGTGGAATGGAATGGTTCCATGGATGTTAAAGGTTTTTCATGGAACCATCGATGCCAATAAAGAACCTTTATGTTGTAGGTGCATCCAAGATGTGTACGGGAATGGAACCCACGACCTTGATATTGCTTGCTACGCTCTATTCCTTGAGATACAGAAACATATTGCATATTTCCATGGATTTCTTGCTAGATGTTACTTCCAAAATCATTGCACAAGCACCCACCTCACAGATTTATATATACACTCCGTTTAACCGTGAGACCGTAATTAAATGTGTAGCAATTGGAGGAGCGCTTCGTAAATAACATTCTTAATCCTGTGATATTTATTAAGGAAAGAGATAATTACAAGAACCCTACCCTGCCCACTTCCACCAGGTTGGTTACCATGACGATACTGGCAGAATTCTCTTGCCAAATCATCCTCCAGAAATCCCTCACGGTTTCCTGCATGGGGCCTACAGGAGAGGAGGAGGGACAAATTTAGAAGATCATGCAATACTCACAAAACAACTAGAAATAATATGGATTCACAGACAGTCCCTGAGGGAAAGAGCATTGCAGACCAGCATAAATGCCCACATTAGTGCATGCTAGTATGCAAGCAAGTATCATGGGTCGGTTTTTCGTCTGAAGATGGTTAACCAATCTAAAGTACTTAGTATTGTAACTTTACAGTTTATTTTTTATTAATTGCTATTATTTTTATTTTGCACTAATAATATTTGTGCAGTTTCTTATTTTGTCTAATATTTTTTATTCAAGTAAAAAAAATGTGGCCTGTAAAAACTGGAGTGGAAAGATATTTTGGCTTGTTCGGCCAAAAATAAAAATTTGATGAAAACTGGCCTCAGGTCATCCAATATGTAGTACGAGTTTGTTTCTTCATCGGAACAGATTTGGAGAAATGTTGCATTACATCACTTGCTCACCAACGGATCGTATGCAGTGAATGGGTGCCGTCAGAATGAGAGTCCAAACAGCTGATAAATACATCACAATAATCCACAAGTAATTGCAGATTATACTGTTCTGATGAAGAAAAACTCATCTACATCTTGAATGGCCTATGGGTGAGTACATTTCTAGCAAATGTTCTTTTTTGGGTCAACTAATCCTTTAAACTGTTCACTTTATGGTGTGATTTGGTTCTTGCAAAAGAGTAAACCCATGTGTGAACATCTAAATTTTTCCCCAAATCAAATCCTAAAAATATGTATTAAAATAAGTCATTTTAATTTTTTTTCTATGCAGATGTGGAAACTGCAGTAAAGTGATAACTAAACTAGTTAACTGTCTACATTAACAACTGCTAAAACAGCTAACTACACTGAGACTATTTAAGTGGGTGATATCTTTTTAAAAATGAAATATTACAAATTGAACTATTTCTAGCAGAGCTATGCTGATATTTAGCAGTGCTTACTTTGCATAAAAACAAACAGGATTTCAATTAGGGTGACATTCAACTTAATTTGCCAACATTTTTACACTAAATACAACCAATAAAGCTAAAAAAACAACCTCATTTATAAATCAGAAGCCTATGAAGTGCAAAATGAATTCGCTAGGTTATAAAGCTGCATGCACAAACAATGTGACTCAGTATATCACACAGCTGCATGCTGGAAACCAGAAAAGCTTTTATTTAGCATTCAAAAGCCAGCATTAAGTTTAGATATTCTAATTAATCATACTTATAATTTTGCATATAGTGACAGATGTGTAGATTGTGTTCATGTCAGAAGACTTGTCTTGGTTTTGCCGATGCTGTGCCTTTGTTATGTGTTTTGTTAATTACCTTGTGTGGCTATGTAGTGCCTTGGTCTGTGGTAGCCCTGGGAAACAGAATGAAAAAGGAAGATGAAAATTATTCAAATGAAACTAATTTTTATACCTGCACAAACCGCATGCAACAATGAATTTGCTTAAAAAAAACTTTGTTTGAATCCAATTCAGCACTCAATGAGACATTGTAATTTCACCTTTCTGACGCCTTGGGTTCATTAGCATTTTAACCACTGTGAAACAAACTGGTGACCAATGTAGCCTTGCTCATGTCAGGCTTTAAAGCGCCACTGCGTTTTACGAGCGGGTCTGTGGTACGACGGAGCCCATAATTGTTTTATTATCGAGAATGAGATTGGGTGGCCTGATTATAGCTGCCGCGGGGCGAGAAGCCTCGCGCTGAAGCATATCCGCACGTGTTTACTTCCCATTTTGTAATGATCACAATCATATCGACTGTGTCATCATGGTGTTTAGATCAAGTTAGTGGATTTGGAGCAGCCAGGGAAGCACTTTCAATCGAGCTGTCGCTAGCTGTGGACATGGAGCATTTGCTCGAGTAATTTGCAGAAACTCAGAAGAGCCATTTAAGTGCAGAAATCCCTTGTATCCTTCATTCGTTGTAAGCGAGGCTCTCAGGAGTGTAGCACATAAATATTGCATTAATCTATTAAGCCCTTCTTTGACAGCAAAGAGTGAAGTTGTTCTTATATTTTAAGGTGGTTATGTAATACACAGACTTTAAAGGTCATTAATACTATGTTCAAACTTGCAGATCATTATTTCATTATCAGTATATGCGAAGCTTGTTGTATGTTTAGTTAAAATTAAATAAGGAAAATCTGAATGGATATGAATATATACAGTTCAAAAGTGCAGGGCGGGCAAGATTTTTGCAAGAAGTCACTTGTGCTCATTAAAGGTGCCATAGAATGATACAATATTTTAAATTTGTTCTCTGATATCTACATAGAAGGTATGTGGCTTAGGTAAGGCCAAAAATTTTCCAGAAACGGTTTTACATGTCAATTTACAACCCTAGGATTTCTCCCTAGAATGAAATGGTCTGTTATTACCTTATTCGGAAGGGTCATGAATAATAATGTTGAGCTCTGCTCTGATTGGCTGTTTCACAGCGCGGCTCATTTCAGTAGCTCACATCAAACAGATCTCTACTGTTGGCATGAACGATGGAGAGATTAGGCATCCAACCTTATATGTTTGAGCCTGTATCAGACAAAGATACAGATTTTGAGAGATTATGCAAGAATGTTTAGCGTCCATGGTATGAACATGATCGCTGCGAGATGCTGGTGGAGTGAACGAGGCTTGAGAGAGAGTTCAGAGTTGTAAGTGAGGGCGCGGCCGTGAACGCAGACTCTGTGTTGCCAGATCCAGCTGTTATAAGGGTTTTTGGACTTGTCTTTTCACTCTTTTTGACACTAGTTAATAAAGTAGAACGTTGCAGTTTAGGGTCAGCGATATCTTTATCTTATCTAAATTGGAAAAGATTTTAAATAATTTTGGTTCATGTTTATTTATTTATCAGTTTTTGTTTGTTTTAATAGCAATATCTGGCAACACTGCATCGATGATTCGGCTGTGCAGGTCCGGCTGGACTAGAACATGGGCTGGTATACGTTATGCAAATGTTGGGGGTGTAAACAATAATGATTCTGACTGTAACGTCACAGTCGGTGTTATGTTGGGATTAGCCTCTTTTTCAGTGGTCTTTTGCACGCACAAGATTTACATAAGAAGGAGGAAACAATGGTGTTTGAGGCTCACAGTATGTCATTTCCATGTACAGAACTCTTATTATTCAACTATGCCAAGGTAAATACAGTTTTTCATTCTATGGCACCTTTAAGGTTACATTCATTTAATCAAAAACGCAATAAAACTGTAAAATTATGAAATATTATTATACTTTAAGAATAACAGTTTTCTATTTGAATACATTTTAAACTGCAATTTATTCCTGTGATGCAAAGCTGAATTTTCAGCATCATTACTCCAATCTTCAGTGTCACATGATCCTTCAGAAATCATTAGAATATACGTATTTTCTGCTTAATAAATATTTCTTATTATCAATGTTGAATTTTTTTTTTGCTAAATAAAAAGTTCAAAAGAACAACATTTATTTGAAGCTGATTTTTTTTGTAACAATTTAATGATTAAATTAATGCAGTCTTGATAGGTCTGCAACAACTAATCGATAAAATCGATTATTATCGATAATGAAAATCATTGACAACGATTCTCATTATCGATTAGTCGGGTCTTCCCACAGTGCACGTCCAACTTCAGCTGGTCGCATCAAATTACAGCACTGAATAACGCATTTCTATGGCCAAAATGCATCTAAAAATAGTGGAGGAAACAGAATGAAATGCTGCGGGAGAAGTACGTGATCCAAGCTGCCCAAAACATGAAAATTCTTTATTTTAAGCCTTAAGCCTATGCATTAGCGTCAGGCGCTTTGACAGATGCGTGTTCGTCCTCAGCGCAAAAACATTCAGTTTACGGCCATATCCTCATCTGTAAATGTCACAAATTCACGCGAGCATTTCCATTTTTGCATAAAGTTCCGTCCTGACAGTCTGTGTTACATTTAAATCTTTACTGAATGAGCACCGGCACGGCACGGCGTCAGAGAGGGAGACAATACATATTCAGCGCAAAAACATTCATTGTGCTGAATTATCTGTTGTTGAACGTTAAATTAAGGTTTAAAAGTCAACATGTAGTGCACATATTTTATGAGAGTAGGAACTGTAAAGGGATAACCACGTATAGTTGTCTAAATATAAATATCAGACGCTTTATAGCCACCTTTTACATGATAAAAAAATTACAGTAAACGTGACTGTGATCAAAAAGTAAACACGTGTTCCTGTAGAACATTACTCTTACCTGTGGTTAACACTGAGTTTGTGTTTTTATTCATCTTTATTATCTTTTATTATTATCTTAATTTTTGATGAAGAGATTTAAATAGGCCTATATACAGTGCTTAACAAATTTATTAAAACAAACTTATTTAAGGTTTATAAGAAATTATGTAAGGTTTGTGCCACTGCTGCTTTAAACTAACAGTATTATACAAAACTAACTAAAATCATTTTTACCTATCTGTATTGGTTAGTCCTCCAATATGCGTAAGTTCTTTAGTAACAGTAGGCTATTTCTAATGCTATAATATAATTATTGCTGTTATCTATGAAAGATCTACAAAAGATTTTTTCAGATACCCAATTACAGTCAAAAAGTACCTAAACAATGCCAGCAAAAATGCATGCTGTTATGAAAGGCAGGAGGCCATTTTTTATTATGTGAATAAATACTATTTAGTTGTTTCAGTTTGTTATTTGCCTAATAAATGACAATAACATTTTTAGACTTAAACAATTCTTTGACAGATTCCTAAAATATTTGTGTTTTCTCTTTATTATGACAGGTGGTCTAGTAAATTAAGCACTGTATGTTTTCACAGCATTCAGCTGCACGTTTGTTTGAAGGACATTGGGCAGAATGTGGAAGTGTTTTTTGTCAATAAAAAAAAAGAAAAAGAAAATTTAACTTGTTTTTTTATCCGATTAATCAATTAATCGAAATGAAAAAAATAAATAAATGAAAAAAATAATAATAAAAAAATAATCGGCTAACTAATCGATTATCAAAATAATCGTTAGTTGCAGCCCTAATTCTTGATGAATAAAAGTAATGAATTATTTGAATAATACATTTGAATAATCATTTGAATAAAACAATAAAGAACAATGAAAATGCATAAAGATCATCATAATGAATGAATAAATATCACAGTAACATATATATATATATATATATATATATATATATATATATATATATATATGTGTGTATAACGTGTCATACTCACGTCTATGTAGTTGGCGTTTATGTAGTCAGAGTGGGGGTCTCCCTCCAACAGTTGCAGTCGGACACGAGTGTGATCGTCTGTGGGGTCAAATATTCACAGAAGAGCCGGTCTAAAGTTACACATACACTTTAAAGGGGAGCTAAACATGCATGAGTTGTCCAGGAAACACAACTGTACTGATCTGTACACACCATGTCATTTATCCAAGCAGGAGTTTTGTGTGTGAAACAATCACTTTTGGACAGAGAAAACTGTCAAACTCTAAATACATTTCTACTAATTTGCAGATTTAAATCAGCTTTTTTTCTCCAGGGTCAACTATGATGTGGATTTGAATACATCACTTTAATATATTAGGCACATTTGAGTTCAAAAACAAAAACCAGCATCTAATGAGTATGAGAACTATGCCAGCAATCTCCTTTAATAAAAGACAACACATTTAGTGTGATTTACCAATGGTGCTGATGAATTATGTGCTTTTTGAAAAGACCTGCAACCTCAGAATAACTTCCTGCATAAGGAAGACAATTACAATCTTTTTTTTTTATTTTATTTCTTTTAATATCTATAATGATGGGGAACAGTTTTCAAAAAAGTTCTTGTTTCTAAGCAACTCAAGTCTGGGTGCCCCAAGTTCAGCGTTGCACTTTGGAAATTGACAACAAGAATCAGACGATTTTCCCATCCAGCAAAGTGGATGTACAGTTGACCAGTGATGTAATTAATGCAATTACTCCAGCACCGCCAATCTTATCTTGTCTTCCCTATAAACACTTGACCTGCTAATGTTTAGCTCAGGCACTGCGTCTTTCCAACCTGGAAAGGTGAAGCTGCATGTCTTGGCAATTATGACGACGCTTCTGGAAAAGGGGAAGAGGGTGGAAACGGAAAGAGAGGAGGGGTAAAGGAAAGGTCTGACACTAGCTCCTCAAACCCATGCGGCGTTCTGCTTTGATCACATGGAGAATGCAAATGCGCCGTTGAGGCATGTTGACTCCAAGCCAGCGGATGTTCTCTGATGGCAGGCAGCTCCGCAGAATCCCTCCTGATTTCTCTCAGTCTTTCCATTTTTTCGTTCCGAGGAGAAGCAGGTCTGTGTCTGGAGCTGTAAGCGGGTCGTGAAGGTTGTTTACTCTCAGACAGCCCCTCCTTCCTGTCCAAACTTGCTGTGTTTCTTATTCTGTCTGCTCAAAATTCACCAACTTATATATATCTTTTTAACTTCAGACTTTTTTTATTTGCTCCTTCTCTTTCTTTCGCCTCACAAACATCTCAGCTGTCTCTCGCTGGCACTTTGGTCTGTCTGCTGACCTCTCTGCTCCCCGAAAGGGAACGTGCGCGAGGGAAGCAGAAAAGAGGGAAATGTAAGGATGCGGAAAGAGAGCGAGAGAAAGAGATGGGGCTAATTAGACGCCACTGAGTCAGTTGTCATAACAGCAAGCGCTCGGCAGGGTTCTTCTCCGCAGTGAGGGGCCAGACACAAAGCTCTAATTGGGAGAGAATGACCGGACTGCAGACGAGCGCCGTGATGCATGGGTACAGTAGTTCTGAGTCAGCCTGCAAAACTATCCAGATGTCTGGATGATCACCTGTTTAGATGCGCATGAGAGGCGTTACAGTGACATGATGATGAGTAGTGATCTTAATTCTGCACTGTTTGCACCACAGACATTACTTTTCTAAGTGGTTAGTGTTACTTTTCTATGCTTAGACTGCTATAAAAAAAAAAAAAAAAAAAAAACTGGGGACATGAGCCATATCTAGCTGCTCTTTTGACTTGGGCCAGTAAGCAATGACCCAGAACACTCTAGCAATCTGCACAGGCAGACACTATTCATTAAAATCTATTTTAATCACATTTTTAAAAAACAATTTATCTCATTATTGCTGATAACCAGTATGACTGCAGCTTTTTAACAAAAAGATTTAGTTTGTACACAATAGCATCAATATATTTTACATTATTCAAATGTAAATCTGGCACTGAAACATTGTAATGTACAGCAGACAAGATGGCAAGAAGAGAACGTACGGTTTGTATTGAAAAAAAAAAGTTATAAAATTACAGCGGCCACCTGAAATTGAATGAATGGCATAAAGAATTTTAATTATTTAGAAGAAGCATCTGCTAACAAATTCTGCACTTTTCTGACACTTTTTGCAATGACTTTCAAGGTCACTAAGATACTTTAGTGCCATGACATTCATTCATTTTTAAGTTTATCATAGTTTCCAAATAATTTCTAAGGCCATTACATCTGTTATCGGCCTAATCATGCTGATGTAATAAACAACAACAACAACAAAGCACAACAAGCACCATTAGGCTAAAATCTCAGACAATGGATTTCAGATGCAGTGGCAACATTAAAAATCTCTTATTTTGCACCTCATCCTAAAGTAAATGAATCACAAAGAGATCAACTTGATTCTTTTGTGTGTTTAAAAGTACTGCACCCTAAAACTGTCAGCAGTCTGTTAATCAGCACACTTAAGCCCGTGTCCTCGTCGCTGCTCTTATATATAACCTCAGTGTGTTGTCAGCTGGCCCCAGTGCATTATACACCTAAACAGCCTATTAAATCCCTGCTCGGCAGAAAAGAGGTTCCTGTGTCAAATGGGCCGAGTGCTGTCGCACACACCTCGTGGCGTGAGAGCGAAGCACTCTAATCCAGTTTAATCCATTTCCATCCGCTCTGGGATAAGACGCTTTGCTCATGAAGTCTACCTGAGAGGGTTTTAGAAAGCAGCAGAAGAGTTTATGCAAATGCTTGAACTTCGAGAGCTTGGTGTTAGGACAAGTGTCATCCTAATCTGAAAGGGATTCATTTCGGAAGGTTAATTTGCACCAACGGCAATAAAAAGGATCTTTTTTGCCACATACGCAAGGATTCTTATTAAAGAAATTAATTTCCATCTGTTATTCCCACCATTTTGTAAGGAAGTGATCCTATTAGTTTATATAACTAGCTAAAGGATAGAAACATCACTCTTTAGTATCTCAATTTGTTTCTCCTAGACAGTAATAATATTAAATGGTGACTTTTGCTGGCCTTTTACACTTCTTGAATGTTTATTTCCTTAGAAATCTTATAAAAGCTGTGCTTCTGCAATCAAAAGTGGAATTTCAATATCAACTCAAACATTTCTTATCAAAATTAAAAAGTTGATGCTTGAATAAAGCATAACAGAGTTTTCTGAGCTATGAAACAGCAACCTCTAAATATTGATGATGCCTAAATCCACTAATCATTTTAATGTAAACGAGGTATGAATCTGACTAGGTGTTTATTCTTGGTTAAGAGCATTAATCGATGACGATAAACAAACAAACAGAAGTGAGAGCGTAATACACTACACAGCTCATGTGAATGCTAATACTCTAGCTTTGGTCAATACATCAGAGGAGGTTTTTTCCACTAAGACTTCAAGGGAACCTGACGATTCTGGTAGCGCTACGTGAAGGGAATAAATGTCAGAATTTGAGGAGCTCAGAGAGAAGAAATGAGAAGGTGTCTTCATCCAGACACACGGATCCACGCATGCAGAGCACTTAAAAGAGCAAGACACGCTCTCCTCTGTGTTTGGACTAATGAAGATGAACAACCTGAACATTTATTATTCAGCAGGTGCCTTACCTTGCATATTTTAACCTCAGATCCACAAAGGCATTGATACTAACTGGTTAAAATGAGTGACGGTTTGGATAATGAGCCAATGTGTGCTGGTTATCCATTGGGGGTTTCATCCCTCTTCATGGGATAATTGTGTGATGTTGGTGTTCGCTATATGAATTGCATCATGTGAGAGTTTTACTCCGTAACAGAACTGAATTCAGTTCATACAACATAAAGGAACATTTCCTCTGCACTACAAGTAGAGTTAATAAATGAAGTGACAACAAAAAGAACACAAAATTAGATATTTTGAGGAACTTTGGGGTCTGAACATCATTGGATCCTGTTCACAGTAACACTAAGACATTTTTCATATCTTTTTTGAAAGTCATACAGGATTGGAATGACATGAAAGTGAGAAAATGACCTCATATTGGCAAACAACTAAAGCAACACTGCATGTATCCTTTGTGGATTAGTCAATCCTAGAATCTGCTGTGACAAACTTTTGTGGAGTACTTAAATTTCTTTCACTAAGAAAACTGCTCCATATTATTATTTGGAAGGTGTTTTTTTTTTTTTTTTTTTTTTGCTCATGAGAATAATGAAGATATATATACCAATAAAAACAGAAGCACATAAGAGTAACACTTAAAATGAAAATGGAATATATATAAATATACGGAAATAAAAGCTGATAATAATAATAATAATAATAATAATAATAATAATAATAATAATAATGGTTGGAACAGAATTGTAATGCCTGTGATGCCTTAACTGAGTTTTGGTTTTTATTTTCTTCTGAAAATCTGAGATTCATCTTCCATAGAATGTTCATAAATTTTATAAATTCATCAAATTCCTGTAAAAATACTTAAATTTCAGGTAAGTACAGAGCTGCAATCTTGTTTGCTTTTCCAAAATCCTCTTTTAACATTCCATTACCAACCTACCAACTGTTTCTCTTTCTGTTGTGTTCTCTGTGATGTCATTGTCCTCTGCTTTAGGATCAGACCCTTAGGTATGCTGTGACTCATCCGTTCCTATTCAAACCTGCTGCCAAAGCATTTCCTGCAATCGCAGTCCAAACAGACTACGGAAAGGGACTCAACAGCATGCATCTGTCAAACGGCCTGCGCCAAATCATAGTAGGCTCACTGTCTGCACATACCTCTCTCCCAACCATAATTGATGAAATATACTAATGAGGAATCATTTGGAAAAGATACAAAAATCTCAGCGTACACAGAAAAGCAGAAATTGGTTTTGAAGGCGAGCAGGAGTAAATACAGCCGTCTTCCCAATCTTCCCACCTCCCTTTTCTCGTTCTCTGATATGTAAATGTTTGCCAATAACAGTTTATTTTGGGTGTAGAGTCTCGTGAATTATAGATGACCATATGGGCTTGAATGGCTGACACTGCCTGCTGAAACACTGAAGGGATGAGTGAGACCGGACAGATGTCTCTAATTGAAACGGCTTTCCTCGTCTCCCATAAATTGTCAAAGTTAATCAAGGGATGCAGAGCCAATTTTGTTTGTGGGTTAATTTTTTTCTTGGCTCAGTTTGTAAGACATCGCTCCAGTTTGCGGTGGTTAAACATGCATTCACATAATGAAATGCTTCACAAAACAACGTCCTCCTTTGGCTGGTAGACTCGAGTCTTTTCAGTTACTTAAAAACCCATTACCCAAGTCCAAATGCGATGCATTTGGTTACATTAAATGTAGCCACATGATAAGCAATACAGCTATCATCAAATATAGTAA
This sequence comes from Spinibarbus caldwelli, assembly GCA_039654775.1. Classification (NCBI taxonomy): domain Eukaryota; kingdom Metazoa; phylum Chordata; class Actinopteri; order Cypriniformes; family Cyprinidae; genus Spinibarbus; species Spinibarbus caldwelli. Next base: position 30,590,125 of record CM077236.1, read on the forward strand.
GAAGGGACCGATCTGCTTTATAATATGTGTATTCTAATCATAATTACTATCATTTTCATATTTTTTGACAACTTTTGCACTGCTCTCAACATAATAATTAAGTTTAGGTGTCTTTAATCAGTCATTTAACTATTACAAGAATGCTGTGCTAAATGTAACAAATTACTATATAGGCTAAAGTCACAGTTACAAGCAAAGGAACACCCTAGGCACCTGGTGTTAAATAAAGCCATCGCCCTTATCTCCATTTTTCACAATTTTTTTCCACAAAAATGATCCGTTGTACTGATGAACAGCCTGATGGACAGTTTTCATTACCAACTTGTATAATTAAATGGGTTTAGCTAATAGCAAATTCATCATAATACCCGCTGGCCATCAGCGACTGACAGGCTATTTCATTTGGCCCAATGTTTCTTCTCATTTTAAGAGCACCGTGACAGTGACAACTGAATGTTGTAGAAGTAATATAATGAAAACAACCAGATATCATTTAATCATGCTATATTAGCAAAATAATTACCAAAGTCTATCATGGTACTCCCACAGCAGTACCATAATGTATTGACATCTTCAAAAGTATTCTTTGAAATACCTTGGTGTACCATGTTCATATGGTATTTCCACTGTATGGAAAAACTATGGTACTTTAAAATATACTGAAATTCAAGGACCATGGTATTTAAATGTACCAGTGTAGTACCATGGTAGATTTTGGTACTTTTTTGAATGAAGTGGTTCAGTACTGTGCAATACTGTGGATTTTCAATGTGATCTTACCTTAAAGGAACCTGTAAACCATACATGAATATGCTAAAGTATATATCATAAGTATCATGATATTACCATCTGATACCTCACTGTAGCAGAGTACTTCCATAGTAATTTTTAAGCATAATGGAAAATACATAGCCACTGGTGCAGTTGAGGAGTGAGGTGCAGTTATCAAGGTGAAAGAAACCCAAAATTTGACTTAAAAATGTAGTTTAAACACTATTTAGGATCCTTGTTGTTTCAGTACTCACAAGCGATGATGTTGCCGTAGCGATTCTTGTTGCGGTTTTCATCCTTCTTGGCAGTTTCCCATGGTGCCGTTTGTCCCTCAGCCAGACCCTGGAATCAAATAAAGAATATTTTTAACATTTTCCTCCATTTCAGAGACTGCTTTTGCACATATACATACACGTATACATATCATGCATTTTCTGATAGCTAAAAGACATACAAGTTAAACTTTTCACACTTTGAGATGCTTTTCTGAAATAGTTAGGTGTCTCTTTTCCCTTGATATCACTGAAAGACTCTTGTGTTTGGAAGAGTCTGGTAATTGTAGACTCATCCTTTAGCCTTGGGGCAAAGACAAGACTCTGAAATGTCAGACAAGAGGGCTGAATGGTGGCCACTTAAAGCCGTAGTGCAATCTTCATCCTGTCCAGCACACACAAGACAAGCCATTTACGGTGACAGATCTAGAGAAACAACGGTGGTCTGCAAAGTGTCTGCATTAAAGAAAGACTTCATGGACAAAGTGATTCAAAACAAGCACATTTTAATGATGAATTGGAGGAGTGATGGCGCAATTTAGTGAAGGTCTATCTTTAAAAGATGTCTCTGTAAAAGAACAGCAACAGAGAATCGACTGAGAGATAAAAGTTCATTCACAGACCTCATGATGTGTCTTTTCTTCATTCATCTATTTTCACTCTCAGTAAAATTTGGGGGCCGAGTTTCATATAGTAACTTTGGCACTTGCATGTGAGGATATTGCACATTGTTACCATAAAGTGACCCTTTCTCTAATAATAATTAGTGCAATTGAATCATGTCAGCTCAAAGTATAATTAAAAGTCCAGTGTTTAGCAGTGTTGTTAAGTTCATATGGTTCTGGGGTAGAAACTGTTCTTAAATCTATTAGACTGTGATGCAATATTCCTGAATTTCATGTTAGATGACCTAAAATTTCTGATAATACACCAGAAGGTTTTTACAATGCATACTGTTATTGACATGAGCTCGCACACTGAGTCAAAAAATTCATTATAAATTCATTACCAGTTAATATAATTAAGGTTTAACAAAAAGAAAACTGATCATAATACCTGCTGGCAAACTACTTCATTCATTCATTGTTTTATCTACATTTAACAATCGCAACTATATATTTTAGGAAAATATAATGTCAGTAACTAGATATCACATAATGAATTGTATCTATTGCATGAATTGTATTCCATCCATCCATCCATCCATCCATCCATCCGGTACTGCTTTTTGGTACCTCTATTGATGTAGCAGCATTAATCGATGTACCAAAAAGCAGTACCAGATGGATAGACGAATGGATAGAAAAAAAAAAAAATAAAAAGGTAAAAAATAAATAAATAAATAACCAACCAAAAAAAAAAAAAAAATATATATATATATATATATATATATATATATATATATATATATATATATATATATATATATATATATATATATATAAATTAAAAGTATTATTGAAAAAAAAAAAAATGTGTTCTATCATGCATCACTACATGCAGTACTTTTTAACTAATTGACTGTTCTGGTTGGGTGAATCGATCAGCATCAGATAGGGTCATATATGTACAAGAACTGTTTTCCTCTCCCAAGGCTGTACGATGGATCCCATCTGGAACTAGTGAAGAGAAGCCTGAACATACAGACCGTATCATCTCTGCTGTACTGTTCCTTCATGTGCATTAAACGTGATCTGGCACCTGTGAAAATCGAAACCTCACAAAGCCTCATTTTTGTTGAATTGCTCTTTCATGTGTGAATTAAACATGATCTGGCAACCCTTCCAATAAATCAGTCACATTCAGTCATGCACAGGGATGCTGGGATCTGGCAACTCTGCCCATGTTCTCATTATTTTCATGGTAACAGTCAGGGTAACTGAGTCAGTTATAGCCAAACTCTCTGTCTGCCTGACAGAATGTGATGCTAAAACTGTTTGAGGGCTTCTTAATGATACATTTCGAGACATCCGGAGAGAATCGCTACACAAAAAGCCTTAAACTTCTGTCTTCTGGCAGTGAGCTAAACTTATTCTTCATTTGTTCTGTACCGGATTCCTCATCCACCCTCTAAAAATGTCCTCACTGGAGCCTCTCTCGTCTTCTGATCTTCTGTTTTTGATACTATTAATACTTTAGAGAAGTGATGAGAAGACAGTGAAGAATAAAACGAGGCGCGTGTGTGTGTGTGGACACAAAGACAGCCGAGACGCTGTCAGACCTCTTCCTACCTCACACTAACAAACATTTCATAATCCTCTTCACCAGCTACACTTCTACTCTTCATCACTTTGTTATTTTTGAGTGTGACTTCATCACATTGAGTGTGACTTAAGTGTCCAAATACTTAAGTGTCCAAATACTTTATGGGGCCACTGTAACCTTCTCCACATTTATACGTACCATTAACTTCTCATTGTTTCTTCTCTCTGTAACGTGAGCACAGATGCAGGATCACACATCTGGCAGGCTGAGATTAATGATGCGATTGTGCTGACATACACACACAGGTGGCCATCATCAGCTTTTACCAACATGATCGGATCTGCATCACTCACTCCCTGTCCATCATATCTCATCCATCTCCATTCCTTGTCTCAACTCAACTATGTTTGTTCTACTTTACGTGTCATGTAAAATTAGAGGTGTAAGATCCACTAATGCACTAAAAAAGTAAATATTATTAAGTGAGAAATATGACATTGTTTATTACGTATTTGCATTTAATTGACTTTATTTTAATGATCATATTTCCAAGTCATTTTTACACATCGCTTACCAGCATAAATCTATGAAATGTGAAAATAAATTAAACAATTAAATGTATGAACATTGTTTAAATATGCAAAGTGTGAAACAATCACGATTCAGTTTAAATGTATGAGATTTAAACAAAATATAGTTATCGCTGATAAATATATAAATCTGATTACTGTTTATTTAAAATATTCAGTTTATTCGTACTGCTTTACAAATCTCATTCTTGTTTCATTTACGTATAACTAACAAATATGCATCAAATTAAGTTGTTGTGACTGATGCATCACATACACTGTAAAAAAAATACTATTTTGAAAAATTGTGGAAACTGACAAATGAACATTGACTCAACAAATTGCTTCCCAAAAATTACCCCAAAACAAAAAAATACGTTGTACTACTTTTAGCTGAAGGTCTGAGGTTAACTTTAAAAATATATATTCACCGAACATATTAAATAGTGCTCAGCCAATCTATCAAGCAGAATTGAAAAATCTGTGTTGGCCCAACAAGCCTTGCAGCAAAAAACGCGTGTACGCATGCGCCTGAGAGAAACCGATGGCGGACTCAAATGTCTGTGCGCGAGAGAGCGGAGCTGATACTGAGGAGCGACAAAACATCATTTCCAGACGGATTTTCCATCATTAAAGTTATGGTGAGTACTGAGCTTTGTATTTATTAAGTCATGTTTAAGTTAAACAGAGTGCAGGTCTCATTTTTCGACATAAAAACGAAAAATGTGGGTATTACATTACCTTACATTACATTACCGCCTCTGATAAGTATTCGCTAAACGAATTAAACTGAGTTTCCGAATGTTTTACTTTTACTTGTTTTATTGTATTTTGCAGAATAACGGTGAATTCACGCCTTTGCTCATGTTGTTGGCGTTATAATAACCTAGTTTAGCTCATACTAATCTCTCGGTAGAGGTGTGCGATAATCATCTGCGATAATATCGTAATTGTTGTTTTAACGATGTGGGATTTGACATTTTTATATGGAGTAACGTTATATCACAAAAAAACAAAAACAAAAACAAAAAACAAACAAAACACACCTACAGAGTGCACGCATACATTACGTGATGAAGGTTAGACTAGTGCGTGTGCGCATTAGAGTATGTTCTTTCACTGCATGATTCAGTCTAGTAAATTTTGAATGATCATAAAATTCAAGATACGGGGGCAGAAAATGTTTATATTTACATAATTTCAAATAGTTAAATCAATATCACACGAAGAGTGACGTTTTTTTTCCCACAAAGCAACATGATTACAAGTGTGATATTGATTTTATACAACAGTTCAATAAACAAGATGGTAATATTAAGGGACTTACAATATTCCCTGTTTTTGCTCTATTTTGCCAACAAAAATATTTACAATTTGCGTCTCTGAGCAACATGTCGTGTTTCCTTCTTGAATGAATCCATCCTTTAGATGATTCGGTTCAATCGCAATGACTCACTTGTTAACTTGCTGCCACCTACTGGTGGCTGTAATTTCAAATTTAAAGTATCTTTTCATTTTTAAATAATTCCAAATATCAGTATTCAACGTTTTAATGTTTAAAATGTCAAAACATTATTTATGCAGTTGTAACTGTAGGTTAAATTATTCATGTCCTGCATTAAACAGTGTGTAAATACTTCTAAATGCCACTTCAGAAGCAGCTTATGTGTTTCCACTGCATTGCAAAGATGGATTTTGTTGATAGTCATTTCATTTGCTTGGTAAAAGCCCAAATGTCATATTCTAATTGACCACTAAAATGTAAGAATTTGACTCAAAAGATGATGCACACTTTTAGAAAAATGGCTTTATAAAGGTAAAAATGCCCGTTAAAGGTAAAACTCAGTTTAAACGTATTGGAAATGATTAATTTTTATGACTGCTGTGAACTGACCACCACACAGAATAGAATATCAAAACTCTAGGAATCCACAGTAGTCCTTAAAATGTCAGCACAATAACACACTCAGCAAAATATCGTCCATCTAATTATTGTTATCGATAAAACCCCAGAAAATATTGAGATATATTTTTGTCAGTATCGCACACTCATATCTCTTGGTTACCTGAAGTTACTATTTATTGAACTAAATTGATTTTATTTCACTTTATGATTATTATATTAAATGTATGAGACACAAGGAAAACGTTTCTGCAATAATATTTTTTGCTCCCCTCAGTGTAACCCACCATTGCTAGGTCTGAGCTTACGAGGCACCATTTAGTGTCAGAAGTGTAGAAAAGGAACCACTATGACTTTCACAGTGAGTATTTAACTCAGAGTTCTTATTAAATAATTAATTCCATATTAGTCTCAAATACTATGAGCTCTTAGATGTAATTTGTGTGATGTGGCTCTGTGTAACGCAGGCTGCATATGTTATTAAAGTTATATGTAGACTTATATTAACATTGCTATTTTATATTTTTATATATATATTTTTACAGAGCCATTGGAGAACCACACAACTGCAATGAAAATTGGAATAGTAAGTAGCAGCAGTTGCACTTCAAGAGCCCTGTCAAGTGTGCTAAATGTCACCGTTGTCCTGGAAGAGGAGGTGGTGCTTGACAACTTAGGATACTTTGTAAATGTATTTATTGTACTCTTTGGATTATTGTATGCACTCAACATGGAGTACAACAAGGATTTAAAAGGTTGGTTCACCCAAAAATGAAAATTGTTAATTACTCACCCTCCACATATTAAGGTATATTTGATAAATCTGAGAGCTCTCTGACCCTCCATAGGAAGCTATGCAACTTACACATTCAAGTTCCAGAACAGTAGGAAAGACATCATTAAAGCATTCAGTGTGAGTCCAGTGGTTTAACCAAAATTTTATGAAGCAACGCAAGAGTTTTGTTTGCAGAATTTACTACTTTATTTACAAAATAATATCCAAAGTGTGATGGTGCTTCCCTTATTTGGGTTGCAGATCAATGTTTTAGTCAATAAGGTGGTTATTTATTTCTTTATTTACTTTTGCACAAACAAAGCACTCGCGTTGCTTCCTAAAATTGAGGTTTAAACCACTGGAGTCACGTTGATTATGCTAATGATGTCTTTCCTACTCTTCTAGACCTTGAATGTGTAAGCTGAATAGCTTTCTATGGAGGGACAGAAAGCTCTCAGATCTCATCAAAAATATCTTAATTTGTGTTCTGAAGATGAACAAAGGTCTTACAGATGTGGAATGACATGAGGGTAATTAATGGCAGAATTTTCACTTTTAGGTTAAAAGTACCTTTTATGAGAGTATTATTTATTTATTTATTTTTTTTTTTGGCAAACATTTGAAGTGTAAGATACTGTTTCGTCAACTCAGAATACCTTTTGTGAGAATGGTAATATTCAGGTGACATTACACTAAACACTGGCTGAAGTAACCTCAGATAAATTATGACATTTATGGTGTTTTTGATATTTTTGCATGTTTGTGAATGTATTAATGTTTAAAGTGCAATTCATCAGCTTTGTGTATCTTATGAGAATTAAAATGTATGATTTGGTTTACTGTGTAGAAAATTTCAGTGTATTTATCATTGTAAGGTATTTTTACAATATTGTTGTAGATTTGATTAAAAACTGTATTAAAATGTGTCAGTGTTCAGTGTATCATCATTTAATATATATATTTTTTTTATCATTTTCTTTTGGGACAACGGGGAATAAACAATTCAGTAAGGTTGCTTTAGCAATATATATTTGCCAATATACATTTTTTGATTAGGTAAAACAAAAAATGTATGCTACTACTATTTAAAATATTTAATTGGGCCAATAACATGGTTTGGTAGATTTAATGCTTTTCCAATTGGCTCAACATATTATTTCTCATTGAGCCAATGTTATCAGACTGTTGCCCCAATTGAAAAAAATCAATTTGCACAAAATTCAATTGGGCCAATGGAAAAATATCGATGTAATCAGTCACTAGATATTTTTGAGTTGGGGAGATCTGAAATTTTTACAGTGTAGATGTTCAGGAAAATTATATGGAATTACAGCCGCTTAACTTCTTAAATATTAAATTAAATACAATTTTTAAATTAAAAATATTAAATTTAATACTTTAATTTAATTTAATTTAAATAAGTTAAAATTATTAAATTAAGTGAAAATATTAAATTAAATCAGTCAGATTGTCTATTGATGAACAAGTCCAGATCTGTAGCATTTATGACACGTATCTTCACATGAGTGTATTTTAATTTATTAGCTAATTCAAAGGGGTTAAAAAGCTAAAAAAGTTCAATTATTGGGCACTAGTAACATTAAAATCTCATTTGCAGTAAAAACCACCTCCAAATTCACAGTAAAACGTGCATTATGGGAAACGCAGTATTTGCCCCTAATGTGCTCTCGCTCATATCAGCCAGTCACAAGCCAGTAAGCAAACACTCCATTCAACTCAGTGTAAATGTATTGAGTTTCTCCTCCTTCACCGCATATTAGGAAAAATGACTTATTTTCGGCGGCAAGGATAGAGATGGGGTGATGCAAAAAGCTGCCAACTTCATTTGCAGGCAAACTTGTGAGGCAAATCAGGTTAGAAGAGAGAGGCGATAACAAAAAGGCGTTATAAAAACGTCTGCCTTGATGAATGACCCTTTAAACACGGAGGCACAGGCTCTGGTGCTATCAGATTGCCTATGACAGGAATGAGCTGCCAGCCATACATCTATCTCATGTTTACCTCAACACTTCAGACGGCCTAGAGCAGCCTATACAGCTGAGTATTCCACTGCTGAAATTAACCTAGGCCTAGCCAAACTCTTCAAGTGATCCTGTTAAGAGAGTGAGAGAGGAGGTTAGGACAGACCTCTGTAACATCTACATCTCCTTCAGGCTTGGTGTGGAGCTGCATTATCCTATTTCTGGCACTCACAATAGTAATTGTGAACACATAAATTGGACAAAATAGATACTACAGAACATGCACATCAATTTATTATTTTGTCGTCTCTGAATAGTAAATCAGATATATGACAGACATAACTATGAGTCATTCTTTATAAATGAGAGTCTCGTCTTTAAAAGTGCAATCTTTGCCCTTTTAAACATGCCTTCAATTCAAATTTGGACGCAGAGAGCATCCTTCCTCTCTAATTCACTGATGTCTCTTGTTGCCAGAGCCATTCATCAAGGCCCTGTCTGAATACACAATAATGTGCCAAATATGATTCATACTTATACTCAAGCAAAGTTCTCTGTTGAATGTTTACACAATACTCTCCTTTGATAGCCTACTTAAGAGTATTCCTACATTAGTGAGCAAAGAGCTGTTCAGAATAACTGATTACAGACCAGATTCCATATTAGAATTCTGAATAAGACGTTTAACATGCAAAATTGCCATCATATGTGACCCTGGACCACAAAACCAGTCATAAGGGTTTATTTTTTTGAAATTGAGATTTCTACATAATCTGAAAGCTGAATAAATAAGCTTTCCATTGATGTATGGTTCATTAGAACAGGACATTATTTGGTCGAGATACATCTATTTGAAAATCTGGAATCTTAGGGTGCAAAAAAATCTAAATACCGAGAAAATTGTCTTTAAAGTTGTTCAAATGAAGTTCTTAGCAATGCATATTACGAATCAAAAATTAAGTTTTGATATATTTACGGTAGGAAATGTACAAATATATTCATGGAACATGATCTTTACTTAATATCCTAATGATTTTTGGCATAAAAGAAAAATCGATAATTTTGACCCATGCAATGTATTTTTGGCTATTGCTACAAATATACCCCAGCGACTTAAGACTGGTTTTGTGGTCCAGGGTCACATATTTTACTCACCTTCAAACCTTTTTGGTCTGTTGGTCACACAAAAATGCACCAATAATGCACCAATAATGACTAATAGAAATTGAAGTTGAAGTAGATAGAGAACAGTTTGAAACTGAAGTAATATTTCACAGTTTTTCATTACTCTTTTCACTGCATATTTGATCAAATAAATGCAGCCTTGGTGAGCATAAGAAACTTTATTTGAAAACATTAAAAAGTCAGAATTATTCCAAACTTCTGGCTGGTAGAGTATATACTTTAGCTCAATATCTACTTTTATAGTACTTTTAAGGTGTTTTTTTTTTTTTTTTAAAGCTCCAGTCGACATTTATTTTAATTGCAAGGACAAGTGCATCCAGTACATTCTTTAAAAAATGTCAAACTTGTGTTGCACAGAAGAAAGAAAGGGTTTGGAACGACATAAGGGTGAGTAAATGATGACAGAATTGTCATTTTTGGAGGGTGAATGATCCCTTTAATGAAAACAAATCACAAAGTGAAGCTGGAACTCATACAAGGCAGCTACTTCAAAGCCACAATTTGTAGGAAATACATTTAGAAGAAAAATAAATGACCTTATCAAAAGTTAATTTCATATCTCTTTTGTTGGCAGCATCTTTCCTCTAGCGTTATTCAAACAAAATAACAGAGCCACAACGATGCCAGTGGCGATTTCTCAATCATAAAACACTTGACCCTACTACAACATCTGTACCTTAAAAACAGAGAACAATAAGACACACGCACAAAAAACATGTCTTTATGTTCAAATGACAAGGAGCCAATCTAACAGACACAATTTCTATGTTGCTGACCTTCGTGAACAAGCAAAATGAGTTCTTTATTTGTATTATTAAAGCGAGTGGATTGTGTGTGCGGACGGACGGCAGAGATAAGTGAGCCTTCAAACACGAGGTTAGCATGCTTTTTTAAAATCTAGAATAAGACATACTATTGACACAAAGGTCTTTGCATATTCTTACCAGTAAAGCTTTAGACAGTGAAAGATAATTGGTTTTATTGTCACGGGGGGTTGATCTCCTGTGGCCCACTATGTGGGCAGATTTTTCAAGAAGCGCTTCGTATCTCACGTGACCTTTTCTGAACAAAATGCCAGCATGTCATCGAGATGCACAGACTTGCTTCTTTTAATAAGCACAGACGCACTTTAATTAGTTATTCAAATGTGTTTAAGAAATAAAACGATGGGGAAAAAAATGGGAAATTAGCAAAAAAACAAAAAACAAACAGACATTTTTAAAAATAACCTCCTCAATAAAAGAGTTGTAAGATTCACATCATTTTTTGGCTTACTGTGCATGCAGAGGCAAAAACAAATTTCATAACTGCGCTGCTGTCGTAATTACTGCAGAGAGGCTTGATCTAATACACTTTTACAAATTTAGTACACTAAAAAGTAAGCAAATGATATTGAGAGCAACAGAAGAGAGAAAACTTTCAGCAAAGAACAGTAAAGACGGCTTCGTTTATTTAATGCAGCAAACAAATCAGCGTCGATATTCTTTTCAGGGTCAAGTCATTTTTATGTAAAGCACTTTGAATTACCATTGTGTATGAAATGTGCTATATAAATAAACTTGCCTTGCCATATTGAAAGTTTCATTCTTATTGATGTCAGTAACTCAAGCTCAAGACTTCTTACCTCGTACTCCTCTTTAAAGCCGTAACCCTGCCCACACTTCATCTGAGTGATGTGCTGGAGCAAGTCTGCCACTCTGATGGCCGGTTGGAACTGGCCGGCCTGGTAGGACATCTCCACCGACTCACAGCCTCCATATGGGTACGTCTGGATGGTCATCGAGGGCTGGGACATCTCACTGTGGCTGCCATCTGTGGAGGAACAATTCACAATCCTTGAGTAACCATCACAATGTCCAATCGCCAGCTGGAAGGCTGTTGCTTTCACACCAAACAAGGCAAGCAAGGCAGAAAACTCTGGGTTGCACTTTCCTATATTTACAGTGCCTTGTGAAAGTATTACTACCCCTTCATTTTTTTCACATTTTTTTTATGTTGCTGCCGTATGTTAAACTGCTTTAAATTACTTTTAATCTACACTCCGTACACCATATTGACAAAGCAAAAACAGAATTGTCACAACTTCGTAAATTTATTAAAAATAAAAAAAATGAAATAAGTACATTGCATAAGTATTCATACCCTTAACTAAATATTTAGCTTAAACACCTTTACAGTCTCAAGTCTTTTTTTGTTTGATGTGACAAGCTCTGCTCATCAGCATTTGACAGTTATCTGCCATTCTTCACCACACCTCTTCACCTCTCAAGCTCTGTCAGGTTGGATGGGAGCAAATGCACATTTTCAAGTTTCTCCAGAATTATTTGATTGGGTTCAAGCTCAGGCTCTGGGTGGGCCACTCAAGGACATTCACAGAGTTGTCTGTAAGCCACTCTTGCTGTGTGCTTAGGATCATTGTCCTGTTGGAAGGTGAACCTTCTGCCCAGTCTGAGGTTCTGAATGCTCTGGACTGGGTTTTCATTAAGGCTATCTCAATATTTTGGTGCACTGAGCTTTACTTCTACTCTGATGAGTCCCTCAGTCCCCGCCGCTGAAATACAGCCCACAGCATGAGGCTGGTAGCACACTTTACTTTACTTTTTATGGTATTCTGCAGGTGATGAGCAGAGCTGGTTTCCTTCAAACATGATGCTTAGAATTGAGGTTCATCAGACCAGAGAATCTTGTTTCTCACAGTCTGAGGGTCCTTTAGGTGCTTTTTTGTAAATTCCAAGTGTGTTTTCATGTGTCTTCACTGAAGAGAGGATTGAGTCTTGCCACGTGGCTATAAAGCCCAGATCAGTGGAGTGTTGCAGTGATGTTTGTCCTTCTGTAGATTTCTCTCATCTGCATATATGATCATGGAGCTCAACTAGAGTGACCATCATGTTTTGGTCACCAGTCTAACCAAGACCCTTCTCCATCAATTGCTCAGTTTGGCCAGGAGGCCAGCTCTAGGAAGAGTCCTGGTTGTTTCACACTTCTTTCCATTAAGCGCAACAGAAACTACATGCTTCTGTGACCCTTCAATGAAGCAGAATTTTTTTCTGAACTCTCTCCCAGATGTGTAGCTTGACGGAAACCTGTTTCTGAGCTTTACAGGAAGTTCTTTTGACCTCAGGGCTTGGTTTTTGCTCTGATATGCAGCTGTTAGACATTTTATCAGTATGAATACTCCTGAGCTAAATTTCAACTGTCCCAGATAAGGGTATGAATACTTATGCAATGGACTCATTTAAGTTTTTTACTTTTAATAAATTTGCAAAGATGTTAAAAACCTGTTTTTTGCTTTACCATTATGGTGTATGGAGTGTAGATTGATGTGGAAAAAAAGAGTAATTTAAAGCAGATTAACATAAGGCAGCAACATAACAAAACTGAAAAAAATGAAGGGGTATGAATACTTTCGCAAGGCACTGTATGGCATAAAAGTAATGGAAAGTAATGGCCTCTTCCAGTCCTGGTCATTTTACGAAAAAATTCTTTGTTCTGTAGCGTATAGTTTCCACTGAGCAGCATGTTTAATTTACAGTTTACCCAGAAAAGGCATAATTCATCTCTACAACTGTTGGATTCACAATCTTCCACGTATATTACAATCCATCAATGTAAAAGCCTTGGGCAAAAATGGAAACACTAGAAGATTGTGCGCTTTTATTCAATAATTTACAACCTAGGCAGGTTGAACTGCTATAATGAATAGTGCATTTCTGTTTCAGACCATCTAGAGATTAAATTGGATTCTTCTAAATGTTTCCCACTGCTACTAATATTATCAATATTTAAATGACAAAGCCAGCCTGCATACGAAAAAAATAAATAAATAAAAATAAATACACAAAAGTGTATTAAATGTATTAAAAATGTAATGGCCATCTCCCCCTCTCCCTCATCCAATATATAAATTAACAGTTTCAATTGAAATTGAAGTCTTTTTATGCTTTAAAATAACCATTTTGAATTTCAACATATTTTACAATGTGATGATCTTTAGCATCACATGATCTTTCAGAAATCATTCTAATATGCTAATATTACAATAGAAAACAGTTCTTTGAAATTGTAATACAGAAAAACACACTGAATTGATTTGATTGATTTTAAATGTAATTACTTAATTTCATATAACTTTTAGGAGTATGCTAGCATAGAGATGAGCTCAAAGCAAACAGACATGAATAAAATTTTATGGGAACTAGCCAACCAGACCACATAATCTGTAGAACTGCTCAGAAAATGACAAAGAAAACACAAATATTTGCAATCTAGGATGTCATGTTGCTCTCAAAAAAGCACAGCTTTGTTTACTGTGCACTAATACCTCTCAATAAAGACCAAACCCCTGAAAGCTCGGCTAAGACCTCGACTACTGTGAGCTATCTGAGCGCCATTCAATCAAAGCTCACTGCAGACTTCAGTTATGCATGACAATATACTGAGACGCAGACAGTCCGTCCTTGCAAGCTTTTTTATTAGAATAAGACTGGGAAGTAGTTTATTGATGTTAATGAGTTCATTATCTAGAGGAATGGGGGAAGCAAATGACAGAGATTTTTTTCATATGGCCTCGTTTAACTGGCTAAAGCATCATTCAGATGCATAGAGGGATGGAATATTACTCGACAAATTATTAATGTGGCTATTTGCATCTTAATCGCCTTGAAAATTCATTATACACTTAAAGTAATTCTGGGGCTAAAAAATTTATAATCCACACCAAACATCTACACTTTCGACACGGCGAAATACGAGTAATTTTGCATGACGTGTTAGCGCTGTAGCAACTTTAGCGCCAGAAGGAAAAAGTTGAAAGTATTAGCGGAGACAATGTATAATGAAGAAAACAATTATGCCACAATCGTAGCCTCAGGAGGGTCTTTTTAAAGGGCACAAAATAACTAGCAGAGAGATGCTGAGACTGCTCAATGAATCTGAACAGGTTCACAACCAGCACACAAAACATCATTTGGATCTGACTGAACGGCAAACAGTTTTGGTTCCCACTGACTTCCAAAGTATGGACAAAAATACAATGGAAGTCAAAGGGAACTGAACCTGTTTGGTTGCCAACATTCTACAGAAGAAAGAAGTCATAAAGGTTTTGAACGATATGAGTAACAGATGACAGAGTTTTCATTTTTGGGTGAACTATTCTTTTTTTTTTTTCTTCGATATTTACACTTTTTTAACAATACATGGTCTAGACCAGGGGTGGCGAACTCCAGTCCTGGAGAGCCGCAGCCCTGCAGAGTTCAGCTCCAACCCTAATTACAAGTCACCTGTCTGTAGCTTTCTAGTAACCCTTCAGACCTTGATTAGCTTGTTCAGGTGTGTTTGATAGGGTTGAAGCAAAACTCTGCAGGGCTGCGGCTCTCCAGGAACGATGTTCGCCACCCCTGGTCTAGACGGTCTAAGCCAGGGGTCTGCAACCTTCAACGTCAAAAGAGCCATTTTGGCCACTTTCCCACTGAATAAAATTCACGTGGAGGCACAAAATATTTGATCTCCAAATAAGATAACACGGCATATAGCTAAAGTTTTATATTCAGTTATGTTACAGGGCAGGGGAGTAGCAATCATTTCAGAAGTGAGGGGGACAGAAAAGTCAGACGTAATAATAATAATAATAATAGGTCTAATAATATATATTTACAGTGGGGCAAAAAAGTATTTAGTCAGCCACCAATTGTGCAAGTTCTCCCACTTAAAAAGATGAGAGAGGCCTGTAATTTTCATCATAGGTATACCTCAACTATGAGAGACAAAATGAGAGAAAAAAAAAAAAATAAATAAAAAAAATTCCTGAAAAATCACATTGTAGGATTTTTAAAGAATTTATTTGCAAAATACGGTGGAAAATAAGTATTTGGTCAATAACAAAATTTCATCTCAATACTTTGTTAAATACCCTTTGTTGGCAATGACAGAGGTCAAACGTTTTCTGTAAGTCTTCACAAGGTTTTCACACACTGTTGCTGGTATTTTGGCCTCTAGAGCAGTAATGTTTTGGGGCTGTCGCTGGGCAACACGGACTTTCAACTCACTCCAAAGATTTTCGATGGGGTTGAGATCTGGAGACTGGCTAGGCCACTCCAGGACATTGAAATGCTTCTTACGAAGCCACTCCTTCGTTGCCCGGGCGGTGTGTTTGGGATCATTGTCATGCTGAAAGACCCAGCCACGTTTCATCTTCAATGCCCTTGCTGATGGAAGGAGGTTTTCACTCAAAATCTCACGATACATGGCCCCATTCATTCTTTCGTTTACACGGATCAGTCGTCCTGGTCCCTTTGCAGAAAAACAGCCCCAAAGCATGATGTTTCCACCCCCATGCTTCACAGTAGGTATGGTGTTCTTTGGATGCAACTCAGCATTCTTTCTCCTCCAAACACGACAAGTTGAGTTTTTATCAAAAAGTTCTATTTTGGTTTCATCATTCTCCCAATCCTCTTCTGGATCATCCAAATGCTCTCTAGCAAACTTCAGTCGGGCCCGGACATGTACTGGCTTAAGCAGGGGGACACGTCTGGCACTGCAGGATTTGAGTCCCTGGCGGCGCAGTGCGTTACTGATGGTAGCCTTTGTTACTTTGGTCCCAGCTCTCTGCAGGTCATTCACTAGGTCCCCCCGTGTGGTTCTGGGATTTTTGCTCACAGTTCTTGTGATCATTTTGACCCCACGGGGTGAGATCTTGCGTGGAGCCCCAGATCGAGGGAGATTATCAGTGGTCTTGTATGTCTTCCATTTTCTAATAATTGCTCCAACAGTTGATTTCTTCCCACCAAGCTGCTTACCTATTGCAGATTCAGTCTTCCCAGCCTGGTGCAGGTCTACAATTTTGTTTCTGGTGTCCTTTGACAGCTCTTTGGTCTTGGCCATGGTGGAGTTTGGAGTTGGACTGTTTGAGGTTGTGGACAGGTGTCTTTTATACTGATAACGAGTTCAAACAGATGCCATTAATACAGGTAACGAGTGAGGACAGAGGAGCCTCTTAAAGAAGAAGTTACAGGTCTGTGAGAGCCAGAAATCTTGCTTGTTTGTAGGTGACCAAATACTTATTTTACCGAGGAATTTACCAATTAATTCTTTAAAAATCCTACAATGTTATTTTCTGGATTTTTTTTCTCATTTTGTCTCTCATAGTTGAGGTATACCTATGATGAAAATTACAGGCCTCTCTCATCTTTTTAAGTGGGAGAACTTGCACAATTGGTCGCTGACTAAATACTTTTTTGCCCCACTGTATGTATGTCTAATTGACAAAAAAATAAATAAATAAATACAATAAAAAACTTCTCTTATCTCTTACTTTTAATTGGCTAAGAAATAAAATACACTGCTGGACAACAACCAATCATTTGTCTTCTGTAATATTTTTGATATATATTTTACAAATGACAATTTTATGGTTATGATTGTATAATCAGTATAATATTTTATATACAACAAACACTTTTTCCATTTTTATCACAGAATAAGGCAGAAAATATATTTTATAGCTTCTGTACTGTAATTAATGCAATGCCAATTACCACTGTATCATTCATTTAAAAGACTTGAAAAACACACATAAACCATATATTGTCGTAATCGTTTATTGTCTTCACGTTTCATCAGTTAAGGTTTATGCTTCTTATTCAGCTTAGCAACAGCGATAACAGGATGCCTTTGTCCACATATTACTTCTATCATATGAGTCCGTTTTGGACTTTCTGCGCGAGAGCGCCCTCCGGCTTCGAGTATGAATGAAACATTTACCGCATGAGAATGTTCAGCGCTCCGAGTTCACATTGTTTTGGATAAGAATAAAACGTATCCAAAACAGCGTGACTATCTTGTCTCTTTTAATTTAAATCTAGATTTATTCACATTGGCCCTTGAAAACCTCTACGTGAACACACTTGCCCGGAAAAAAGTGCAGGGGAAGAGTTTAGGTTTTATTAAAAGTCGGGGGGACACCTCCCCCGCATATTGTACACCCATGCTACAGGGAGCCACCGCAGACGGATGAAAGAGCCGCATGTGGCTAGGGAGCCGCGGGTTGTATGGAGGTTATAATATGACAAAACAATTTGAATTTGAATTGTGTAAATTTGAATTATTGACAAGTGTCATTTAACAAAACTGAATATAATGTGGCATTTAACAGCTCTGAATTTGAATTTTTTTTTTTTTTTTACTTGAATATTGAACATTTGGAATTTAACACAACTGAATTTTTTTTAATAGATGTATTTTCAAACAGCGGGTTTTCTGTTCTGAATTCTTAGACTGCAAAAATCCAGTTTTTAAAAATACAGCTTCAAGTTTTCAAGATGAAGAAGAAATTCGGAACATCAAATTCAATATTTAAAATTCAAAGCGAAGAAATTCAGATCGTACAGAAAGTAGGTCAGAGGTCATCCACAGGGAAGAGTAGCTGATCTCCGAAAAGCTGAACAAAGCATTTACTGCGACCGGGAAGAGACATGTTCGGTTCACTTAGGCTAGTTTTGTCGTGGCCACGACATATTAACTCGTGGGAGTGTGATAATATGTCGTGGCCACGAGATCATTTTGTCGAAGTAATCCTGGAATCGCCGCGCGGCTGCCGCTTTCTCTCGTAGTGGAAGTGTTTTGTGCGGTCTCGGGACAGACATTGCCATAGTTGCAAACAACAAGGTCACATTTAATTTTACTAAAAATAAACAAAACATAACGGAAATTTAGTACATGTGTTATTTGCTATTTATCATTTCAAGGGACTAGCTATAGCGTACACTGAAAAAACATTTAAATAAACAAATTTAGTTGTAAGTTAGTCAACTAAATTTGTTTATTTAAATGTAGCTAAAATAAATTGATTGCAACCACTTACATTAAAAAAAATTTAGTAAATTCAATGAGTCATTTTTTTTTTCAGTGTAGTTTTCATGTCAGACACAGTTAACTATGACATTTTACACGAAATTGTATTTTTACTTGGCTAACCCACTCGTACATGCATGCTCTGGATTTTTTTGTTTATTTATAGCTCTGTAAAAGATTTTTGATGGATCATCCAATGGGAATTTTATTACATTTTAAATGATCTTCACCATGTTTTCAACACTACCTACATGAGCTCAGTGAAATGTTCTATTGGTTGTTAATAATCTGCCCGGTAATTGGTTAAAGCCGACAAAACGATAAATGTTTTTTTTTTTTTTTTTTCTTATCTCTGGTGGCGCCTGCCGCGAAGAGCCGTGGAAGCGGCAGGATTTTGGGTGCACGCACGAGCACCGCTTGCGCACCGCCAGCGGAACCGCCTACTTTCCTGCTATTCACAATTTGAATAAAAGTTTTAATAAATGAGTTTTGCTAAGCGCTATAAAAATAAACTTGAATTTTGTCTACCTCATGTAGGAGATTTAATGCGGGTGTGGTTCGGGTCGGATAACGGGTTGGGTGTTCTGTCAGTTACAGCGGGTGCAGGTATCAAACAGGACCCGTGCAGGACTCTGCCTCCAGATGCCATGTTGAGGGAACCACACATTTTTCTCGTGGCCACGAGTTTAATGCGTAAACAAACCTGAATGACTAGCAACCTGGGATTATCAGAGATGGATTTATTAATATTTAATTTAGAATTAAGAGATTATGAATGAATGAATGAATTATTAGAAATTATTACATTATTAAATTATTTTAACCATAGGCCTGCTACCAGACTGTATTGCGTGCGATGTAGACTGTATTCGAATGAAGTTTATCATGAATAAATTACATAAAGTACATATAATAAAATAGGCCTACAAGAAAACATTTTTATCCATCCCAAGTCCATTAACTGATCGTCTTTTCCCATAATATTTGTATATTATTATTATTATTGGTTATATTTGTATATTCGTTGTTATGCATTTGATTTATTTTCCCTTCATTTTGATCTCTTTACTTAACGTTCTGAATAATAATAGCCTACTGTAAATGCCAACATGCCAATAAAGCAGAACAAAAATCCACTGTTTGAAAATACGTCTATTAAAAAACTGCCATAAAAAAATTCAATTGTGTTAAATTTAAAATGTTCATTATTCAAGTTAAAAAAATCTAATTCAGAACTATGTTAAATGCCACATTATATTCAGTTTTGTTAAATGATACTTAATAATTCAAATTTACACAATTCAAATTCAAATAGTTTTGCCATATTATAAGCTCCATAGGGTTGCCGACCCCTGATCTAAGCCAACGATTAAAGCCAACAGCCAATGAAAAGCATAACATGTTAAGCTTGATCTTTAGACACAGACTGCAAAAAAGAAATAAAAATCAAATCAAATCAAATAAATACTCCTAAAAACTTTAGTTCTAAAACAAATTTTTGTGCACAGAGTCATGATATTTGGACTAGGCAAATTCATGGTGCAAAAAAAAAAAAATGTTTATGACTTGTGCCAACATACAAACACTAAAAGAGAAAAAAGTGTGCAATAGAGAAGTATACACTATAGACTCTAAGGTCTCTCAATTTACTGCCCCACCCTCTGCCTTTCCCCTTCCCTCTATCGCTATCAATTTTTTCATAATTAATTATTCATGTGTTTTTGTCTCAGCAGCATGGAGCGAATCCCAAAGTGGTGGCCCAGTGGGTGTATTATGTTGTTAAAACGACGCATCTGCCACATCCAACCCAGAGAAATATCAAAGAGCTCCTGCTCTAGAAACAAAAGGTAAATTGCACATTTTAGGTGACCTCATATAGGAGACCGTTATGTAGTTTATGGATAAATGTTTAGATATTGTAGTTTTAAATCTTCAGGATGATGACTTCTGACAGTTATGAGTTGATAAACAGAAGAGTACAGTTTATAAATAAATTATACTGAACCATTAGCAGATTTTACTGTGAGGTCCTGTGGGATACGTTCAGTCCTACATACACCTTAGGATGATGGGAACATAAAAACATGACTGGAAACCCATATGGAAAAACAATATGAATACTGAACTAGATTTTGACATGTCCTTCCTTAAAAGTGAAATGTGTATTTTGTGTGCCAAACAGTAACAGTAACACATCTTTAATTGTGTAAATGTGGTAAGTTATAGGTAAATAGATACTATATTACGTTTCTGATTTATATCTGCATGGATAACCAATATCCATGTGCATTGCTCTAATTTTTCTGATAATATTTAGCTAGATGTGATTCATACAGGCTAATAACGTATTTAGAGTTGACTCCTCTACAAAATCTCTGCCATATTTAAAACTTTTTCTAATATATTGCACATCTGCACATTCATATCTTCTGTTTCTAACACAATGTTCTCTCTGTGTTCCTTGTAGGTGCAAAAAATAGGTTTGAAATTATAAAACAACAGTAAATGAATGTAAAAAGTAATGTGACACTGTGGCTTTGAAACTTGTGATGAACTTCTCCTCTGGTTTTGGAAGAGAACTGACTTCATGTATCCGTTAAAATATTAAATAAGATGCATCATTTTGAGAAATGTTGAGAGATGTACAGATATACAGCATGTTCTGCTACAGTGCAACTGCATGTATTGGAATATTAGTAAACATATACTTCATGTCATATATTAAGTGAAAGAGATAGAAAGGCGTATGCCAAGTAGCTATTCTCCTTACAGAGGTAATTTTCTCATTTCAGCCTTGTTCCGTCCCATAATGGCTTCTTTCATTTGAGCATGAACTCTTTGTGGCCATCGCATTATATGCATTCAGATGATTAGAGCTAAAATCGCATTAAAGCTCAATTATCGGCATGCACTGTTACATTATGATCATCTACTATGGTGTTTGCCATTAACAATAATTACCTGACAAGTCACAATAAAGCACAGGTGACTAAATAATGACATTGTAAATTACTTTCAAATGTCATATGTGAATGGCTCTCTTGTGGGTATATGGAGGAAAATAAATGTGATATAAAAAACCTCTGAACAAATACGTGTATTTGTAGAAAGTGCTGTCAAGGTAAAATAAATTAAAGTCACTGGAATTATTAGCAAAGTATTATAATAAACATTAGCACGGGCATTGTTGCAACATGCTTCGCTATGTCAAGCTTTTTGTCCTTGGCTACAGCATTGAAAAAGTCATCTGTAAGTAGTTTGTTTAAATATATACACCACCATTCAAAAGTCAGAAAGATATTTCTATGGAAGAAAATTATACTTTTATTCAGCAAGGACACGTTCAAGTTATCAAAAGTGATAGTGAAGCATTTATAATGTTGCAAAAGATTTCTATTTCAAATAAATGCTGTTCTTTTGAACTTTCTATCATGGTTTCCAGCTAATAATTCAGCTTTGCATCACAGGAATAAAATGCATTTGAAAATATTTGAAAATATTCTCAAATAGTTAATATTTTCAACTGAATGAAAGCAGCATTGATAAGAATAAGAGATTTTACAGTTCAACATTCGAACGTACACATATATGATTTCTTTTCTTTAATTAAACAGTATATTATTTTTTATTTTTTTTAATGATTAGGCTCATGGTTTTTGCATGTAAGAAAATAAAATGGGCAAAATAAATAAATAAATAAATAAATAAATAAATAAATAAATAAAATACCATAGTATAAAAAATTATGATAGATTTTTCACAGAGCCATATCAAAGAGATTACTTTCTTACTTAAAAATTAACCACCTAGCAACTACGCAACAACACCCATAGCAGACACTGAGTTTGCACCCCTTACTGTATTATTACTATTACTATATGTCAAAAACGGTCTCATTTGTGTCTATTTTTCACTCCTGTAAGTCTCCTTAGGTAAGACAGAGCAAACTTTGAGCAATGTCATTCCACTAAATGCCATTATCAGAGTTAAGCTGGAGTCGTCAGGCGTCTTTCAGCTAACCAGCAGAATCACACATATCCCTTAGCGGGTTATCCATTTCCAGCCTCTAAAACTATCGTTTCTCCATGAAACAGAACCCTTGTCTCTCTCTCTCTCTCTCCCCATTCCTATCTCTGTTCCTCCATTCTGTTTCTTTTTTTCATTTCCATTGATCCTGCAGATATCTACACTCCTCTGCAACATCTAAATCTTTCACTCTTTATCTCGCTCTAAAATACTGCACGTACCCTATTTTCTCTACCATTATCCTCTCTTTCTAATACAATGTTCTCTCTCCCAGATGCAAAACTCAGACTGCTCATCAGATGCACTGATGATCATCTCTGCGTGTATTACAGAAGAAATGATTTTAAAAAGCAGTTGACAGAACTCGTGAGAACCCTCACAGTTCCTGTAAGCGATTACCAAGGCTTTCGTCCCACAATGTGATCAATAGCCTGTAAATGAACTGGAAGCCCCACATAATAGGCAGGTTTATAAATGATTAGGGACCGACAGTCTTTCTCGACCTCGTAATCTCAGCGATATCGTTTCGGCAGGGAGCATCTCCAGAACAGAAATATGACCGCCCTCACTCGGAGCGAGAGATGGGGTCTGTAAAACAGAATGAAAAGGCCTTCTTCCTCATTTAATGCCTCATTCTTTTATTTGTACAGGTGGCTGTATTTCTTGCTATCTTCTCTCCATCTCACTATCTTTACCCTCCACTCGATTTCACCTTTTCCATTCTTCTTTACACAATCACTCCTTAATACAGTGCTTGCTAGTCTCTAGAATCCACTCAACCTTTGTTTTGAAGATAATTTCAATTTTAGTTGTATTATCCATTCTTTTTAATAAACATTTTACTTTCAAAGCAACTTAACATTAAAGTCTACATGAAATGGTATTTGAAATCCGTCTTACTGCCATGATATATTGAAAAAGCAGGCCAAGATATGATTTTACCCAACAAAATCACAAGAGATTTGCCTATTTCATAGGCAAAGCAATTATATTTTAACAAAAAATTACAAGCACTTTATGTGGAACAGCATGCACTGATGAATTGTGCACAATAAAGTTAAGAGTATTTAAAAAGTTAATTTTGATTTCAATGGTCACATCATGTTGACATCAAAATTTGAAAAACTCCATTGATTTACACTGTATCTACATCAACAACCATTACACCATTCTAACTCTACATATTGATTTGTGGTTCAGGACTTTTATAATCTTAACAAAAGAGACTTCTTTTTTTAAAAAAAAAAACCTACCTACTCCAAAGTTTTGAACACTATAGACAATATACTATATAACATTGATAGACAATAAAAGCCTACAACTTAAATTTACCAAAAATTCCACACTACTTTGGCTCCCAAGTGCTTAATATTTTCTTTAGCATATCTAGTTTTATTCTGACATCCCAGATTCCCACTCTAACTTGTATTCTTTTTCTTCTGATCCATTCCTTTCTTCCTCCATCCCAGTCCTCCATTAACTGCAGTTCATCTCTCAGCCTCCATCACCTTCTACTGCGCTACGTTTATCTTAGATTTCCTTCTCGTGTTTCCGTTCATCCCTTGGCTTCCCTAGGTCAGGTTGGCATGAATGTGAAAGTATGATTGTGGCATGTTTCACGTCCAGTTTACAAATATCTCAGTCCAAATTTATTGCTTCAGTCGATAAATGCCCGAATCAAGTCCCCCTAGTGCTTGACGACCACCCCCCACCCCCCCATTTTGCTCTCTCTCTTCCTTCAATACACCGCCTGTGTGCTCATTTTCTCTTTTCTCCATCTCCTGGCGCTAAGCAAGCCGTCTCCACCTTCATAACCTCTGTAAACACGTTTGCTCTCAGTGTTTTATTGGCATTGAGTGTGTATGTGTATGGGAGAGTCACGGTCTCCGCTGCTGAGTTTAGCTTAAAGCGAGAGTTTTCAAACTCCTACTAGAAGCTGTCTGGATCAGAGGTGCGTGTTTAGAGACCCCTGCATCTGAGCCTTTTAGAGTGAACCTTTGAAATGAGCTTTTGGACTGACTCTAAGCCCCGAGCCCACCAAGATATCTATCAGAAATCCCTTTTCAAAAGCTAACTGTAAAGAACGCTTTCAATATCTCCTGAAGAACGAGTAAAGGATGAAGCTTTGCGTGACCAGGAAAAACTTGAAAGTGTCAGCAGTGGAGCAGAAGTACTGTAGTTCACTGTAGCTGCTAAAGTGAGTATGTTTTCATTCGAAACACGCTTGCCAGTGAAGGCAAAGTAAACGTCCAAATCATCTGCAATAAATAGTTATTTCTGTGTTGACGGCGGGTTGTTGCTGTAAATTTGGGACACTGATGAAATCCAATTACTGTTCGATTTTTTCAAGAAATTCTCAAAGCTTTTAGTGAAGAAGAAATAACTGGAAATTATAAATAATGAAGAGAAATAATGATTAATGAAAACACAAGAAAGAAAAAGAAAGAAAGAAAGAAAGAAAGAAAGAAAGAAAGAAAGAAAGAAAGAAAGAAAGAAAGAAAGAAAGAAAGAAAATATGAATAAATGAATAAAATTAACAAACAAAGGAAAAGAAGGAAGTAAAGAACAGAAGGAAGAAAGGACAATTGAAACATGGAAGGAACGACAAAAGAACAAATATATTAACAAATAAATGAAAAAAGGAAAGAACAGAAGAAAGGAAGGAGGAAAGGAAGGAAGAATAAATTAATGAACAAAAAATAAAGACAGAATGAAGGAAGGATGGATAAGTCTTTATTATGAGCTATTGCTATTGGCTGTAAAATGGTCAATTTGCCTTTGAAAAAACATGAGGGTGTGTGTGTGTGTGTGTGTGTCACACACCGATCTGCCAAATCTGAAAATTAGCATTCCGACAGCTAACGATCTGATTCAAATCACTTTCCACACATTGGGATATAAACATAGAGTTTGTTTGAACTAACAGAGGGCTTTCATTCCTCTAATCTGGCTCAGCGTGGGACGGACGCATCAGCGTGAGGAGGACGCTGCCGACTCTTCACTGAAACCACATTCAGCTGCCGCAAAATTACAAGCTGCAATTAGTTTGATCGGATGGGAGCCAAAGTCTCGAGTGCCTGCTTTTGACTTCAGAGGTCAAAGTTATGATCTTTCATCATCTAAACCCATACTTTATGACTTTATGATGTTTTGCAGATACACACGCAGGTTTGGAATGAAACTACAATCTTAATAGCAATTTGCCTCTGAATATTCATTTTGTCTAAGATCAGCTTCCTCCTACATTCACATCAAAAGAAACAGAAGAAACGGTTTAACGTCATCCACGTATAATCAGCAGAGAA
The DNA here is from genome assembly GCA_039654775.1 of Spinibarbus caldwelli. NCBI lineage: Eukaryota > Metazoa > Chordata > Actinopteri > Cypriniformes > Cyprinidae > Spinibarbus > Spinibarbus caldwelli. Next base: position 30,615,965 of record CM077236.1, read on the forward strand.
GGAAAAGTATCTTACCTATGGATGCTGTGGCAGGGACTGGCTCCTTAGAAACTGCAATTAAAAACAGAATAAAACTGAAATTTATGTATGTATGTATGTATTTTATTTTTGGCTTTGGGATATATGCAACACAGCTACAGTTATATTGTTCTGAGATTCTTAAGAAAAAAAATGCTGTTGTTATTGTTAACTAAAACTATTAAAAACTGTTTTCATTAATTGAAAAAGCTGAAATGAAATGTTAAATAAATTAAATAATATATCTTCATTCACAGAAATAAGCTTAAGTATTAAAATTACTAAAACTGAAATGAAAAAATAGAAATATAAAAAACTCATAAAATGACAAAAGGACTTAACAAAATTAATCAAATTAATAAATATTAATGAATACAACAATAATATATTTTCTGCTAAAATAACACTGTTGTCAAAACACTGTCATTTACTCACCCTCGTGTAATTCTAAACATAACCTTTTTTCTTCCATGCAACAAAAAAAGGATAAAAATGACTCTATTATAGCTTCAAAAAGGATGCAAAATACTATAAAAAAAAATGTATGACTGCTACATGCCAAGTCTTCATGAATTAATGCGATGTCCAATCATGAATGAATCATGCTTTTTAATCAGATGTTTCAGTGAATCAGTTGATCAATTTTACAAAACCAGTCTGAATGATTCGTTCACAGGCTTAGTTTTGTTTAGTCTATTTTTATGTTTTCTTTTGTGTCCTTTTTGAAGCTTGATAGCATAATTTAATTTTTTTTTGTGAACTGTTCCTTTCAGCAGTCATTTAGTAGATGCCTTTGTCTAAAGGAACGTTTAATATAATATGCAGTGATCCTGTAGAAACCTAGTTTTAAAGTGCTTTGCTTTAAAAACGTCTTAAAAGCTGAGAGAAAGATTTTTTTCAAGAACAGAGTACTGCATTCTTACTGGCAACTGAAAGCATCATCAAATTAGCTTAAATATTTCAAATGCACATGCAAGTGTTAGGAAATGTACAGAACTTTGTGAGGTTCAAATTCCGCAGAGCCTTCCGTGATTGGTCTGCTGATACATTATACAGTTCAAATCTTTTGGTTACCAGTCCAGGAATTTTATTACTCTACCACATGGACCTATTCAACATAGAAATCTACAAACCTGAGTAGTAGGAGTTGAGGAGGGTTTTACTCTGGAGGGCTTTACCCTGGATGGAGAAGGAGCATGGAGAAGAGGAGGCTGGGAAAGACAGAGAGGAGAGCGCTTAGACAGTGACCTTACAGTACATACACACGCTGCACATCTATAAAACACCACATTATGTCCAGATTAATAGCAGTGTCCCATTGTGACAGAATCACAGTGTCAACAGAATACAAGATTTTTAGGTCACTTTCTGCAAAGGAGACAGATATCACATTAATCGACTGCATCTTTGCTGTAGTCAACAGGACCTTTAAATGTCATGGACTATTTTGAACATATCCACATGCATATCCTAGCCCAGGATATACAGTGGTTTTCTAAAAATTGTCTGTAATAAAAAACATAGATTTAAAAAAAAAAATAATAAAATTGGTGTAGTAACAAATTTTTACTTAGAAATTTCCAGTAAAATTTACAAATAATTACAAAGAAACAGCAAGTAACACATTGATTTTGAAGTAGAAAAGCTTATATATTAAAACATATTCCAGTAATCTTTGTTTTATTCACACCTTTGAAAAAAAATCTTTTTTTATTATTATTATTTATTTTTTTTATGGTGTAGACTTCCACTACAAAGTAAATGAAAGTCACAGAAACACACACCTAGAGCATCACACACTCCAGTAACCACCTTTTACTCTTCTCAGCTGAAGCCATATCCTTTTTACTTTCCATTTTAATCACCTATCACTCCAGATCTCCCTTTATACAAATCCCTGCATCTCACATGTGTCGGCGCATACGCATTTGCGCACATAAGGATCTCTACAGAAAGTGCTTTGGCAGCAAAAGCTCATGGGCCAGCGGGGTGAGATTGAGAGCGTCTGAATGAGAGAAGCGTGGAAGGTTAGAAGCAGGTGTCTCTGTGTTCATTTAAATGGTAATACAGCTAAAATGCTGAGTGTGTAGGCTGGGATCGCTATGATCTCTATCTCACACATCTTATGCCGAGTCGTCTTCAAAAAAACCCAGATATAAAAAAATAAAAATAATAATGTGTGATTGTAGCTGTGGAGCCAGTGAGAGGAAGGTCTGGATATAAAATCAGAAAAACGACAATTACAATATGAGATATAAAGGCCCGCAAGAATTTGGCGCCCACAGAAAAGGCTTTACAAATTGGAAGGCCTGTCATTCACAGAGTTCAGCACATACTACTCTCCAAAGATTTCCCTCCTAGAACCAGCGCAAAAATGTAAAAAAATAAAAAGCAGGAGATTCTGCCTGTGCCTTGTCATGCACATAGTAAAAAATAGAAAATTGATAGAAAAATTAACTGGAACAAAAATACAGTAAATCAAGCACATGCTATGTTTTTCATGCTTTATAAATGCCCATATAACATATAAAATAATACAATATTAGACAAATAAATAAAAAAGTACAAAAATTTTCTCTTATTTTAAGATATTATTTTAAGAATGTTCTTTTCTTTTAATATTCTTTTAAGAAGGTTGTTATATCATAAGACAAAATAGTGATTAAGAAATGATTTTTGCAGCTAAAAAAATACAGTCAGAAAAAAATATATATTATTTTTGCAAATAATAATTTCGTCCCAACACAGAAATTACCCGCTGCAGCTTTAAAGTTTTAGTTGAAAGTGTATGGTCTCTGATAATGTATCACTAGGCATTTGACACAAATTTTATTTTATTTTTTTAAGAACTGCTCGCAAACAGCAATTATGAGCTGGGCTGAGTTCTAGATTGTTTCTGTTCCAACACCCCAGCTGAGATTCATGCCTATAATAAAGAGCCTGTACTGGTTCAGTAATAGTGACTGTACGACCATTTAATAAACAACAGATACAATAACAGCCTCCAATTACTCTGTGCCTGTAATGATCCGAAATAAACATACAAATAAACTGCATTTGCACATCCACTGACCAGTGACATTCAAAAGAACTAAGAAACACTAAACATGCAGAACACATTGCCAATCAGTGTTGATTTTAAAGGAAATAAATGTGATCATTATGCATAATGACATTCTCTCTCTCTCTCTCTCTCTCTATGCATCTTGCTCTTACTCTCCGTTGCCTCCTCTTCTTCCAGCTCCATTCAAATTATTCTGTACACAAAGGCCACTGTGACATTTTGTGCAGAAAGCGACTCAGAAAGACCCGTCCTAATTACAGCCCCTTCACAGCATGCCAGAGCCCACTTAAAACTGAGAATGAAAGCAAGAGAAAGAAAAAAACGCCTAGTCCAAATGCCACTTGCTATTCTTCTCTAGCGCCTCTTAAAGCAGCACATCAATAGCGAGGTCTCTTGATATGTAGAACGCTTCGGTCCGTGCTGTGTAGCTACAAAATAGCTCTCTGTGGCTGGCAGTGTTCTGATCTGTGAATGGCAGGTGTGAGGCGGTAGTGTCCCGTCATTTGGTTTCCTGATGGACGCTTAGTAAAGACAATCAAGGAGAATGGTCAGTTGAGTTAAAATGACAGATTGTTGACTGCTTTTGACCCCTTTTAGGGCTTGCTGAGCTCATCAGCGTGATGGTGGGACGTGCAGGAGGTTTGTGTGATTGCAGTAATGAGTCCAGAGACTGGCTCACACACACACTGTGGCCACTACAAAAGATCGTGGTATTTGGGGAACGTGGTGATTATATGACCTGTGGACTTTGACTTTTGAGACTGGTGGAAAAGAGCAGGAAGTTCTCTAAAGAGAACCTGTGAAAATGTTTGACTGAACATGAAACTATTGCTGTATCTTTCAACATATCTTGTAATGTTAACTGATGTTTATTTGGTGCTATAATTAGTAGTAAAGAGGAACAGATGATTGCTTTATAGAATTGAAAAGCTGAGACTTTCAAATTAAAAGTAACAAAGCTTATGGCGATTATTGGATGGGATGATTGCTATAAATAATGCTTAGTTTTCATGTATCAACAGAAAAGAACACAGACTAAGAGATCTCGTTTCATCATTATCATTGTGTGCACGTAATAAACACTAAATAAACACAGTCAAAATTCACCAAACATTGCTGTTTCATCAATGACAAACCAAAAATTATTATTTTTTTTCTATTCTGTCTGAATAGTTGGCCAAGTTTCACAAAAAAAATTCAGTGCATCACTAATTGCTTCCTAAAGTTAAATAAGTATGTTAAAAATAACACTTAAGATTCTGTTAAATCATTCATTCATTTGTTCATTAATCTCTTCATTCATTCATTTATTCATTCATTGTTTTGTTTTTTTAATTCAATAATTTGTTTACATGTTCAGTATTTCATTCATTTATTCATGCAGTTGGTTATTCATTAAATAATTTGTTCATTTACTGATTAATTTGAACTAGGGCTGCTTGATTATGGCAAAAATCATAATCACGATTATTTTGGTCAATACTGTAATCACAATTATTTAACACGATTATGAGGGGGCCATATGACCAAAACTTTATATGAGTGATTTTACTTAAAGATAGTGATACATATCAAATATATATTTCCTGTAAATAAGGTTGCTATGAGTCTCATTGTAGAGACCAGAGGAATTTCACAATTTACAATACCACAGCAGAGTACTAGGTAACTAGCCTATTAGAAACAAACAAACAAACAAAAAGTCCTCAGAATTATTGAAAATAATTTAACTGTCAGTAATAAAAAGCAAAGGACAAATACAATAGAATAAAAAGATACAAATGAAACAAACTGTGCTTTAATGTATTTATGCAAGTCTCAAGCAGTTAACAGCCTACTACAGAAATGATGAATAATCAAATGTAAAATAAAACAGCATAGTCTTCACTGTGAGAATTAAACTTTCTTTGTTTCTTATTAAAGCTACAAAAGTCCTTCACTCAAGAGCAGTGCGTGATTCTGAATTTGTCTTTTGTTGTTTGATTAATATTAAGCACACAGTCGCAGCAGGAATATAGCCTGCTGTCACTTTAAGAGCCGCACGAATCCAATTTACTGTTACACGCATATTTTCATTCTCAACTCTTTACGTTCATTTATTACATGACCGATGAAGGTATACATGAATAATCACTAAGCGAATTTTGACACATTTTTGCGTGTGTTTGACCATTTAGGCGCGCACCTTGAGCTAAAAGATGACTTTACATGTCCGTGTTCTGTTCTGAGTGCATAGGCTATATCTTCCTGAGGAGCAGCGCAAGTTCTCTTTAGCGCTTTTAAAAGCATGAATGAATCTAACACACTTCAATAAATCAAGCACGTCCCATTTTGCATAAGTCATGTTACATGATTTTACTGATTTGCATGTGAAATTGGGCTTTTATGGAGGAACGAAAGCGCAGCGCTGGAAAGGGTGGGAATGGGACGCAATTAGTGATGCACAATATTGGATTTTTGCCGATATCCGATATACAGATATTTTTCAAATCATTTTGGCCGATACTGATACAGATATATTTACTTTTTGTTTGGAAACAACACCAAGTCTCTCCTGTGCAGAAATTATAAGTAAACTATTTTTAATTTTGGTTAGTTTTTAACAAGAACTTATTTGTTAGAATTAAATAAACCATAATGAAGGTTTATTTGACAGCACATTGAAGCTTTGAAAATAACTATAAATAAACTATATATCAATCGTTGCATTTTTTCCCCCCTAGAAAGATGCAGTGTTAACCCTAACATTTTATTTTATTTATAAGATTTAACATTTGTAGATGGTCTAAAGCAAAAGAGTTGAAAAATTCTGAAAATCTTTTAGAGCTTATGATTTGTTTAAAAAATAAAACATATTACACATTAATGAATAAATCAGTATATATAAAATTATTAAATTTACAAGTATTGTGATTTTTTTTTTCATGCAAGCTATAGCTTCTGACCTTTAAATCAAAACATACTCATTATTTTATGACATCAATTACTGCTTTATTTGATCAGAAACAGTCTAAATGTTACTTGTGTAGGCTATTTTACTTTTAATTTAATTAGAAGTAGGCCAACAGCGTCCTCTACAGATTAAAGCTCCTTACTAAGCGGGTGTTAGGACCTGGGGGAGGCTGTCACTGCTGCCGCTGCACGTGCTACTACTGTTTACTCTATCACACACGGAACGCGTCATTCTGTACGTGCTTTCACAGATTAAATGCAGCGATCCAAAAGAGTGAATCTAATCATCATCCAGACAAAACTTTTGCTTCAAGAATGAGCCACACTGCTGACATGATCTAATCACTAGCACACCCTGAGCACATGTGAGTTAATGTATTCCTCTTATCGGCAAGACATATCGGCATAATTTTTCATATCAGGCCAATGCCAATATTTACATTTAAAGCCATTATCGGCCGATTCCGATATTAGTCTGATAATATTGTGCATCCCTAGGCGTAATAATTGTTTTATCTCGATTATCGTATTTTCATAATCGTTGGAGGCCGAAATCGAAATTGTTTTTCGATTAATTGCACAGCCCTAATTTGAACATTTGTTCATTCATTATTTCATTAATTTGTTCATGTAGTAATTTCTGTTTGTTCACTTATTGAGTTCATTCATTAGTTCATTTGTGCATTCATGCATTCTTTAATTTGTTCATGTGTGAATCCTATAATTCTTTAATTTGCTCATTTGTAATTTCATGCATTGACTCATTCTTTAATTTGTTCATTCATGTCTTGATTCATTCTTTAATTTGTTCATTCATTCATTTCTATTTTCATTGATTTATTGGTTAATGTCAACTTCCCTTTCTAAGTAACTACTGTTATCAGAGCACAGGTACATTCGATATAAACAGAGATTATACGAAAAACAGGGCAGCACAATGATGTCACAGCACAATATTTGCTGAACTCACAGAATCCGTTGAGGTCCTGGTTGCTGGTGGAGAACGGATCGTCCTTGTGTAACGTGCTGACTTTTCCTGTGCTTTTATCCGCTGTGCCTACGGGTCCCATCTCTCTCTGCGTGCTGCTGCTGGCTGTCTCCTTCTGTTTTTTAGCTAGTTTCCTTCAAATCCATCCACAACAGGACAAGTTTATACACATGATCAAAAGACGACACTTCAGTGTTGGTGCAATGCTTTTGGCTAGTGCAAACTGTTTAACTGTTGTACAAACACATTTAAATGTGCAAAAGTAATCACTTTTTTTTGGACAAACAAAGGTTATAAAAATCAGTACTGCTAGACTTGCCGGTTTTAGGTTAGACATATATCTATAGTATGAGAATATAATAGTAACAGTATACAGTACTAAACCAAAGCATTGCCACAACACTGCTGTAAAACTGACATACAAGATATACAAGGCAAACACACACAAACAGACACTGGGCACATAGAGGACAAGAAGTGAGGCTGGCATTTGTCTATTCCAATGGCACTGACTGTAAGATTTCTGTATTGTCATCTAAAATATATATTCTGCAGTGATATATGCCAGTGAGTGAGAAAGAGAGAGAAGAAAAATCACAAATCTACTCAAATCAAGAGAGAGAAGCTCAAAACCTTGCCATGCAGAACAAAGCCAATTGAACACTACAAGTCTATTGATCAGGAAAGACTTGTACACTAACACATTCGCTTGCAGATAAAGCAAACGAACATATTAAAGTACTATACATTAATAACATAATATATTGCAACGCTTTCTCTTAAAGGCCCAGTACATAACTGTTGCAATGCTACAGATGGCACTGCACTATGAAAGCATTATATCGTTGTTAAAACTGTGACATGTTGAATAAGTGACCTAGCAGTTATTACTTTAACACACTGAGCTGTGCTGTTTAAATGTGGTTTGCAACATTACCTGATCTCATCCCACCTCTTCACCTGTCATTTCCTGCCTTATTATCCATAAAAATGGCCTCAAAATATAATCAAATAAAAGTAATCTGTGGCAGTTTTTATAAAGGCAGCAGACTTCACTTCACTTGATTTGTTGATTTGTCTGGCTGTTCATAAGCTGAGGTCTCCCCACACAGTGCACAGAACTTCAAGGAAGATATTACTGTCAGCAATGGATTGGAGTCATCCAATAAAACGACTCTGATTCGCCAGGTCCCACAGAACACCATTTGACCTCAATATGTGCTCCCTTCTCTTACGGGGCCGAGCTGATAATAACTCTTTGTTTTGTTATTTTCTCTACTGGGAATTTAAAAAAAAAAAAAAAAAAAAAATCAAATAAAGTTTCAGCTTCCACAAAAACCAGGCCAACCTTTAAAATTGGGGCCATTTTACCTAGGTTGGAAAATAAATTCAGTAACATTGGTTTTTGGTGAATGAGGATCAAGAGAGGACGAAAAGTGTTCAGAAGCAGGTCTTAACACCAAGAAGCAATAAGAGAGGGGTCACGACTTTCCAATTAAGCAGCCAAGCATCAATGTGATGGCTATGAAGTGCTGAGATTCTGTAGTAGAAACTGCAATGCACAAACTCTATACCAAAACCTAGTGTGCTCCCTACCTAGACAGCATAGTCAACAAACCATTGGCTCATCCCAAAATGTATGCTGAAGGTCACAGTATTTTATAATACAACAGCCATCAGATAATAAAACCCACTGATTGCTGCAATAATAGGTCTTGTTTCAAGTGCCAAATTCTGGACATATTGCAAGTGGCATGAACTATATTTAATCCTTATTTAATGAATGTCAGTGCAGCACTTCATTAAAAGTGAAGGCTATAATATAGTTAGGGCACCATAAACAGTATTTATAGCACCAACTTTTGTTAATGGCTTTTTGTAAAAGAGAAAGAGCGAGGGGGGAAGAATGAGGAGATAGCTGTAAAATCTGGCTTGATTTTGCTCTTCATTCATGCATAAAATTCACCAAATGTTCATTAATAAGGATATCACACTTGGATGAGCTAAAACTAGAATGGAGGAAATAGTACAAAGACATGTGCACTCGTGACATCAGAACATGCAAAGACAAGGCAGCTGGCCAAGAAGTGCACGTCAAAGCAGTGTTAGTAAGCATGCAGAAGATCTCAAAATAACCTTTACACTAACCACTATTATTCAGTTGCTTGCATGCACAAGGTTAACTTGTAGGGCATGGCATTAGGAAGGACAAGGTCATGGGTTTGATTCCCAGGGAACACGGTGTTAAAACTCTATTGATGTCTTTGAATGCCCTTAAGTCACTTTGGATAAAAGCATCTGCCAAACGTGTAAATGCATGCACAAACAAATTTCTGTAGTAGACATGCTGATGAATCTGGAATAAACATCAAAAGCACCATATATTATGACTGTTGTATCACCCTAAAATCATAGTACATGAAAACAAAGGGCCAGATTTACTAAACAGGGCAAATTAGTGTTAGAGCAGAATTCCATAAAAGCACAGATAGGAGGGGAAAATTCTGCAGGTTATTTACTAACAATGCTCACATGAAAGAACACAGACACAACCAGATCATTTCCATAATGACCAGCGCAATCAACCAAGAGCAGCGAAAATTACCGCCTGCTTTAAGACATGCTTTTTTGGGCATTAAATACCAGTAATTTGATGAGCGCAAACGTTAGCAAATCGTGTTGCGTGATTAATTTTAATACTCTCCCCCATTAATTTTCCATCTGAAAGGGAAACTCCTACAAATGCATATTAAATAAGGTCAGGCACAAAAATAACTGTCCATTCCTTTTCAGCCCTAATTTTTCACTGCGCATCTTTTGTAAATCCTGACAGTACTATTTTAACACCAAAAGACGGATTGTACTGGTGCAAGCTGTTAGTAAATCTGGCCAAAAAGTGCACTGTGGTATTGATTTTAAAGTAGAATGTGCTAGCGTCATGTCTTACTACATACTCAAAAGACTGTAACAGGCAGAACAAATTGGGGAAACACATCTAACTGCAATTATTATTAATCATAGATTTTTATTTATTTATATTTATTTAGATATTTTTAGTTGTTTTTACTTTGTTCTTGAAAGTTAAATCTTAGAGCTTTTATTTTGATTTAAAAATGCAGGGAAATGTCTTTTAAAATGCATTTCTTTGTTGACAACATCTATAAATGCTTCACATTGCAAGTTTCGATACACTGAAAACACTGTTATCATGAGCTGCTCATGTAAAATAATCACTACACAGCACATCAGGTTACATATTTATATAATTACTACACAATCATTACAATTTGAAATCACACTAAACCATAACACTGTTTCATATACTCGTCAATGCTATTTTTCAGTCACATTTGGTGCTCGGTGAGTGTTAATTTTAGGCCTTGAGTACAAGATTACATATTGGTATCAAAGTCAAAATTTCTTTCCTAAAGATAAACTCAGTTTGTGACTGGGCAAGGACAACAGTGAAGATGTGCACTGATTGCGCTACTAAATCTGAACTTGCATGCTGAAAACGTCCATAACATATCCTCATTGAATATGAGAACGCCTCGCTCTCCGGGTTTGGGGAGTATACTGGTGTCACGGTTAGCTTTAGCCTGTAGCTCTCTGTCTTTGCCCTCTCAGATGATATCCTTTTGAAAGAGCTCCTCCTGGCTGTGTTCCTACTTTCATCTATATTTCAGGAGCGGGGAGAGAGCGGGGAGAATGCACATAGTAGTCCGACTGTGAATCTGAGCTTTTAAATCCTTTAACGCGTGAGGTAAACATCCTGCAGCTAGGCTCTGTTGCACACAGCGCAAATGAAACAATCCTGCACAGTAAAATGCTGAGGCAGGCATAACAGTCGAGGTAATAGTGAATAGTTTAAGCGTAACGGAAAAGTAATAAAAAGTAGAGGTGGAGTCCGCAGACCAAAGGGATTTGAGCTGAACAAGCAATAGTCGATAATAATAAGATAACAGTGGAGCTACATCAATTTACGTGCACACGAGAGCAATTTATAACTGTGGGCCTGCTAATGTTTCAAAGCATTTTGAAAAAAAAAAAAAAAAAAAAACTGTAGGTATAGACGGTTTATGGCCGAAATCGACTGCGTTTGCTAGAAAATGGAACTACTGTCATGCTGAAATATTGGAGCAAAGTGTGATGAATATAAAACCGGTTTAACACTTTGCGATGAAATTGAACTTTTCTTCATTTTGAAAAGCTTTGTTCACCATGGCAAAGTTAGGAGACTTTTGGTACTAAGATTAATTGTCACTTAAACGGTTAGTTCACCCCAAAATTAAAATTCTGTCATTAATTACTCACCCTCATATCCTTCCAAACCCGTAAGACCTTCGTTCATCTTCGGAACACAAATTAATATATTTTTGATTAAATCTGAGAGCTATCTGACCCTCCATAGACAGCAACGCAACTGAAATGTTCCCAGGTCCAGAAACGTAGTAAATATATCAATAAAACAGTCCATGTGACATCAGTGGCTCAGCCTTAGTTTTGCGACGCTACAAGAGTACTTTTTTTGTGCAAAGAAAACAAAAATAACAATTTAATCAACAATTCTTCTCCACCGAGTTACGTCTTCCGCCATTTTGGAGAGTACCCAAGAACGTATTTGACGTAATCAGCGTTATTTACGTTCGGAGGGAAAGCGCGCATGAACATATAATCTGCGTAATAAGCGTTGTATTGTGATACTCTCTAAAATGGCGGAAGACGTAACTCAGGGGAGAAGAATTGTTGAGTAAATTGTTATTTTTGTTTTCTTTGTGCAAAAAAAGCATTCTCATAGCGTTGCAAAACTGAAGTTGAGCCACTGATGTCACGTGGACTGTTTTACCGATGTATTTACTACTTTTCTGGACCTGGGAACATTTCAGTTGCGTTGCTGTCTATGGAGGGTCAGATAGCTCTCCGATTTAATCAAAAATATCTTAATTTGTGTTCCGAAGATGAACGAAGGTCTTACGGGTTTGGAACGACATGAGGGTGAGTAATTAATGACATAATTTTCATTTTGGGGTGAACTAACCCTTTAACTTTAATTTCATTTAATTCATTCTCTTACTTTTTTCTTCTAATGAACTACGGAGGTTTTTAAAATACTTTTCAGGAATTGTTAAAAGTACTTAGAAGAAAAATTAATAGGAAAGTATAAATTAAAAAAAAAAAAACAGGATTGTTGGTTAGATGTTCTGTATTTAATGCTACTTACAGGTAATAAGAGTAGGAATACGCATTTCTTCTGGAGCAGCAAGATAAGGACAAAACAAAAACAAGAAAGAAAACAAAACAACAACAAACAAAAAAAAATCAAAATATTTAATATAAAATAAAAATAAAAAATATGGAAATATGAAAATATAAATAAAATAAAATATAAATATTTAAACAATATGAAAAAATACAAATTAAAATATAATAATGATAAAAATATGAAAATACCACAATAGAATAAAATTTTAAATATAATAAAATATTAAATAAATAAAATATAATATAATAAAATAATAAAATAAAATAAAATAAAATAAAAAAGGAACCAAAAAAGGACAAACACATTGATTAGTGATCAGTATTGTAAATAACAAGATGTTTAATGACAAAAATATTAAAACTTCCCACAGTTACATGCTGACCACATAATGTTTTATTTAGACAAGAAAATGCTACGCAGCTTCATGTAGCTAAGCTATGGATTTCTGCTACCTGAGGCTGTAAATTTAGGTTTGTGAACGGCCTTTGCATCAGTAATAGTTAGTAAATCTGTAAAAAATGATAATTAAACAACAAATGAAATGTATGAAACTGCACATCTGGCTCCCCTTCAAGTGAAAAAAAAAAAAAAAAATGTGAAAGAGAACAAAAAGAAGGAAAAGTCTATGTACCTGTACTGGTGGGAGTGTGTGTTTGGACAGCTAAAGAGATGGACAGGAATGGTGGGTGTTTCACAGACATATTGTAACTCTGCTCTCTGTTACGATCTCAACAGAGACAGAAAGAGAAAGGAGGAGGACAAGAGACACCAAAAGCAGTTGGCGAACACATCACGCTTTTGCTACTCCAAAATGAGGCCTTGTCATCAGCGTGTCTCAGCGCTGACGTCTCTGTGGACCGGTTCCTTCCGGTTAAAGACGAGAGGAGGTGATATACGGCAAGCTAGGACAGCGACTGCAGCCTGATACCATAATAAAGAGCAGATGGTGGCTGTTAACGGCGATTCGATTAACTGTAATATCGGTGATGACATGCAAGTGAAGTTGTCAATTAGTGACTTCATGGCCGTCTGCTTCTTGACTGTGCTCACTGCTTTTTAATCGCTCTTCTGAAACATATCTTCCACAAGGTGCATTCTTTGCTTTTTACAGTTTAGAAATGAACTTCAAATTTGCCACTGTGCAAACCTTTACACTGAAACAAATCCACTAAAATAATCATGTAGTAGTCTGAGTTAATAGCATGTTTTCATGCTAGCAATTGACAAACAACTTTCAAATTTTGCCTTTATCTTTATGATCATATAAAGTAATAATAAAAATTATAATAAATAATAATATAAATTAATAACAAGCTGTAAATGGATTAATATCATATATTAATAATATATTTATTAATATAATTTTTTTTAAAATAAATATACATCAAATATCCTTTAAAATCTGGCACTTTGTGCAAAATTTATATTGTGTAAAATAACTATTGACTTTAACATTTTTCAACTAATGATTTATAAATAACCTTAAAAATCTGAGCAAACCTTTACAATGATAAAAACCCCACCAAAGTAATCATGTTTCATCTATCATCTATCAATCAAAATTTCCCGCCATGTATAAACCTTCATGACAAAATGAAACTGCTAAAGAAATCATACACTAGCCTGAGTTATTAATATGTTTTTCACGCTACAAATACCCTCAAAACCTCCCACTTTGCACAAATCTTTACAATAATACAAACCGGAATAATCATGCATCAGCCTGTCAGAGTTATTCTTTGGCACACAGCTGCATTAAGTCACACAAACACTAAATTCTCGCCTGTACGCTTTGTGTATCATAAAAGCAAGCTATAGCACCCAAACTGCTCGCTTTATCGCTAAAGCGGCACCAAAGTAAATATATTTAATGACCCTGTGACTTCTCTGTAGGCAATAAAAACACAGTTTGGATATGGGCTGTTATGGAAAATGTGTTTTGCGACGGGCTGACGGTGCTAAAACAGATGCAAACGGTCGATGCGTTCGGCGGCATGCATATGCAGCAGGGGCATCCATCTTTGGCCATTTCATCTCAATGGCCCTTTAAAATGGCCTGCTGACATTGTTCTGATGATATTAATAAAAGAGAGCGAAGTGAAGAGCACCACGGCGGGCGAAGGTGGCCATAAATATTAATAGAGTAGAACTGCGAGGAGCTTGCAGCATAAGTGGCCTCTTTATTATTTTTTGGGCTCTCCTGTGATTTATCATCATTCCTGAAACGAGACGCATTTCTGGTGTGAGGAGAAAGTGTGATGCCCACAGTGATGTTACATGCATCTACCACCACTTTACACGGGAGAGAAAGAGAGAGGGAGGGTGGAGGAAGACGAGGAAGAGAAAGGGTTCGGAACTCGACAAACGCTTGGTTTGTTTAACAAAGTGCCAAAAGACTTCATACAACTTTATTTCAGCTAATGACTGTAAATGAGACAGCGTGGTTTATTAGATCATAAATATGTTCATTCATCCATTCAGGCTTGAAAGCAAACGCACAATCAGCTGACAAGCATGTAGAAGTGTGCACACATCTCTCACACATCCACATACACACCTACCAGCATAAATCAGGACATGCCAAGACTGCAACTAATTATGACTTACCCATGTAAATGTAGCTCAAAATATTAATAGTAATAATAATTACATACATATATACAGTGGTGGCCAAAATTATTAGAACACTAGTATTTTCACCAGATAAAAATGGTTTTAAGTCAGCTGTAGTGTGTCAGTAGGAAATCAGTTTACATTTCCAAACATTAATTTTGCCATTAATTGTAATAATCCAGTGAGATTTTTGTCTGACAACAGCCAGTGCCCCACAAAGAGATCTGATCTCATCATCATCAGTCTGTCTGGAATGACATGAAGAAACAGAACAAACCGAGACAGACTAAATCCAGAAGAATTCCAAGATGTTTTAAGAAACCTACCTGCAAAGCTACAGTACTGTTAAAAGTTTTGCTGTAAAATGAGGATGATGTCATAAATAGGTTTTCTTTATCAATTAACTTCTATTAACCAAATTAAATCAACATTTGGTGTGAGCATCCTTTGTGTTTAAAGCAGTTTTACACTCTGTGCACTAGCGCATAGTTTTTCAGGTAGCTTTTACAGGTCTCTTGAAGCATCTTGGAGACGTTGCCACAGTTCTTCTGGATTTAGTCTGTCTCAGTTTGTTCTGTTTCTTCATGTCATTCCAGACAGACTGATGATGATGAGATCAGATCTCTGTGTGGAGCACTGGCTGTTGTCAGACAAAAATCTCACTGGATTATTACAATTAATGGCAAAATAAATGTTTGGAAATGTAAACTGATATTTCCTACTGACACACTACAGCAAAACATAGAAATAACTGACTTAAAGGCATTTTTTTAGCTGGTGAAAATACTAGTCTTCTAATAATTTTGGCCACCACTGTATACGTATAATATAATGTATATCCATTCTTTTTACTTCTGAGGATGTCAGATTTAGATTTAGCTAATTAGTTTTTGATGCCAATACCATGGTACTTTGCTGTATGCTACAGTACTGAATGACTATCATGCTCACATACTACCATGGTACATGTCCACAAACATGATTTTACCTTGGCAAGCAGAAAAAAAAAAACAAAAAAAACAAAATAAATACAAAATAAAATATAATTAAAAAAATGCCGCAGTATGTGGGTAAATATAGTACAAATTTATGTTGGCACTCCAAGGTACTTAAAATAATACTATGGTACCTCATAACTTGTATTATATAGAAATACTATGACACTTTCATATGCACCATATTATTAAATGATCTCTTTCTGTCTCTCTCTATATATGTACTGTTTTATGCTACCATATTGCCCTCCTATAGCAATCATCTATTATTTATGTCAAATGGCTTTGTGTCTAGGTCTGTCATTGATCAAAACCCCAAAGATGTGCAAGAGTTTCACTGCCGTGTGTTGAATGCAGGGCCATACTGCAGTTTCTGTGTGTGTGTGTGTGTGCGTATGTGTGTGTGATTGTGTGTTTAATGGTCTGGGACTGAGTAGTGTCCGAACGAACTCTGTCCCAGATCGACTCCCTCATCGCTCCACGGTAATGCTGACCGAGGGAGAAATAGACCAACACTTTGTGTAATAGCTGTGCTGCCTATGCATATGATTACACACTGAATCATCACATATATCAATTTTCAGCAGGGCCGATCATAAGCCACTATATTTCACATAATATACTTGCACCTCATGAGATCTCTGATCTGGAATCAGATAATGGCACTTATGCACTTCTGGCTTCATGTTAAAAAGCAAAACGGATCCAAAACCAGACTGAAGGTATTTAATAAAAAGGTCATGTTGTGAAAAGTCAAATCTACCTCCAGCTTTTAGGGTTCTATGCAAATGAGTGATCCCAATGTTAGGAAACTTTATTTTTAACAAGGTATTTTAACCATTCATGTGGAACAGCAGCAGATCATTTCAGCGTGGACTGTTTTGTGAATCTGTCACAAAGAATCTGCAAAGATGATGTTACTGAAAGACTGGGCAGAGCCAATTACATTATACTCACCTAATTCACCTGCAAAGACATTAGCTAATAATAACAAAGAATGTTTTCAAATAATTCTTAAATAATTCATATATCAACAAATATATAACAGAAAGGAAATAATTTTAAAAAAGTATTGTTCACAAGTAATTCTTAACTATCAAAAATTAATTGTAAGGGTGGAAAAATAACTGTTTTGCAAGAAAACATGACTAAAGAACTGTACAGAGTCTGAAGTGGCATTCGCAGAAAATGTGAACTTGAGGAAATTTTTGTACATAAACTGGACATTTAAATCTTTTAGTAAAATTTTCTACATAATTGTTTTTCAGGAAAAAGAAAAAGAGAAACTACATGATAAACTGACCACAAAATAAAATACAATAATAAAATTAAATAAAAAAAAAATAATAATAATAAATTAAAGAAAGTTTATGACCCCTTTAAAGATTAACAAATATTTCCAAAAAGTCAGTGCTTCTACATCAATACCTTGAAATACAAGACAGAAATTGCTATTAAAAGAGGCTGATGCATGTCAGCTTATGGAATATTGCTATGAATATTTCAGTGCTGTTATGTTTAAGGATTTCAAAGAGACCCTTTTTAATATTGATTTATGGTGCTACAACATTCTATTTAACAGGCTGAAAAGAAAACCCACAACGCATCAGTTTCTGGTTCCATATTCCAAAGAGCTACTTTACAGCCTATACAATTCCGATATGAAAACGTACCATAAACCATAAATCGTTTACCTGTTACTGTTGCCCTCTGTAATCCAAGCCAAACGACCTTAAGCACTGACATTATAATGTGTTCTCAGTAATGTTGCAGTTTTTTTTTTACAGAAAAGATTACAGAAAAGACCTGGCAACCTCTGCGCTTTAAGCTAAATCCTCTATACAGTTGGTTGTGTAGGTGTCTTGGCGTGGGAGTAATCACCCTTTGCCTTCATAAACATAACATATTAGCTTAACGGCGTAGTGCGGCACACGAGGCAGGGTTGTGACAGTATTAAAGAGGAATAATTACCAGCTAGCCCGGATTGCAGTATAAAGTGTCATTTGAAGCCACTCTCTGAGCGAATGAAGTGCCCTTTTCACTGTAATTGTTGCACCATGGGACATATGCTAATGCTATTTATGAGAAGGTGATCTAACGGCAACGGGATTCGCTGTAGAAATTAAACTTATTTTAATATGGTAATGTAGTGACATTTGAACCGCCCTTAAATTTCCCGGCACAAATCACTGCAGATTTCTCTAACATTTAACAGCGACAATGCACAACAAGCAATTAAAAACAAGAGTGAGAATGCAGAAAAAAGCACATTAAACACAGGCCACACTGATAGCGAGCAAAAGCATCATACTTTCACAATTAACACCAACAACCACTATTGCTCTGTTCCAAAACCTAGTCAACTGCCTACAGAGACAGCATTTAAAGGCATCATAGAAGCTCAACAGATGCTGCCTTATAAGATTCCTTGCTTTTAACCAATCCTTGATGCATCCTGTAGTCAATTCCGGTCTGATTAATTTTTTTCAATTATCTCATTATGCATTTAGGGATTTTAGTGTTAATATTCACTATTATTCATCTTGCATCAGCAATTTCATTTATTTATTTAATTTTTTTTTATTTCTTATTTTCTTCTTATTATTATGTTTTTCAGCATATATTAGCACACTACCATTATCATGGTGTAAACCTTCATATTCATATACTTTTCATTTACATACATTTTATGCATTTATATGCTAATAATAATTGAGATTTTTCTTGTGTTGTCAATTTTAGCACTATTTTGGATTTATTTCTTTCACTGAGATCACAACATTGAAAATCATGATACGTTCAATGCAATTCTAAACTTGCCAATGCAATAAAAAAATCACAATTATTAATATACTTATATTTTTTTCAATATTGTGCTATTTTACTCAATACTGTGTTATTTTTAGGCTTATTAGAGTATTAGAGTAAATTCTCCTAAAATAAGTTATGTCTCACATTCTGTGAGCTAAAGTATGAGTTTTTATTAATGTATTTATATTTATCTGCATATATACAGCACTCCAAATCAGTCCGTTGTTTTAGACAGCAGGTGGCTAAGTAGGCAGTAGGCAGCAAGACAGCTCACTAGGTTTGGGAACAGAGCTTGTATTTAATCACTAATACAAACAAATCAAGATGATAGTTTCCGTGCATGTGCCAAAATGTGAATGACAAAAAAACAGCTAAAAAAACATTTGAAATAAATAAAGAAAAGCATACAACATGACACAAATGGGATCAAATAAAAGAAAATGGTGTGCGAATGGGCTCAGGATGCGTATTGTGGCTAGAATTAAACATACAATACCCCACACTTAGAGTTCTCCAGGTGTGGATTTCTCTAGCGGACGTAGCCCAGAGGAGGAGAAATAAAAGACAGGGTATGAGTCTAGAGGTTAAGTAACACACTCACACATGTGCACACACGTGCACACACGCACACACACACACACACACACACACACACACACACACACACGCAAACATCACCTTTTCATACTTCACAGCATATAATATCATCTGAGGTTTTCCCGTGTGGTAGGCCAAACTGTGAGTGTATGTACTGCGCTGCATGCAACTCATTGAGCTTTGACTCTGGCTGAAATGGAGAAGCTTGAGTGAGCGGGTGAGTGCTGAGATGGAAATTTTACACTGTCCCATGCCTCACATAGCACATAATACATCAGTCTACCTTAAAAATACACTATAGCCAGTATACATATGACATCGCCGTGTGAGATTAGTTTTGAATGATCAAGAACATTTCACCCTAAAAGCATAAGAAATAAAGACCATTCAAGAACATTAAGCATTAAGACTTTTTAAATTAAGATGACAATTAAGCACATTTTCCATCCAATTTTCATTACATTTCCGTGATAGTAATGTGGAGAAAAATGTTAATTTATAAATATACATAAAATATATATGTCAATAGTAGTGTGATAATGTATGCTGAATTTAATTTAAAAAAAGCAATGTATTGCAGTATTTAAAAATGCAATGACAATCAATTGAGAATAATGAGAATTATCTAGACATGTTATGGTAATAAGAATTTGAGGGAAAAAAAAGTTTTTGTTTTTTTTTGGTCATGAAATAATGTCACAATAGCAAACAATAGCCCCAAAATAGGCTTTTATTTATTAAAATACTTTGATTTTAGGTTTTAATGTGACCTAGACATGTTCTTAACAGTTCTTCTGAGACAAAACCTACAAGTTTTAAGGCAAAATATGACCTGTTGTACATAACAGGAGGCATACAGAAATGTGAAATAGCACATTAGACTTCATGGAGTACTATGACCAACGCATGTTCCTTTCAGGTCGAGCACAGTGTGTTTAGGTATCCAAACTGAACGGCACCAAAGCCAGATCTCCTGTGGCTCAATGCAAGAAGGCGGCCACAATTCCACTTTTAAGAGATATGCAAGCCATCCATTATTAATTACTATCTATCCTAGGCTTGGTCAAAGATGCCTGCGGGGACATTTTATTACCAAGAAGTAAAACATCAATTTGCCATTAGACTCAGCCTGTCCACTCAATTCATCCTTGTATTATTAGTTTAAAAATGAAGTCCATCTCTCCTGCCTTAAAAAAAACATGCTCTGAGAGATAAAAAAGCATAGCTTATGAGCTTGCAAGCATTTTTGATGCCACAGAAATAATTCATGGTGACTGAAAGACATGTAAAACACTGCAATTCATGAGACATCATCGCCTGACTTAAGTGCTGGTGTCAGTGGCTAAAATATGAATGATCAAAACAAGTTGAGGGATAAGCAATTTTGTCTTTTCTTGTTCGTGTGTAACTAGAGCGCAGACATCTACAATCATCGTAAATCGAATTCCTGAGTCCTCTGATGCTTAAAATGTACAATTGTAGTGCACTAGACTAGAGTCTGTTCCAAGCCCTATTGAGCTGCTTCCCTAAACAGCTGAATATTTACTCAAAATTCAACACAGTATACTTTAAAACAGAAAATGTGCGTTACCTGTATGTACTGATATGGTTGAAAATTGGACATGGATAATATTGTTTGTGGTAGTCACGAAATAAACAAATATCCAGTAATAAGACTGTGTGCCATTTAGGATTGAATTGAGAATGCCTTCAAAATTCTAATTTATCTCCTAAATTTGATGGATAACAGGATGCACAATTTGAATACAAAAAATTGAAAATTGAATTGAAATACAATAAATATTATTTGTATTTGTAAATATTTGTAAATATTTATTTAAATAAAATAAACATTATTTATTTATTATTTTTATTATTTAGATAAACTGATATTTAAACTGCAATTTTTAACCACAAAAGCAAAGTTTGCCTTATTTTAAATGTCGTTTTGACAAAACCTTTTTTTTTTTTTTTTTTTTAAATGCGTTGAAGTTTTAAGGTTTATGGGCCTTAAAGAGAAAACATAAAATGATAGAATGATTGTTGGACTGAATGACAGATAGACAACAAAACAACAAAACGATGTCCAATTCAATTCAAATTCACTTTCATGTACTGACAATTTAAATCTAATTTAAATCAAATTTTGCACAATACTGAATTATATACTAGTCTTTCGCAGAAAGGTACAACTACTTTTAAAAGGTACAACAAATATTTCATCCAATATGTGCATGCAACATGTATTTATATATTTCTTAGAGTTTGGAGTTGCTAACTCAGCAACATATAAACATAAACTCTAACTGACTGTTTTAAAAGGCACCCTCCTATAAAGATAGCAGACAGAGAAGCAGCTCACTAGGGTTGGAAACACAATGCTACAGTACGGTGGTGTCTAAATGCATGCATTATAGCTGTAAAGTTTTCAAACCAACCGCAGACTGAAATATTTGTGTGAATCCAGACTTGAGGAACTCTTGTATTTGCATATAACTTCTGCCGCTATGACTCCCACACATCAGAAAAATGACAAAAAAGCACAAGCTATTATTGTAATATTCAAGCCTCAAGTTTCTGCCTTATGAATAGTAGAAGTGCCCTTCCTCCATCGACTGTGGAAGATGAACACCTACTAAGGCCATTCATGGCTAACCTTTTGATTCCCGCTCTTTTAATAGCGAGATCTATCATTAAGTTTCAATTCACGCTGCTCCAGACAGTGATGCATTAACAATGGTGCTGTCAAGCTCTCCTTTACAATTCATGGTAATTAGAGCTTATTGATTTAGCTGGCGGTTTTAACCACTATTGTATTTCTGACTGTGGCTTATATGGGCAATGTGCTGTTCACTCTAAGGTCCCAGTTATCACCTTGCCCTTCTGAACAATCAAACGGGTTAAAAAAACAAATTAAAAACTCCTAGCTTTATAGGTTCATATGCATAAAGACGTGGTCAACTTAATCATCTATTTGAAGAAAGCAGCATGAGTGCGAATCCTAACTATGCCATGAAGAACAGGAACAATACTTCACAGTGGGGTTCGAGTGTGATGTATAGGCTATTCACTGTTGTCCTTCTAATGTTACACAATGTACAAATTGTTAAATGATTTCCAAGGAATTCCCATCAGTTCTTCAAGAAGTAATCCATGTTTTTAGACGTTAAAATTAGAGCTGGGCAATGCTTAATCGCGATTAATCGTATCCAAAATAAAAGTTTTTCTGTACATAATATACGTATGTGTGTACACTGTGTATATTTATTATGCATATATAAATACACACACATGTATGTATATATTTAAGAAAAATTTTATGTTTTTATATTAAATATATTTACATTTAATATAAATTATATGAATATAAATATATACATGTAAATACATGTAAATATTTTCAAAATATATACTGGATGTGTGTCTCTTTATACATGCATAATAAATATACACAGTACACGCACACATATTATGTACACAAAACTTTTATTTTGGATGCGATTAATCGCTGCCCAGCTCTAGTTAAAATACTTTTTCTTGTCGTAGTTTAATATGCAGAGATTGATGAAAAAAAAAGAATCCAGCAGACTGTCCCATTCTGACATACTTTGCTAGGACTATACACTTAAATTGGCTCTTTGGAATGCAGAAAGTGTACTTAACTGTAATGTGCATCTGGATATGTGCCTAGTTATAATGCTCTTCTCCATCATTTGATGAATTACTGCTGTCATGACCACTAGAAAATCTACATAAACATTTTACAATAAAATTCTGTTTACCTCCAGGTTTCTGTGGTCAATAAATGCACAACGTTAAGTGTATCTGGCAAATAGTTTCAATGTTTGTGAAGCATACAGTAGAAAGCAGTTAGCAAGAAAAAAAAAAAAAAAAAAACTTGTGACTTGTTCACATTCTCAAACTAGTATATTATAAATGTAGCATACTATATTTAAAATGACAAATGACCCATATAATGCCAATATATATTAAAAATAATTCCATTTAATAATGTAAAAAGAGATGCATATAACACGCAAAAAGCTATTTCACACAATATTTGATAAAAAAATCTGTAAAATGTTAAAAATAGAAACAGTTCTTTATTAAATACCTATAAGGTCAATATAATGCCATATATTACCAATTATTCAATTTAATAATGCAAAATGAAACTTGCACATAACATGCATGAACCTATTTCACACAATATTTGATGAAAATTCAGTTAAATTTTTAAAAACAGAAATTTATTAGTAAATATCTAAGGTTAATATAATGTCAATATATTATAAATAATTAAATTGAATAATGCAAAATGAAGCACGCATCAAAGTTCTGAATAAGCTTATTTTGCACATGTACTGAAAATTAGCTGAAATCCTTTTAAAACAGAAAAAGTTTATTATTAAATATCTATATGTTGAGACAAGACTGCAGACAGATTTTGTAACTGACACAAGGGAACTTACACAAGTACAGACATTACGGCTGAAACATTGTTCTGCCACGGATAGGATCTTTTCAACCCCATCCCTTCTACCTCAAACTGTAGCATTGGTTTCAATTTAAAGAGTTCAAGCCTTAAATAGCAAACATCCCCGTAATTCATGCCTAGACCAAATAAACTGTTAAAGACAGACACTAGAGGAAAGATCTATGTGGAACGAGAGCAGGGTGTGCGAGTGTCGGTGTGCGGCAGGGACGGCAGAGACACTATGGGAAGAGGTGGGCTCTTGTAAGGCACAATGACATGAGGAGGTGTGTTGGGGGTGGGCGGTAAAGTTGGTGAGAGGAAGTGATGTAATGAAAGAAAGCCAGTGTGCATGTTTCACGAGGAGACACAAAAGCTGATTATGTCAAAAGCAATGCTAACTAACACCCTCAAATTCCTCTGAAAAGAAAAGCGCCTCAGCTACTGTACATTCAAATATGAGCAACTGCATATACATAAACTATATTATTCATTGTAATATTAAGCTGAAAGTGTGTGTGTGTGTGTGTGTGTAAGCAGTACCTGCGTTTGAAGGTGAGGAGAACGCCCAGGAGAATGATGACAAACATGAGGATTCCTGCAATGACGCCTGCCATCTTTACAGTGCTGTCCACCTGTTTTTCAGGCTCTATGTCATTGGAATTCTGGGTAGAAGCACCTTTAAAGCAACAAGTACATCACAAAGAAGAGAAAAGGCATTTAACTATGACAGGAACTTTAGAGAAAGGCTCTACGGTAACACACAAAACAAACAAACAGAAGAATCAAATGAAAACACAAACAGAAAGTACATACAAGCACATCTCACGTTCTCACACTTTCATACAATACATACAACCAGTCCAAAGACAGAAAACGAAATACACACTTCAAAATCAAATTATTTAAATGCATTTAAATTCAGACAAAACAAATGCACAAGTGACATTGATCATTACTGTGTGGCGGGTTTATGGCAAAGGGGAATCGTTTATTGAATGGTATTAATTAACAGGCAACAGACAAAAAAAAAAAAAAAAGACCTTAAGGAGCTTTTCAAATACTGGATCACTGTGGTGAAATGAAACACTTTGGGGCCTTTGGATTCTGGGTTAGAGAATGCAAAAAAAACAAAAGACAATTCAATGCAAGGAATGCAGGCATGAAATATGGATACAAGAAACAAAAAGAGGATGAAGGTAGAGATTCATGCAGATGTATGTGTGTCTGTGTGCATATGTTTGTTGCATACTTGCATGCATGGCATCTTGCGGGACGTTTTGTTGACAATATATTGTTATTGTAATATCTGTATAAAATCTGTACGACAATGCATGACTTTTAGAAAATGCTGTTCAGATTAGCGTGGCTCCACACCAAACGGCTCATCTACTTTCATCAGGCGTGTAATTCTGCTGTGAAATTGCCATTATTTCAATGAAAGAACGTCAGCTGTTTGTTATTGTCATATTTCACTGTTGAAAAGATCATAATCATCTTTTCATTTTATTTTCAAAGCCTGAGCTAAATGAAACATATTCCACCATTTAATAATCTACATCAATCCTGATGATATGATATGAAGACGAAAGGTTGCATAGACTTCAAAAAACATATAGATATTGCCTAAATAAATAGCTGCATATTATATACAGATACACAAACCTGCATGCATGCAAGCATGTAATCCTGTGTTGAGTGATTAAACAATTATGTTGTTATATCTACCTCCGCCTCGCCTTTAAGAGAATGTTTTAACCTGCCAGTGTGACATCTTTAACAATCTGTTGCATATTAACGCATTGATCTCTTTATGTGGGAGGTTTGCTTTCATGTAAGCTCAATAATTTGATTTATTTCTTTCCCTCAAACCGTACAGTTCCTTTAAGCATGAGCAAACATTCGCCATTAAACGTACAGACATTTCTGGAACTGTACATTGAAGAGCTAAACCTTCAGAGCAAAACAAAAGAGTATTTTGGTCTTGTTTTTCAGTACAAAAAAATGCGTGTAAATAACACATACACACACAAGAAAGTTTTTTTTCTTTTATCGATGGAGTAAAAACTCATTCAAGATTCAGTAACTGAAAAAAGTGTTACTATTTTATGAAGTTTTGCTTATCAAGGTGTTCTAAGGACGTTCAGATATGAACATGATAAAAATACTATGTATATGTGCTGACAGTGATTTCCAATGACATCAGTGATCAGAAGTCATTCATTTCCAATGGGTTTACAATCTAAGGTGACATAAGCAAACCCCTAAAAGACATCTGAGACTGGACTTTGAAAACATTCACAACTTTATTTTTGTTGACCTTTGAAAAGAACACTGAGCCAATCTCTGCTAACCCTGCTAGTCTTTGGAGTGTTTTCCAGTCAAACACATTTTGGCTCCATCTACAGCTGTCAGAAGGTGAAGGGAGAGCTATGGATGGTCTATGCGGATGGACTATGTGTTCTCCTTTCACTCAATCAACGTAGTAACTGAACTCCATGTCCTCCAGTCTGCTCTGATCTGATTGGGTTCAACAGTTCATGATTCACACACACAAACACACTCACACACACTTACACCATGATGGGGTTCATTCAGTCTATTTTCTGATATCATCCTCCAAGACAGAGCTATCTTCACGACAATACAACAATGTTAATCTTGACCAACCAATTGACTCTTTTTACTGACCCTTTAGAACAGAAAATCACTTCTCATCATAGAGCTCTAAATGGCAGCATACACCCAAGAATTGACCAGATGAATTTTTAGTATGTACATTTAAAATTTACTGGTACAAAAATGACCAGTTTAAATCTGTGTCCAATAAAATGCCCCCTGTAAAGAAAATGTCTCCCTTTTTACCAGCAATATCAAGCAGTAAATAATGGTGCACTCACAAATAAAGGTTCTTTACTGGCTTCTGCAGTTCCATGAAGAACCATTAAAATTCATAATTAATTCCGCAGATTATAAAAATGCTTTTCACGCTAAGAAAATCATGCTTCTTTCAAGAGCTATTCACTGAAAGGTTCTTTGAAGAACCAAAAACACACTTTTTGAATAATTTTTTTTTTTAGATCTTTAAAGTGGAAAAAAGATTCTTTAGATTTTTTTAAATGTTCTTCAAACTAAGAAAAAAAAAACTATTCTTTTAATGTTCATTGAAAGGTTCTTTGGAACAAAAATGGTTCAAACTACAGCTTTCAATAATGATTTTACAACAGTTAATTTTATACGTACCACCCACAACCTAATAAAATGGTTAGAAAGTGATTTTAAGTGCTTGTATCTGTATAATTTTGACAATAATATTGGTTCTAATGACTCTTACACTCATATGAATCATAAGGATCTTAGCAATCATAGGTCAGTGATCCTTTAAGAGATGTGCTATTTTTATTTACCATAAAATGTTAAGTAAAATAATACAGAAAAACAATCTGCCCTTGATTATAGAAGCACTGTACATTTCCCTTCACCCACGAGCCCTGCTTGTATGCCCAATAAAATATGTGAGTATGCAAATCCTTTTATTTTGAGGGGGTAAAATTAAGTATCAAAGAGGAATTATTATCAAAGCCCATCATATTAAAATTTAATCCCTTCCCTATACGGGGCGGAGGGCGTTGGAGTGGGTGAGTTTTGCCATTTTAATTGCCGGCATTTTGCGATACTCTGTGTGGTTCTGTTAGCGTGTGAAACGGTACTTTTGTATTACTTTATTTAAAGCAGGTCTGTAGGCTGAGGGATTACGCAAAGGTTTATGGGAGTGCATATCGCTGCTGACATCTCTATTGCCATTGTTCTGCAGTTGACAGGATTACAGATGCGTCATTGGATGCATCTAACAGGATTATAATCTCAGATGGACTGGGATTAAGACCAGACAGTCATGTAAACAACCCATGATGATAACAGCTCAAAAAAGCATCCCCCTTCAGCAAATACAGAGAGGTTAATGGGTGGATTTTAAATACATTTAGTTCAAAATCCTTTTGTTTCTAATTCACAAGTGTATTTGCGTTTATATTTAAGCATTGTTGATCTTGAGCAGTTTGTTAAATTCCAGACGGTAGTATTGAGAAACAAAGGTATTTGTGTAAACTGACAATTGATTTTGAGCTCAAAGTCTACATGCATAATGCATGATTGTCTTTTGTTTGTTTCTTTTGCTTGTTATTGGAACTGTTGGGATAATGCCGCAAACACAACTAGGTTTTGCTTTTTATTGCATAGTGAATATTACTGAGCCGAAAAAGTGTCTGGAAAAGCCACACCAAAAATATCTGAATTTCATTGCATAGAATTAAAATATCACAAAATATCAATCCAAGTTACATCTGCAATTAAATAATATCATTCATTAATGCAATCTGTAGTTAAGTACTGTGCAAAAGTCCAATGTTTTGTATTTATGCTCTTTATTTACAATAAACCCACCTTTAATATGCTAATTAGTACAATGACATTCATTGCATTTTCAAGTTTCAAGAGTCAAATTATTTTTTGGGGCCACTGTACACTCAAATTCAACAATATAATTATGATCCTTATAACTGCATGTCAAAATATGTACTTAAAATGTAAAATGACGACAACTTTAATCTGCTTAATTCAGATGATTAGGCATTGTAACGATTCACTAGCTGGCTAAAAGTCGGCTATCTCCTGTGCAATGCAGATATCCACCAAGATCCATGAGGAATGTGAGATATTTTAGTACAAGCAATTTGTAATTTCAGTCAGGGCAATTGAACATATTGTATATGACTGTAGAGTGAAATGGAGAAGCAACGACACGTGGACCTTACTGCACTGGAACTAAAGAGCTGACACCTGTGCGTGCATGTGTGTGTGTATATGTGTTAGAGCTTGATATCTGTTTTAAACAACAAAATCCTTCAATATAATTAATATTAGGAATAAATTAAGAATAATACGAACATACAATAAACAAATATAACAATTAAGTACTCAATTTTCCACACACATAGTATATGTGCACAGGAACACATATCTAGTAAACACACAAACATACACATGCTGGCAAACACACTCACATGTGCACGCACGCACACACACACACACACACACACGCACCGGTTAGGCTGGCAGGGTCAGAGTGTATGACTGGTGTCATGTTAGGTGAAGTGGTCACTTGCACATGTAAGGGGGTGGAGTGTTGTAGGTAAGGGAACATTACTTTATGCTCACATTTTGCTCAGAAACTTATTAAGCTCTACTGTAAAATATCTTTATGCATATCCAAACAGTAATTAAGTAATAGTCTGAATGGAATGAAAATGAATTAATTTACTCCAGAACAATAGCAGGGCTGGGTTATAGAGCTTAAGTAAAAATAAAAATAAATAAATAAATAACATAAAATTTCAATTTATATATAAGTTTTAAAAAGAAGTACATAAGGATCACCCCCCCCCCATTAACAACAGATCATTAAAAGCAAGCTTATGTAATTTCTAAACAGGCAATTTTCTTTAAAAGAGGATAATTGATATTAATTATGGATTCAATTTTTCAGAACATAACAAGGTCATGAGCAAAACTATCATAGAGAGGGGATATCTGTTGTTTTTAAACATGAAATATTAATAATAATACGATCATTTAAGACATGTGGGCGGCACTGTACATTCTCAGGGTCCCAAATTACAATAGTGTCAATGGAGTCAATGAGAACCAGCTAGACTTTTTAGTGAACCAGACATGCAAAAAATGCAATAAGATGCAGATGGAGAGAAGCAGAATAAAGGAACAAGGAAAAAAAAAAAGAATAAATAAAAACAAAAAAGTAGAGAAGGAAACAACAGCAGAAGAAATGTAGATGGGTGGAAAGAACAAAGAAGAAAGAAAAGTTTGACTATGGTATAATATTCACCTTCACTGGGAATGACAAGTATGTAGGGCGTGGTATTTTGTCCCCTACCTATTACCACTAACACAAGGTTTTACGTTCCAGGCCGGCATGCATGAGAGAAAAGAAGGAAAGAAAAAATAGTCTAAAGAATTATGCTTTCAACTCAGTCATCTGAGCTTCCTTCGAGCGAGTAACATTTGGCTGGAAAGGAAACTGAAATGTGTAGTATACAACAGGTAGGCTATTTCACATGGGAAAATGAATATTACTCCAGAATCATCTAGTGGAACTGACAGAGTAAGCATAGGAGTTAAGAAAATTTTATAAATAAATATTTTTCATATGAATGCAAATATTTTACAAGTTGAGGCCTTGTGTGGCTTTGAAAAATTGTTCTATTCTGAGTCTCCAGTTGTATGAAAACTGAAAAAAAATAAATAAATAAATACGGGGGGAATGCACTAAGACTGAATTGTGTCTGCTGTCGTTTATATGCATTTACACTGTTTTATCAACCAATTTAATAAAGGAATTATGCAAATTATACAAACTGTGCTAATGCACAAAATTTGTGCTGAATTCAAAATCGCATGTAACAATTCCCTAGCTTGCATACGGGTTCAGAGTGCTAGGATGTGGAGAATACAGCAGACTTCTACATTTTGGCATACTTAACTTGTATAATACAGTACTGCAAACATTGGATCAATCCAATCCAAACATTGGAAAAGGAATAGTTCACCCAAAAATGAAAATTTGCTGAAAACGTACGCACATTCAGACCATTCTAGATGCAGGTTCATAAGGAGAGATTTGAAGAAATTTCCTTCAATTAATATCTTGTGAGGTGAAAAGCTGCATGTTTGTTAAAAAACAAAAAAAAAAAACAAAAAAAAAAAAACCTTAATTGATGGATTGGACTGGTGTGGATTACTTGTGGATTGCTGTGATGTTTTTATCTGCTGTTTGGACTCTCATTCTGACAAACAAACAAACAAACAAACTCATCTATATCATCTAACTAATCTATATCTTAGATGATGTGTAAGTTTTCATTTTTGGGTGAACTATTCCTTAAATCAGTTATTTAAAATACAGAAACTGTACTTGATCACTAGAAAATCTAGGCAAACATAACTTAATGGTATTTCAGCACATAGAGGTGGGTTTTATGAATAAGGCATGACCTTAAATCAGTCTAATGCACATAGAAAAGAGAAGTGTTTGGATTCAAATGATACAGTGTAGCACTAATTCATTTTCATTAAACTAGTTTGCAGGTGGTGAGTGAATACCATGTGCAAAAATAAATAAATAAATAAATAAATTCACACAACCGTTTAGTGAATTCACCCCGTAATCTAAAGCTATTAAAAACACCAACATTAAAAAGGCAAGGAAAGGCTGAAACTCTCAAATGTCTGTATCCAAGGCATCACAAAGTGTAAAGCATGTCTTTCTAAAGCAGAAACACAAAAGTAATTGGTTTTTACAATCATAATAAGAACCCAACTCAGGACGGATCTATCTGGGATATGAAAGGAAAACAGGCCATGACCAAAAGAAAAGAAAAAAAAAAGGCCTGACATGGAGCAAAATGAAATGAGTTCAGCAAAACAAACAAACAGGTGTGTGCAGAAGCAAGCATATTGAATAAGATGGAGAAAAAGCCAAAAGGAATGAAAGAAAACTGGAAAAGAAAGAATAGGGAGGGGAAAAAAAAGATGAGTCTGTATAGCGCTGCACGGCTATAGTGTCTCTTTATCTGTGATGTCCATTAAATAATAGAAAGTCTCTTGTGATTGCTCTGTTCCTGGAAGTGATTATGTAAAAGGGTCTTTTTACGGAGAGAAGGGGAAATGAAATGGAGCAAAAGAAACTGAACAGAATTGTTGGCCAGAGGCAGATAATCATGCAGGTAAAATAAAATGGGATTTCAGATTTTTCAATGAAACCGGGAGCACTAATCTCACTCTGATGCAACTGAGCTTTGTCTGAATGTACAACTTAAATGAAAAGGCTTCGTCCTTTTTTTTTTTTTTTCTTTTTTGTACCTCGTCATGCTTAGTAATGGGTTCCACTATAAAATCAAAGGTCTATTAAGAATACAGAGGAAATAACAAAACATTATTTCATTGAATTTGATTGAGTGTTTTGGGCAACAGGGACTTAAATTAGACAAAACTATCCAAATATCAACCCAGCCAAAGAACTTTTCCAAAGCAAGTCTCATCTGAACATTCAAAAGGAACAAGCAAATAAATAAATAAATCAATTGTAAGTAATAAAATGTTTCATTCATACAAGTTAAAAATAAGTGAAACAATTCTCATACCTTTGGTAGCTAGTCGCACACAGTTGATTTTGGTTTCCTGAAAGAGGAGAGGAAAGTTTGTGTTTTAATTAAATGTCAAAATTACACTGGATTGAGGAACATTGTTTTTGTCAAGCTACAGTGATCTTAGTAATTGCAACACAAAGAAGTGCGGGTTATTTTCATCATGAGGTGCATGACTTTAAGAAACAGTTAATTATATAACAACATTTCTAATGATAGTGAAGGATTCACAAATGCAGAGCTGAGGCCAAAACAGAGAGAGGCCAACATTATAGTTCAGTTTTCCCATTCATGTAAAGTCATGACAGCCAAGTTAAGTAAAGCCATTTAAGGTCATAAAACAATCATAACACATACAACCTGATTTGATCCTTAAAACATACTTCTGATGGTATTACCCAGTGAAACCATGTTAAATTAGTCATACTAAACAATATGAATAAAACCGTTAATTTAGACAACAAAACAGTATTCTATTCTATTCTATTCAAAAATATATATGGCTGCCTTTAGAATGCCAGTTATGATGATAAAAATCTCACTTGCTTCCTCCGAATGGCACGTGTGGCATGACAGGTGTTAATTAGTCGGCAGATTTGGGTGTGAAGTCTGCATGGAAGTTTAGAGCTCTGAGACAGGAAGCCAGATGCTACCATGTTTCTGTGAGCGTGTTTACAACAGCCACTTGTTTTGATTAGATCTGCTGTCCTTCTGCACCTCATCTCAGCAGGCAAGTAAACATTAATGCCTACACATCGCAGGGCCTTGAAAGGTTTGCTAATAGCAATATTTCAGAAAGTTATATTGTATAGCAGCTGTATTATACATCTGAAAAAGTGCCAGAAGTACATGGTGTAATCTCAGTGTTGCCACAAGAGGCTCTATAGCATAAATTCTTTTCTTCTGTGATCATTTTTTCTCTTTTACGTAAACTACTACTGTCATGGAAAAGCAACTGTTCGACAAGAATCTTACTAAGAAAGATAAACTAACAATAACATCACAGTAATGCAAGAATGAGCATTAAAGGTTCACCCCCCAAAAAATGAAAATTCTGTCATTATTTATTCACCTTCATGTCATTTTAAATCTGATCAAACCTGAGAGGTTTCTTTCACTCCATTGAAAGTCCAGGTAACCAAAACTTAGAAGATCCTAAAAGGTCACAAAGGTGTCAGTAAAACCAATCCATTTGAATCAAGCTGTTTAATCTGCTTTATATGGTGAACAGATTTATTTTATGTGTTTATTTATATATAAGCACACATACGTAGAGTCATCACATACGGTAAACACAGAACCTCAAACATGTTCTCTATTTATGTGTTGATCATTGTTTAGATCTAAAAAAAAGGCCTAAATTAAACCTGTTCATCATATATAGCAATTATATCTTTTCACAAGACTCAGATCATATGGGTTATTATTTTATGGGTCATATGAATTAATTACAACACCTGGACTTTCAATGGAGGGACAGAAAGTAATCAGGTTTCTTCAAAAATGTCTTAATTTGTGTTTTGAACATTAACCAAAGTCTTATGGGTTTGGACCGACATGAGAAAACCATAACTAAATTTTCATTTTTGGGTGGACTATCCCTTTAAGTTGCACTTGCAATACACTGTCTGAGCATTCACACCTGTGTATGTGCACATTCCCAGAGTGTGCTTCTACCCTAATAAGTGCACTACAGGTTGCATTAGATAAAATCATCTGCTGAATGACAGCCTACTACTAAATAAACCCTACAAATGTTCTCAAACACACAGTTTTCAAAATTCACTGGCATTTTTTTTTCTTTATTTTAGCACCACTCAACATCACTTTGCTGTATGCTGCATAAATCATTCAAATTAATCTGCCAACTGATTCTTTACAAGTTCAGAATGTTGCTACCAGAGGCGTGACAACACAGACTAAAAAATAGTTTGTTACCATGGTAAATACTTTTTTGCCGTTTTTGTTTTATTACATGTCATTATAAGAGTATTGCATTGGAATAAATGCATTGATGATATAGCCAATATGTATTTGCCAAAATGTTGCCTTGTAGTTGTTACGGTATTCTGGTTGGTTGCTAGGTGGTTATGCACTGGCCCATGTCAAAAGACTCAAGCATGGACAATATGGTATTCTGACCCCCAATATATGGCCCCGGACACTCCTTCAATGTAAGTCTATGGGATGTATCGTCTGCCAGATGAAAATCATAAGTCTGATTAGTTAGAAAAGTAAAAGCACACCTCACCTCAACACGACACTGGGACAGTTTATAGGTTTTATTAAATGGCTGACCCTAACAACAGTAATGAAGCTCGGTTTAGCAAGCACCACTAATAAATCAATCAGAAAATGCATTTCAAAGAGGCAATACAGGCAGTCTCTCTCCTAGCATTTATATTATAACTCACTATGCCTTTATCAGCGACACTCTTCAGAAATATTAAAAATCCCCTTGGCAACACTTCATTGCACATATCAATTTGGCTCACAGCAATCAAAACCCATATGAGTTGCTCAAATACATCCAATGCTGATGAATGCAAACACAACAATGCCCTCGACTCACTGTTGACACTGAGAAATTAACCGTCAATGCAGTGGAAAAGGGCAGCCACTAACATGTGACCTCACTGTCAGTGACGGTTTGTCCCATCTGATTGTGGCATTGAAGCAGGGGGTGGACTGACACAGCGAGGCAGAGAGGGGTCCATATGTGAGCGGACCATCTGTCTGTCACAGACTGCTTTCGGACATGCAGGGTCAAACACTGCTGGCCACTGTAAAAGTGGGTGAAAATAATATTGTTCGAGTTTTATGAGGACTTTTGATGCAGATGAATGGAGGGAGGCAAATATACAAGCTACAAAACAGGAAGGGAAGCCAAAAAGAGGCTATTAATGAAAAAGTACCAGTTTTAACTGGGCATGGTGGTTTTTGAGACCATGGTGTTCTAGAAGAACCTTAGAGTATCAAGTAAATACCATGAAATATGAATAGGGTACTTATTCTGTACCATGGTATTTACCATAGTAAGAGATCACTTCCAAAAAATTACTCTGTCGGTACCATGGTACATCGATGCTATCAGATGGTAATTTTACACTAATTTCAAAAGTTTGGGGTCTTTTTAAAAATAAATTAATGATTTCCTTTTATTGAGTAAGGTTGCATTAAATTGATCATAAATGACAGTATGGATATTGGATGGTAGTGTTTTTCCTGAAATATCAATATACTGAAATTCAAGTTTCTCTATAGTACTTCCAAGAATACTGCAGTACTATCATGGTACATGTAGAAAGAAAAAAAAAAAAAAAACTGGCAGGACCATGGTACTTTTTGTTAATTTTTTGTATGTGAATATGGTGAGAAGAGACCAACTAAAATAAACACCATGGTAAATGAATTTTAGTACCATGATACATATCAAAATTCAGTAACACTATTATCTATTTGCTTATTATTCCATGGTCTGTCTGAATACTGGATTCTGATTGGCTAGCAGGTATGCAGTAAAACCGTTTAATGCACAGGTAGTTCCAAGTCAGTTTAATCACCATTCCATATTAATGTGATGCTTTAATTGATGCACACAAACCCACACACACACAGAGGGAGAGAGAGAGAGAGGGAGTCGGAGATCGCAGATCACACGTAAACTTCTCAACGCTTCCCCACGATTTTTATAAATAAAATAGCCTAGATACTAGATCGCTACATTATATTCCTCAGTAACGAGGTGTAAAATCGCTGTTTTTGAAGTAGCGTAATTAATTGTTTGTAGAGAGAGATACGCAGACGCAGCACGCAGGTAACGCACACACAACTGTCATCTCTCTCTCTCTCGATCAATAATTAATTGAAATAAATGCTATAATTCATTCAAATAAATGTGATCTTACCGCACTATTTCATCTGTGTCTGATTTGAAGCAGGCAGAATGCTAGAGCTAACGTACCGCAACTGACGAAAATAACTGTCATTTTTACCCATTCTGTCAAATATTGCGCCGCAAAGAGCAATACTAGTTTTAACTTGTCTATAACTTGGCAAATGACCATGGAATAAGTGGAATAATCAACGGCTTGCCGTGCATTAAAGGATTTTAAATGCACCTTATATTGGCTGTTTATTAATACTTCTAAAGCACATATTAATGCAATGCCTTTTACTGCATTGCTACATTCTTAATCCATTAACCCTAACTAAAACCAAAATATAACTACTACAACAACTACCTTACTTAATATCAATAAGCAGCAGATCAGGAGCTTACTGAGGGAAAAGTCTTAGTTAATAGTAAATGTGTTCCCTAATCAAAGTGTTACCGAAAATTCTGATTTACCATGGTACATCTCCAGTACTTTTTGTAAGAGAAAAGGGTGAGAGGAAGGAGCTGAGGGCCAGTGCTTCGTTTCTAAGTGCAGTCGGAGAGTTGGGACTTGGGGAAAGAAATAATAGGAGGGGGTCTCGGCTGATGGGAAACATCCCTACAGGAAGTGACAGCTGAGCTATACTGTCTGCCCCTCCAGTCAAATAATTCACTGACAGACTGTCAAAGGCTTTTTACGATGGCTGTGTAATGATGAAGAGAAGAAGTCTGAGAAAGATGGAGAAAAAGGTATGAAAAAGAGCAAGTCTTTGCAGCTCAGGGAAAAGTGTGAGTAAAAACGAGAAAAGAGTCTTCATCTAAACATTTAACTTAAAGGATTAGTTCACTTCCAGAATAATTTTTTTTAACCCTTTATTTCGATAGTCCACTTTAGACATTCTACTAACAATAAGTAACTTTGCAACTACATGTCAACTAGCAGTCATTAGAGTATTAGTAGGCTATCTGCTTAATATCTTCTAACACTTTATTTTGATGGGTCCACAACATACAACATACTATGAGAAACCTTGCAAGTATATGTCAACTTATTCTTCTAACCCTAAACCTACCCAACTGAGAGTTAGTAGACATGTAGTTGCAAATTAATGAGAATTAGACACGTAGTTGACATGTAGTTACAAAGTTACTCATAGTTAGTAGAATGTCTAAAGTGGATTATCGAAATAAAGTGTAACCTAACAATATCCTGATAATTTACTTACCCCTATGTCATCCAAAATGTTCATGTCTTTCTTTCTTCGGTTGAAAAGAAATTAAGGATTTTGAGGAAAAAAATTCAGGATTTTTCTCTATATAGTGGACTTCAATGGTGGCCAATGGGTTGAAGATCCACATTGCAGTTTCAATGCAGCTTCAAAGGGCTCTACACGATCCCAGCTGAGAAATAAGGGTCTTATCTAGCGAAACGATTGGCCATTATCTAAAGAAAATTACAATTTAAATACTTTTTAACCACAAATGCTCGTCTTGCACTAATGTTTTCCTCAAAAACCTTAATTTCTTTTCGACTGAAGAAAGAAAGACATGAACATCTTGGATGACATACACCGTGTCCTAACTACACCCGACGTGATGACGTATCTTTTCGTAGTTTTTGTTCTAACTAGCCACGGCGGTGACACACAAAATTTCTATTTTAGAAATGGTTTCTATTTCCGCAACATCGTGGCTGAAACAACAACATAAAAACTATATGACAGTAGATAATCTCAGGTGATTATGTGCTTTATTCAAAGTTAAATGAGTCTAATATGAGTTTAAATATCATTTTGTGTGACCTTACAGCCATACTGAAAGCAACAATATATAGTCTAGTTTACCTTAGATCTTGAAAATAAATTAAAGCAAACATATAAACTTAGTTAAACACAGTTAAAACTGTGAACTCACTGCAAACCAACAAGCGTATTCCAAAACAAAGATGGTATCAGTCACTCATGTAAATTTTTAGGGCTGCCCTCGACTAAGGATTTTTCTAGTCGACTAGTAGTCGTTCATTTTAAGCATTAGTCAACTAATCACACGTTTATCAATAAACCATTTAAATCATTATAATGAGCCTTTAATTGCCTACATAGCCTATAAGCGCTTAAGCACACGCATAAAGCTTGCTACAGCGCACCAGCAGAAGAAATTATTATGAATGTGTCAGGGAAAGACTGTAAGGAGGCTGCATTAACATTTTAATAATTCACTGATAAACAAGTGCTTTCTTTGTTTCAGCTTAAGTCAAGAGAAGAAGTCGCTGACACTGACTTGTCATCTCCGCAGTAGTGATGCGCCTGTATGCATGTTTCATATGGATTACATAATCTGAGAATATTTGTTTTCCATTTGAATTGGTTCATGTGAAAGTAGACATTTCACTTTCTATAGATACTTTTTTAATGTCTGTAAGGCAAAGATATACACGGAGTTTCGTGCTCAAGTTCACAGAGAATGAGATGGTAGAAAGCACATCCTGTTTGCTTTCATTATTTTACAAAAGCGCGTTTTGTTGTTATTGTGAGTGCACACAAATAAATGTAGAGTCTTTACAGATTTGAAAGATGTATTACTTTTATCTTTATGATCAAAAATTACGGAGTATTTTAAGAGCAAGTGACCACGTCCGCACCGGCACCTCCATCTGTCCTGCAGTGAGCGCTACTGTTCAGCTTCCACACTCCACACAGACACTTGAATAGCGCACATTTCTCTAGGATAACATTAGATTGAGTGGCCATGTAAAGTTGCTAATACTTACATATTTCAGATGATAAGCCATATTTGAGGTCGATGAATGTTAGGCGGGCGTTTGGATGTCCTGCCCAATGTAGTGTATTACCATAGACCAGCCGTTAACGATCTGTCCGTCACGAACTGCGTGACTTCGCCATGCAATTCGTGTGGATTTTTTTTTTTTCCTGCGACTAAGCGACTAATAAATTTTGGTTGACCAAGCCTCTTCTGGTCGTCTAACGATTAGTCGACTATTATGGGGCAGCCCTATAAATTTTATAATGTTAAAAAGGTTTAATATTTATGAATTAGATAATAAACATTTAGTTGTGAGTGCAGTGCACTTCCAGAGAGAGCCCGCCCACACACGCTTCTGATTGGCTGTGATATTTGATTGATTCTATCGCATCGCGGTGTCATGTTGCGTTTGATGTGAACAGTCAAATTGCTTGTCGCTGGAATTTTGTTGCGTCGCGTGTAGTTAGAACACGGTGATAGGGGTGAGTAAATTATCAGGAAATTGTTATTCTGGAAGTGAACTAATCTTTTAACTGTGAAATTACCGTTAGCAGAGTGCATATCAGTACTGGATTTTTACACTTTATAAGGAAAACAGTGGTGGTCTGCGCAGCTGTGGTACGTTGTCAGGGTGTTGTGAGGCAGCTGCTAAGGTATTCTGAGTTGTTCTATGCAGTTGCTTTGGTGGTTAGGATGTTCTGAAACAAAACAAAATCAAAAAAGATGGCTGTTGTTCAGGAAAGATTGGGACATTCATGACAGTTTTAAAAGAAAGGGAAAGCAAAAATAAGCTAATAACTCTCCACAGACAAATCCAATCGACTGCAATTTACTAAGCTTGAGTGACAAGTTTTCATTGATGTGTTTAAAAAGAACACAGGACTCTTATGACAAATGCCTA
Source organism: Spinibarbus caldwelli (assembly GCA_039654775.1). Classification (NCBI taxonomy): domain Eukaryota; kingdom Metazoa; phylum Chordata; class Actinopteri; order Cypriniformes; family Cyprinidae; genus Spinibarbus; species Spinibarbus caldwelli. The sequence goes on from CM077236.1 coordinate 30,655,500, forward strand.
ATGGTTAGCCAGAGAAGTTAAAGAATATGGATTTCATGTCAACGTTCAGCTTTTTGCCATGCCTGCTAAAGTTAATCCATATGACAGCAGATTTACAGTCAATACGGTTTCTAGTTGGTCACTCACTCAATTCTGAAGCATGTTATGGATTAGTTAGCCATTACAGCAGTTATCTTGACATGCCTGCAGCAAATTTTGCTGATGACAACAGCTGCTGCAACCTAGGAACACATATCTAACTATTAACTAGGTCAGTTTGTGTAAATACATTGATTTCTGCAAAGTTTGGGCCTCTAGAAGGAACAAATAACCACATATGCTACAGACATATTCCATGATGAAACTTCTATTTATTAAAATCTATTTATTTGTCATAAACAGCTTTTGCATGTCACACAAATAGGCTGATCAAAAACATTTCCTAGGAGACGAACAAAAGCATGAAAGTGTCTCACAATTTAAGCTAAGTTCACAAAGTTTCTGCAGCGTTTTAAACAGATTGTGAAATGGATGCTTATAATTACGAATTATGAACGCAGGTTTGAATGATTACAACAACCTCCTGAGGCAATCCTCTACACATTAGGGGCTCAGGAAGAAAAACGCTCCATTGAGAAGGAACAAAAGGAATGTGCGGTATAAAATGACAAAAGAAAAGTGGCATCAGCCAGTCATCTGGAGGTATTTGAGATAGCGGCACTACTATTTCAGGAGACGTTGCTTTCAAGAGTAACACCTCCAGTCTGGTGAAGTATTAACAGGAAGATTAGGCAAAAGAAACTAAAAAACTAAACAAAAACTATGACACAAGCTGCTTTTGCTGTCTATAGTGTTTTCATTCATACAGAACACTCTGTTTTTCATAAAGAACAAAGGAAAGCATGACAGCTGACTGCAGCGTTAGGTGTAAATGAAGAAAGAAACGGCAAGCGATCCTCAAAAAAGTGCGAGACGCTTCAAAAACACTCCCAGCCACCGCAAGAGAAATGTTTTGTCTCCGACCAAGAGAATCAATGCTATCAGACACCGATGAACTGTACAGAACAACAGGAAGAGGGTGATACATGAATTAACCCGTGATTAAGGCTATTCCTATTTCATTTATGCAATTAGGAAGCAATTAATGATATCCATGAATATATGAATACTGCTTTAAGTATTTCATTGCACTGACCAAATGAAAACTCTGCATTCATTGTTTGAACGCGTCAAGGCACACACATTGGGTAGCTCATCAAAATTTATATACATTTGGACTGGGTCCAAAGGTAAAAGACAGCTAGTAAAAAAGCTACTATTAAGATAAGATAAGATACTATTATTATTATTAATATTATTATTATTATGAGCATCTTATGCTTCAGTGGAATAAAGGAAAATCTGACCTTTTCTGACAATTTAGTGCAGATTTTTTCTTCTGGGGGGGGGTTGGGGCACACTTTGTTTGCTTGGTTAACTTTTTTAATAAAGTTGTCCACTAATAGCTGCCACACTCCAACAAGCTGTGATTTCACCTTTGACAGGTCGCGACTTTTAAATGCAAGTGCCACAAACTTGTCCTTTTACCTGCCACACACCAAAGACAGGACGTGCTTTGCAGGTTCCATTTTGTTAAAAGCTGCATGTGTCTGTTTCAATTTCTGTCTAGTGTGGGTTCAGCCACTTAAATGAGTGAGTGCCTCTTCACAACTCCGTATCCCTCTTTCAGAACAATAGACACCTGCAGCAGCAATTACTTGCTCTTTTAGCCTGAGCGTCTGCGGTCCTGTTCACAAACACACCAGAGGGACAAAAGCGAGCGGAGGAATCCTAATTTAGCTTAGAACAGTTTGAGATCACTATTCCTCTGACCGACCCTCCCTCTCTCGCCATCTCTGGCAAGACTGACGTGATAAAGTCTATCAGAAGTGACCTGGTGCTATTAGCAGTGCCAGGAGAAACTGTGGCGCTCTGAGATGCCATCATTTATGAACTGCTGCTACACGGAGAGATCAAGAAACAGCAGTATTTCTGTCTCTAAAGTGATGTGTGCAATGTCAACTGAAGATGGGCTCTTTTCGGTGGAATCAACCTATGATTGGCTTAAGCAGGGATAAGAAAAAGCATTTTAACACCCCCAAAATTACACACTTCATCTGAAAAGGCCTTTAACAGTCATGCTAGCTTTTGGATACCATGGAAAGGGATAAAGTGACTACAGTTCCTGCTCATGCTGACATTATGGAGCAAAGGTAGTTCATTAGAGAGTATTGCGTTGTGTGATGTTTTTAGTTTCTGGTTTTGTTAAGCAACTTTCTACAAGTACGTGGATGCTTAAGTGACACTTAACAATCTCTGAATGTCTTTATTAGATAATACAAACTAAAAGAAGTTTGAGATGTGCATTTGTCCACACTTGGTATTTCAGTGCATTCACATTCAGACATTTTTAAGCATCACTTCAACGTTCAAATACTCTTCAGAGTCACTGTATAAAGCATCGATTTTGTTTTGTATTTTTCACACATAAATATCATTACGAAACTGCACAGAATGCATCAAATCAATAAATGATTCTACTAATAACAACTGCTACATCAAGCCGGTTTGAATAGCTCTCAATATGACAGGTAATCCCAGCACTGAATTGCATTGTGAATTTATTTGTTACTTTGCGCCTTGGAAATGCAAAAAAATCGAATGGCACACATTTATGCCGAGCGCTCCTCGAACACACTTGGAACAAGGTAAGTTGAAAACAAATCTGAACTACCAACCTAAATCCATATTTTATGCATGAATCTCCAATCAAATTATCTGGGTCACGGTCTGAGGTTGTTTTTGAGTGCTTTTCTCCAGCCGCCTGAGACTGAGAGATTGAATTGAATCAAATCCAATCAAATCGGGAACCACATACTTCAAAACGCAGAGCAATGCAGCAGGCCCAAATGGAGCCTTTACTGAGCGCATTATGCCTGCTGAAATGCTAATGTGTGAATATATACAGTATCTAAATATGCATTAATACATCTACCCGTTTCTAGGATAGCCTTGTAATTTTGGATGATATACAGCAGAGGTTACGTTCTGTGTACTTTTAGACTTTTTTCCCCCAATGGTACAACTTCTCAAATGTAAAGATGACTTGTTTAAGACTGAATCTCTCAAAATACCGTAATATCAATAAAAAATAAGATTAAAAAGCTACAAATTTCCAAATAATGTGTCTTTTTAAATTGACATTTTTTATAATTCACATGATTGTCAATATTATTTCTTACTTTGATTCCTATTATTGCAGTATTTTTTATAGTAAAAAAATACAGTTATATATTAGGGGGAAGAATATTATTAATAATAATAATACTAATAGTGTGCCAAGAGTGTTATTTTGGAATATATATTTTTGACGTGCATCTGCATTAGGTTTTGGTATGTGTATGCTTTACAGCATTTGTTAGTACAAAACATACTGACGTAAGTAATACAAGTATTTTTGGGGGTTATTTTTTCATGATTATCATGATGAGAACTGGAATACGTTTAACTGTCATGACCATGCAAAAAAGTGCAATTTTTATGTGCAAAATATAATTCATTACTTCATTCAGTTTGAGTTCAATTTACTAACCAATACTTAAAGCTGCAGTCAGAAACTTTTTTGTGTTCAAAATTTACAAAATTTATATAATAACCGAGTACACCATGAATCCAATTTCCAAACCGTATTTTTGGCTTGTCCTGAATCACTACGGTACACCTTTAATAAGTGTTTATATTCAGACTATTTTAGACTGGTTTGGGTAGGTACCGCTGCGGAGTAGCCCAGTACCTAATGGGGGAAGTCGTGGCCTAATGGGGAAGTCGTGGCCTAATGGTTAGGGAGTTGGGCTAGTAACCTGAAGGTTGCGGGTTCGATTCTCACACCGACAGGAATTGAAGGTGGGGATTGTGAATGAACAGCACTCTCTCTGCCTTCGATACCATGACTGAGGTGCCCTTGAGCAAGGCACCGAACACCCAATTGCTCCCCGGGCGCTGGAGCAATGGCTGCCCACTGCTCCGGGTGTGTGTTCACGGTGTGTGTGTGTGCGCACGTTTGTTCACTATTCACTGCTGTGTGTGTGCACTTGGATGGGTTAAATGCAGAGCACCAATTTCGAGTATGGGTCACCATACTTGACAATACGTCACGACTTTCACTTTTTTCACTTTCACTTTTACCTGCGTGATTCGTCATAGAAATTAACAGAGAGAAGTAGCTCTACAATGTCTAAGTAGCGGCTACAATGTTCTTCCACAAGAAACATGCAGTTCTGTTTATTAACCGCTAGAGAGCCAAAAGTTACAGACTGCAGTTTTAAGTGTCATCCGTTATCAAGCAGATTGAATTGGTAAATGAAATAAACAGTAAATGAAACACTCACCCCGTTGGCTTTGCTCAGGGCCTGAAAGTAAATGCTGTAGCTTTTGGCTGGTGACAGCGGTGCGTTCCAGTAGCCATTATAAGTCTTGTTGTCTCCTATAGTAAAGGGCTGTACTACTGCAAGACTAACAGGGGGGAGTTCGGCTGCAAAATAGTGAGGTGAATTCAAGATGGAGGCGTTTCTGAAACTAACAGGAACGGAGAAACACTCCAGCACATCAGTGGCTCGGCGAACTTTCTGCTTCCTTTCCTCTTGAACCACCACTTGATAAGCACTAGAGGGAAAAAAGACATTAATGTACTAAATATCAAAACAAGTACCTAATATGTCATTATTGTAGTTAGTCTCTGATGAGGCCTCAGAAAAAATAATGAAGAGGCTCAATTCCAATAGATTTTGAAGTCAACATGAAACATGTTCACAATGCATCTAATTTCTGTAATGTGACATATTGATGAGGAAAACATGACATTCAATGAGAAAACAGTAGGGCGGGACTTAAGTACAACAAGCACAGATAAATAGTGCACAATAAAACTAGCTTAATGTATTAGGAATTGTAAGCATCAATTTTAATATTTAAGCACATGCTTTAGCATTAGCCGCTTATACTGCAGCTTCTTGATTTGAGAAATATCTTCAGCTAGTGATGGCACATCCAAAAAAGAGAGAGAGAGAGCTGTGCCCGAGGCAATTTAACGAGCCACTAAAACCATCAAGAACATCTCTTCCCATAGCTTTCTAAGAATCACAGAAGGCCTTGTCAGCCATCAAGAATTCTCTGACGCTAACAACTAGCTGCTAAACATCTCTATTAAACTCTCTTCTTGGAATAATAAAAAAAAAAAAACTCTTTAAACCTGCATGAGACCCAAAAATACACAGCTGCTTCTCCTCTTGAGAGAAAACGACGAGGCAGGCGATGCGGTAGCGAGCCAGCAGAGGGAAATCTCTACTACGGTAATTAGCTGGACGGGAGGTGGCGGATTTGTGCGCATGGGGCTTTTTGAAAGTGCTCGTCATGGGGAAGGACTGGAGAGGGGCATGTGTGTGTTTCAGTACACGGTGAATAGATAAGGACATCTTTTGAGCTCCCTGTGCTAATAGTACTTGTTTGCAATTATGTGGTCTTACGCCAAGAACATACTTCCCAATTATGTGCAATTAGGGAAATGTATGTTTCGCCGAAAAGACGTGGCAAATTATCCTAGCCTCTAATCTGGCATCTTTCATAAAGGATAATTTCCCATGGCCAAAGAGGCCTGCCTGCTTTTCTCTTTCAAACACGCTGGATCTCCATTTCAAACTAATGGCTTTAAGTGCACACTGGATGTCGTGTGTTGTGCATCCACTGTAACCCTGGTCGAAAGCTGCTGTAATTATAAACAATTTTCAGTTGCATATTTTTCATAAAGATGCTTATGGATTGCCAGGGTCATATGCATTATAGAGAACACTAACAATGGAAATACTTTGAACATTTTTCCACGTTTATTGTAAAATAGGCATAAGTTTTGTAGGTTTTGTATCTACCCTTAAATATATATCAACTGAAACTAAAATTAAATTGAGATATATCAAACTGAAACTAAAATTAAAACCATTAAAAATTATTATTACTTGAAATAAAATATATTATTTTAGCTAGTTTCCAAGGCAACATTTCTCACTGAAACTTAGTTTAACTTAGTTTAAACTTAGTTTAAAAGAAATAAAACTGAAATAAAAATAAATACAAAAAACTATACAGATGTATTAAAAAATTATTTAAAAAGGCAAAAAAAAAAAAAAACACAACAAAATTACTAAAACTTTAACTAAAATTAAAATGAAAAATATTAAAAAAAATTAACCAATCAAAATATTAATAAATAGTAGTATCTCAATGATACTACAATAACACTGGCAAATACAACTCAGAATCGTGTTTGCAACCAAATAATTGTCATAATTACTGATGGGCTCCCACTGCACATCAACTGTGCTGTTCTTCCAAGTCAGTGTCGACTTGCAATTTCGAGAATTTGCCAAAATCTGTTGCACATTCACAGTCTGAATTTCCACACAGAGGAAGGCTCTGTTTGAGTGCCAAAACACAGCCAAATGGACCAGGATCCCCTCGAAGGCTTAGCATACAAATGATGCTTATTTGAATGACTGCATTTAAAAACCCTCAGGACCCTGAGTGAATCAACAGTAATGCACTTCTTCATTCAGACGATGCACTAGACTCCTCTTGGATGATTGGAGAGAGGAATCATTGGTAATTTGGTGTATTCTTGCCTTTTAATGTGCTTTGCATCTGTCTGCAGATTTAATTTTTATTTTATTTATTTATTTATTTATTTTTTACGATAGTCCACATTAGACATTCTACTTACTATAAGCAAGTTTGCAGCAACATAGCTAACTCATTTATTTTCAACTACATGTCCAGTAACTCTCATTAGAGTATAAGTAGACTGTTAATTCAGGGTTAGGTTTATAGTTAGTAGCATAAGTTGACATGTACTTGCAATGTCAGTAGAATGTCTGTTAAGGAACTATCAAAATAAAGTGTTAACAGAAAAGGGGTTTTCAAGCATCAGAACAATAAAAGTTTAATACAGCTTAACAGAGTTTTTTTCCTCCCGTACATTAGAATAATCGGTAATACTATAATAACTGCACGCTATGAATCATTAGGTAATAAAGCATTGTCCCAACATTAATAGCCATTAGTAAGCAGTTTATAAATACAGCTATAAATGCCTTGTTCTTGAATTATAAGCATATCTATTACAAAGGACATTTAAAGGCTCAGTTATCTTCCTAACAGAAAAAAAAAAAATAAACAAACACAACACAGAGGGATACAGAACTCTTTTTTTCTATGAATTTGCAGAGGTTTATTTTTCGTTGTTTATCAAGTGTACAGCTGTACAGTTTAATTTTTTTGCGTCTTGAAAAAATATTTCTGTGTTCTGTAACCTTCTGTGTTGTGTTTGTTTAACTTTTCTGTTTGGAAAATAACTGAGCCTTTAAATCTCCTTTGTAAATGCTTTACAAGGTATAAATAGTCCTCACTTTAGATGAGCTCACAAAAATAGATGGCTGGCAACTACTATATGTTTTACAACTACCTGAATTAATAATGAATTACAGCAGGAATGTGTGTTAATAAAGCATTTATTAACACACTGAGCAACTATTATCGTGTCTAAATAAAAAGATTCATAAATGTACATTTAAATAGTTTATTAATCATTTACTTACACTTTCTAAATGATCTTATGAACCACTGACAACTCCTATATAACTGGTTTGTAAATAACATAATAATTTAGAAATTATAAATTGATCATTAATAAAGTATGAAAATACAATTATTAAACATTATAGACATGCTCAAGAACATAACATTTATAGCTGTATTTTTAAACTGCTTACTAATGCCTATTAATTTTGGAACAATGCTTTATAAAGGATGAAATGACTATTTACTAATGCTTAACTAATGATTCGTAGTGTGCAGTTATTATAAAGTGTTACCGAATAATCCTGTTTAATGTTTTATTTTTTTCTGACCAAAAAATAATGACTATCATACATTTTTACCATGATTTAAAGAAGACACCCACTAACTTCTATGTAAATAAAATCACTTTTAAAAACGTCTCTTTATTGAAACAGATGTTAAGCAGACAGTCTACTAGTACTGTAACAACTAGTAGTTGACAAAGTTATTAATAGCTAGTAGAATGTCTAAAGTGGACAATGGAAATAAAGCATTACCAGTTTTGTAGTTTGACACAATCAGCATGTGAACAAGTACTTCAAACACAGCCAATGTTGAGGTCCAGCGAGCTCAAGGGTACAAACTTTCAGGCTCCTAATCTCAGGCAAACAGCCAATTAGGATTTTAAATTTCCTCATTATATTTGTCCTCTCTATATTCTCCTTTGAATAAAAGTGTTAAAAGGGCACACTTGACAGGCATTTTCGTAGATAAAGTTATAAATGCAAACACTCTCAACATCAATAATATTTATGCATTTGACAGATGCTTTTATCGCAAGCAACTTTTTTTTTTTTTTTTTTTTTTTTTTTTTTTTTACATTTGATCAATTCTTCAATGTAAAAGAAATAAAAATACTTTGGACGCTCACCTGACAGGGGCCCCTCGTGATTGGGCGGGTTTTAAGAGGACGGTGATTGTCGTGTCTGTCTCGTTGAGAGGAGAGTCGGTCTCATATTCAGGCATGGATGGAGCTGCAGACACATAGATTCATGTTAAAGGACACCAACTATCAGGATATAAAGCAAGCACGTACTGTATAGCTTAGCAGACCTCATCTCAACTGACAAGGACAAATGGATGAGAGTTAATTGCATTTGCAAGTATAAAATGACCAATATTTATTAAAACAGCTTTGAAATCAAAGTGCATTACTGTAAACACATCTTGCATGTTTTACAAACTGAAGGAGATGTCAAAATTGTTGTCTGCGGCAACTGACAGTATGTCAACAGAGTTTAGCTTGTATTGAACTTGGAACTCAGCTGCCTTTCAAACACACAAAAACATGTTTTAATATTATGCATAATTAATATGCATGTATTTATGAAAACATTCATTTCACAGTATTTACTCCTACGAGAAAGCATACAGTTTTGAAGCCTGACTCAAAACGATCATTACTATGTAATCGTATTGAAAATGTCACTCTCTCATTACAATGTTTAGATTCAGTGAACAATACGGTTTTAATAAATGGTGTCTGGGGTGCTGCACAAATGCCACGTCATTATGAAACGTAATGAACTGACAGCCGCGGGCCACAGGAATACGGCTGAACTTGTGGAGGATGTTGTTTATGATTCATGTTCTCATTATTTTGTTCACTTTACATTAACTGTATTCCAACGATATTTATGCCAATAACACGACTCGCTAATGAGATTTTCGCTCCAGCAAAGCTTCTTTAAGACACAAAAAAGTCAAAATGACAAAACTAATTATGCAAATTTTAGAAATGCAAGAGATAATTAGGTAAGCAATCAAATTAAGCTTATTTAACCCCGTCAGTTCATGTTCCCTGAAATAATTTCATACACTATCACCAGTCTGTCCGACGTCAATACTCTATATCCATAAAGAACAAATATCTGTCAAATTAACTCAATTAAACTGGAACTTGAGGGTCTGTTTTACTATAATTGTGTATAATTATCATTAGCTTTTGGAAAATATCCAATAATCTTAGCTGAACCCTCAGCTAAAACCCTGCCGTTCCCTTACCTGCGATTTTGGTGGCAATACGGGTGGTCACAGGGGGGCCAAAGCCTTTATTTGTACTGGCTTTCAGAGTAAAGTAGTACGTGGTGCCAGGATACAACCCTACGAAGAGATGATGGGTCTCATTTTGGAGTTTGAAGACACGGCCACGTTGTGTTGTCAAATCTGCACTGGGGTCCAGGGAGTCAAGAGCCTTATATGTGATCTAATGAAATAGAAGAGACATTTACAATAATAAGTTCATTAAGAGTCTCGTAGATTCAATGGAATCACAAATTTAAATGTATTATACCATGTATATCTCACCAAAATTAAAATTATGTCTTAGTTTATTTACCATTTAGTTCCAAACCTGAATGACATTATTTCTTCCAAAAAACACAAAAGAAAAGGTTTTGATGAATGTTCATGCTGCTCCTTTACATACAACAAAAGCATGCTGTATATCAAAGGTTGTCAGTTTCAAAGAAATAAAATAATTAAAATGTTCCAGTTTTGTTTCAATGACAAACCTGTCTTCACATGCCAAGTTTACATAAATTTTCAATGACTGATGGCTTAAATTTCAGTCTGTTCTTCACACAAAGTTTATACAACAGCATGATTTCAAAAGACTTGAATGACTTAAGGCCATTGCACACTGAAGTCCGAAATTTTCGTCTGAAATATTTGCACGTTGAAAAATAAATAAGACCTCACGTTGTGTCAATCGCATTTACACACTGCCTCCGAAACGTTCGTCCATCATAAAAAAATCGGATTACATTCATTATCGAAGGCGATTCATCTGCGATTTGAAGGCGATACTGCGTAGCCTGTCAGTGATCTACGGCTCTGTGTATTAAATGGTGCTCTATTTGAAAACAGGTGATGGAGATTTAGCGCTAATCACGCAACCGGCTTTACTGACTAGATGCGCATGAATATCACGTTCGATATATCGCCCAGCCCTAATCCGTAGCAAGTATTTTGATAGGAAAGGATGACGAATACGAAAAAAAAAAAAAAAAAAAAAAAAAAAACCCATACGAAAATTTCGAACTCAGTGTGCAAGGACCTTTAGGGTTAAGCACTTATATGGTATAATTTACATTTTTATACTTTTTAAAGATTTATATTTATACAAACAGAAAAATGTTTTGATTAATGTTCATGGTGCTTTTAATTGAAAACACTTGGAAAATAAATAAACTATATATATTGGCCTGTGCTTTCATTGGATTCCTATTTCACTGAGAGGAGAAAGTCATACAGGTTTGGAACAACATGAGTGTGAGCAAATAACATTTCATTCTGGAGTGAATTCTTCCTTTAAACATTATTTTTCTTAATAACGTAAACCTTTTGAAACAGAAAAAGCAATTTAGCACTGAACACTTTTGTTTTACTGAATCTCTTTCAGTTACTCTGGCTTTTCTGCATTCAGATGTTCTCTTCAAATATTTGAGACAATTTCAGTGACTAGAAATGCAACCCAAATATTACATTATGAATACAATGAATAACAAGCACATTCAGTGCACTGCGCTGTAAATACAAGCCGCTTATTAAACACTTTTACGAGGCTTTCGGATCTGCTTCGAACATGTAAATTTTAGAAAACAACATCCAGCTAAGAATTAACACGCCCCAAAACAATTACTAAACTAGGTTACAGATAACCATTTTCATGCTAAGACGCACATACCTTCCATATCTTGGAGGAGGCTGATGGAAATTGATGGCCACAGTGTATGGGGGTAATCAAAACATTTTAGCCCTGACGGTTCACACTTCATAAGTCCATTCCACAATTCAAATCAAATAAATTGACAGCTGGGTGCCTGGCAGGCCCGCTGACTAAAAGCTTTTCATGCATAGTGGAGCGATTCAGAATGCCCTCTAAACACTCTCACTCACACACACACACACACACACATCCGTGACTGTCCACTGACCACAGGCAACAAAACAGTCAGGAGAAGCAAATCTGCACATTCAAACCAAATATCACTCCAGAAAATCCACACACACATTTGAGAGACAGACAAAATCCAATGATGAAACTTTTCAGACGTCAACATACAGATTTCTTAAAAGAATTCGCAGATTTCCTCTCAGACCTATTGATTACTGTACAAAGCGCTAATTGTCGGAGATTTTAACATTCACGTTGAAAATACAATTGATGCATTAGGACTTGCGTTTACTGACCTAATAAACTCTTTTGGAGTCAAGCAAAACGTCACCGGGCCCACTCATCGTTTTAATCATACGCTGGATTTAATTATATCGCATGGAATCGATCTTACTGACATAGATATCGTACCTCAAAGTGATAATGTTACTGACCATTTCCTTGTATCGTGCATGCTGGGTATTACTGATATTAACTATATGGCTCCGCGTTATCGTCCGGGCAGAACTGTTGTTCCAGCCACCAAAGACAGATTCACAAATAATCTGCCTGATTTATCTCAACTGCTCTGTGTACCCATAAATACACATGAACTAGACGAAATGACTAGCAACATGGGCACTATCTTCTCTAATACATTAGAAGCTGTTGCCCCCTTGAAATTGAAAAAGGTTAGAGAAAAACATACAACAGTAATACCCATTCTCTCAAGAAAGAAACTCGTAATCTTGAGCGCAAATGGAGAAAAACTAACTTGGAAGTTTTTAGAATTGCGTGGAAAAACAGTATGTCCAACTTTAGACAGGCTTTAAAAGCTGCCAGGGCCGAGCATATCCGCAAACTAATAGAAAATAACCAAAACAATCCAAGGTTTTTATTTAGCACAGTGGCTAGATTAACAAATAACCAGACGTCGCCTGATCTAAATATTCCCTCACAGTTTAATAGTAATGACTTTATGAATTTCTTCATTGATAAGATAGATAACATCAGAAATACAATAACAAATGTAGATTCTGCAGCGTCTAGTACTTCAGCTTCATTCATTGCACCCAAAGAAAAACTGCAGTGCTTTACAACTATAGGACAGGAAGAGCTAAATAAACTTATCACTGCATCTAAACCAACAACATGCCTATTAGATGCTGTACCCACTAAACTACTGAAAGAGTTGTTACCTATAGCAGAAGAACCGCTTCTCAATATTATTAACTCATCGTTATCTTTAGGTCACGTTCCAAAACCATTCAAGATGGCAGTTATTAAGCCTCTTATTAAGAAACCACAACTAGATCCTAGTGAACTGGCAAATTACAACCCAAAGTTGTGTCTGCTCAATTGTGCACCTTTTTGCAAAAAAATGATCTCTATGAAGAATTTCAGTCAGGTTTCAGGCCCCACCATAGCACAGAAACTGCACTTGTTAAAATTACAAATGACTTGTTTCTTGCGTCAGACCAAGGCTGCATCTCATTGCTAGTTTTACTTGATCTTAGTGCTGCGTTTGACACTATAGATCATGACATACTCATAGATCGAATACAAAACTATATGGGTATTCAAGGGCAGGCTTTAAGATGGCTTAGATCCTACCTGTCTGATCGCCACCACTTTGTTTATTTAAACGGGGAGTCATCTCAATTATCACCAGTAAAGTATGGAGTACCGCAAGGATCTGTCCTAAGTCAGATCACACTCTGCTATTTTCAATTTACATGCTGCCCCTTGGTAATATTATTAGAAAATACAGGATTAGTTTCCATTGTTATGCTGAAGATACTCAACTATATATCTCAACAAGACCAGATGAAACTTCTAAATTATCTAAGCTAACAGAGTGTGTTAAAAATGTAAAAGTTTGGATGACCAATAATTTTCTCTTATTAAATTCAGATAAGACAGAGATATTACTTATTGCACCAAAAATCAGTACACAGAATCTCTTAGATTATAATTTGCAACTAGACGGATGTACTGTTACTTCCTCTACAGTCAAAAATCTGGGTGTTATATTAGACAGCAACTTGTCTTTTGAAAATCATATTTCCTATGTTACAAAAACAGCATTCTTCCATCTTAGAAACATTGCCAAGCTACAAAATATGTTACCTGTTTCTGATGCAGAAAAGCTAGTTCATGCATTTATGACCTCTAGACTGGACTATTGTAATGCACTGCTAGCTGGTTGTCCTGCATCTTCAATAAACAAGCTACAGATAGTCCAAAATGCAGCAGCTAGAGTCCTTACCAGGTCAAGAAAATATGATCATATTACCCCAATTTTACAGTCTCTGCACTGGCTACCTATTAAGTTCTGTATCAGTTACAAAATATTATTACTTACCTATAAGGCCCTTAATGATTTAGCTCCTGCGTACCTAACTAGTCTCCTACCACGCTACAATCCATCACACTCCCTAAGGTTGCAAAACTCTGGACTTTTGGTAGTACCTAGGATAGCAAAGTCCACTAAAGGAGGTAGAGGTTTTTCACATTTGGCTCCCAAACTCTGGAATAGCCTTCCTGATAACGTTCGGGGTTCAGACACACTCTCTCTGTTTAAATCTAGATTAAAGACACATCTCTTTAGCCAAGCATTCATAATGCATCTCATAACCTTGTAATGCAGTTATATCTGATCAAATGCACATTATTGCAATTCTGAGTGTGCTACACACAGGTGAGTGGGCTGGACAAACCACCTGTAGTAACACACTCTTTTTCTCTCTAAATGCATCAGACACTTTCTTACAAACACTCCATGTTACAAGAATTTAATAAGGACTTAACAAATGTTTACTTGTGAATGCATCACAAATCATAATTGCACTATTTGCTTCTTAACCTTAAATACCGCTTTTGCACAATATCATGCACAGCTATTATGTAAAGTACTTGTATAGTCTGTTTTAGGTTATGTGTATGTATAGTCTATTTATAGTATATGTATAGTTAGATTACCGCTTTCAGTAAGTTAGTTATTTATAGGTTTTAAAATTGTTCTTACTCTTGTGTTGTTTGTTTATATTTAAGTTTATGTAGCACCATGGTCCTTGCGAGACACGACATTTCGTTCCACTGTATGCCCCCACATGTAGCGGAATGACAAACCTCGACTTGACTTGACTTGTTCTTTAGCTTAAGTTGAACAAATCATTTTTGCTTGGAACAGCAGCTACGCTAATTATGTCTCTATTTGTTTCTCTGTTTCTGCCATGGGATTAACATCCCGTGGTAACTGGGAATTACACAAGCTTCAGTCTGGATCCAACACTTAAATGATCTCAGATGACCAAACACCTGAGAAGAGATGATGCCAACCCCTCAGAGGACCTCAGATGATGCCAACCCTCAGACAACATACAGAACTACCAAATTTCACCATAAGTTAAATATATTAAGTTTCTACAATATATAAATATATTGTAGAAACTTAATTTCCTGTAAAGCTGCTTTGCAACGATTTGTATTGTGAAAAGCGCTATACAAATAAACTTGAATTGAATTGAATTGAATTGAACATAAGACATCTCAGTGATTCTGAAATTAAAATTAATATTTGGAACATTGTTCATCTTTAGGAAAAAGAAAACCTCAGATGGCATATAGATGTATATAGACAGTATATACAGTACAGTCACTTAAAGGGACAGTGCAACCAAAATCAAAATGTAAAGTGTAATTTATTCCTGTGATGCAAAGCTGAATTTTCAGCATTATTACTCCAGTCTTCAGTGTCACATGATCCTTCATTTTAATATGCTGATTTGTTGCTCAAGAAACATTTCTTATTATTATCAATGCCGAAAATAGTTATGTGTCCTTGTGAACAAAACAAACAAACAAACAAAAAATAAATAAATAAATAAACAAAAAACCTAAACAAAAAGAAAAGAAAAAAATTGTTGTAAATAATTGTTGGAAAAATCAGCTTGGAAAATTTGCACTTATGTTCAACAGAAGAAATAAAGTCATACAGGTTTGGAGCAACATGAAGATGAGTACAGTTAATAATGACAGAATTATCATTTATTAGACACTACTGTCTCATAAGCACTCTCATACTGATTCACACACACCATGGATGTATGAATGTTTGGGCTTAATTGTTTTTTAAATAATATGTCAAAGAAAAACAATCCTGCATGCAATGTCTTGTATAGGACAAGAACATGCAGTAACCGTATCCAACTATACATAGGTTTTCCTTAAACTTTCATGCTTGCTGTTTTATTTCATGTCAAAGAATTGTTTATACTGGCATATTTTTTTATGTTTTCCAGCAGCCTAGTTTTGATTTAATATGCTATCATGTTTATGATTTCATGTTGGGTCAGTAAATCACACAGCGGTGCTGAGGTGTGGTGGAGCAGCCTGGTGTAATATACTGCCAAGCACAAGTTTACATGTTACGGATTATAAATCAGTCTTAATAGAGAGTTACAGCCTGAATTTTGCTTTTACAGCTGCCAATTTACTGTACATGCTGATTGAAATGTTTAAACCCTCTTCAGCCACTGTTTGGACAAACAGGTATTTCTGCTTCAACTCATGTCATAGTTGAGCCAGACAGAAGTTTAAGCTTTAACATTTAATTGTGTCCAGTTTTAGCTTTGCATACCTACCAGTTACATTTTTGTTTTAAATTCATAAGTTTCCTTGTAAATGAAAGGGCATTAGAGATTGATGGCAGGCCTTTTATTAAAGGGGCTTTTAAAATATCATCTATTGCCTTTAGCGAAGCTCCTCTGTAAATTTGTGCCCTTGTTTCGGTGTTAATATACTCAGCCAACAGGGGGTTGTATCGAACATATCTCGTAAAACACAGGTTCTTTACAGCCCAATGAAACAGAAGCATGAGGTGGCTGAAGGGTATTGTTCGTGAAATATACAGACAGCATCAGATTCAAAAAGCATCTGGAGTGCACTAGGTAGTCTAGTAGAGTAACCTCGCTGAAACAAATTTGGTAAAGAAACAATTTTCACTCAGAAATTGCAGGTAAATTTCTCCAACAATGACAAAGACACAACAAGTAACACGCTGAATTAAAAATAGTGAAGTACTTTAATAAGCTCAAAACAATTAAACATCTAAAATTCATCCTGCATTACCTTTCAACCCTTCAGAAAGATTATAAGAACCTGAAATCCAAGGCAGCTGTTAAACAAACAGAATAAACAATCTATACACATTTTTGCATTAAACTAGTTGTTGTTGTATAGTAGTATTTGTAGTACATTTGATTAAGTGTATTTTCCAGTTCAACAAGAGAACACATGGATACTCCATTTAGGATGTCATTAAAATGTACTACCAGAGTAATTTCACTTTTGACAACATGTCCTGAACAAAATCGAGCAATTCTTCCATTTTCTATGTGACTAAATAAACAAAAAACAGCAATAACAACATAACAGCTCAAAGGCCAGCATAGAGATCAATAGACCTCCAATTACCCTGTCATCACTTAAATGTCCCGATGGGCAAAAAAACACAAGGGATGGTCAATCCTGTAGGAGACTGAAAGTATGAAATGAAGAGGTGAGGATGGGGGATCTGTCTCTCGCTCTCATCTGTCCTCCCTCTCTCGTTTCAGACTGTTGTCAGGGGAGACAGGAAGTGTTGGCCAGGGGGCATGTGATGCCACGCGACAGGCTGCTAAAAGTGGCCTAATGCACTACTGAACGCACTGTGGCTCTCTGTTAAAAGAGCCGCTTGAGTTTAATTGACCACAGCTGATTTGAAAAGGGTTCATTTCCCAGTTCAGTTTGGCAGTGGAGATGGGAATGCGAAGAAAACAGCCCTGTTTGTGGGAGATATTGGATTTATGGCTACTTCACATCAGCAATGAGTATTAAAAAAGGAGAGAGATGCTGTTCCAAAACACATTGAGCTGCCTTTTAAGGCATCATAAGTGCACTAGCAACAAAAAGACTTTTCCAAAGGCAACTTAAGTACACTGCTTCTTATGCTACACTGAAAAAAAAGGTGTAGAAAAAATTTCCAATCTTGTTAGTAAATTTCACAATCAATTACAAAGAAACAGCAGGAAACATAGCGAATTAAAAACTTTTGCAGTAGGAAAACTGAAATAGTATTTTCTTATAAAACACACTTTGAAAGATAATTTTTACAGCTTGTTTTTGTGCCTTGTTTTGACCAAATGCATTGTGATGAGCAATGGCAAATAAATAAATATTAGCAACATTATAAAACTATTATTCTGTGTGTTTATATAAGTGTTTTGAATACCACGGTGTTTATTTAATTTATAATTTATTTAAAACAGACACTTATGAGGTTCCAGTATTACTGAGCCATAGAAGGCAGATGCCTATGTAGACAGAAGGCATATAATGAAGGCAGCTCACCATGCTTTGGAACAGGGATAAAGTCTCTTGCGACACTGTCATACAATATTCCTTTTGTCATGTGACAAGTAAAACAACTAACAAAAAAAGTCATCCTAGAAAAACAAACAAACAAACCTCCAACCACACTTGCATACATCTGTCAGAAAGAAGTACTTCAATAAGCTCGAAGCAATTAAACATCTAAAATTCATTCTGCATGGACTTTAAACCCTTCAGAAAATATAATAAAAACCTGAAATCCAAGGCAGCTGTTATATAAGCAGATACGTGAAATGCAAAACTATAAACCCAAGCTGGATTGGTTAGTAATTCTAAACAGACTGGCTGAGAACACAGAATATTTAGTATTTTGTAAATTTTGAGGATGTGTTATGAGGGTTTGGGATGCCAGGAAGAAATGAGGTTACTCAACATTTGGTGTAGAAAATAATGTGTTACATTCCACTCAATTCGGCAGGCATAAAACAGAATAAAATAGACAAAAAACAAATATAGAAGAAAATACAGTACTGTAAATACTAATTATATAGTCTCATATAATCAGACAGATCAAGAACTGTCCTCTCAGACACTGATCACCATGATCAACTACAATACAATGCGATTTTACATTATTTTTAATGTTAATAAATCTGAAAACAATGACAACGCACAAACAAATTATTCAAATAATAGCTCAGTATTCTCCACAAACAACTATACGGCATGAGAGAGAATGAAAATAGAGGAAAATGTCTATAGACTTGGTGATACAAATTTCATTCTCCCCAAAAATAAAAACTTTACTTCATAGATATTACTCTGAAAAAAGCAGAATACACAATTTGTTCAAGGATTTTTTGTTTACTTGCTTATGAAAATTCTGAATATCTTTTAAAAATGGCATAACCTCACAAACTTTGTCAAATCCATTGACTAACTCATTGCATCAACCCGGTACATTGTTACCACTTCCTTCCAACTACTTGCAATGTTACACTAATGTCTGCTGTTTGGGACAAAATAAGGGTACTTGAATCTCACGGTCTCATGACACGACAAACGGTAAATAAAAACCGCACTCTCGACATTAACCTGGATTTAGACCTCCCTCCAGCTGTCTCTAGACCAGACGTGCAGGACCGTGAGCCCATTAACCGGGTTTAGCTGCTCTGGAGAGATAAGGGTTACTGGTTCTCTCAACTCGAGTGCTTGCAACTTGCGCTTATTGATGGAAATGAAAACAACACCATGAAGGGAGGAGGCGGGATGTGCACAGGTTTTCCTGCATCCTGTAAGGGCAGAACAGGCTGTTTATCTTCGTTAGAGGTGAAACCTTCCACACTACATCAGCACACAGAACGACAGCTCCTTATTTTGACTTATTTAGAGAGAGAAAAGGAGATTTTTACTTAGAAAAAAGTATTATGGTGGTACCATGGCACTAATCATGATTATCGTATTTGTTTACTATAGTATTTATTCTAGTGTTCAAAAGTTTTGGGTTGGTAATTTTTTATTTATTTTATAATTTTTTTTAAAGGTTATTTGATTAAAAATACAGTAAAAACAGCAATATTGAGAAATATTATTACAATTTAAAAGAATAGATGTTTTCTATGTGAATATATTGTAAAATTGAATTTATTCCTGCGATGCAAAGCTGAATTTTCAGCATCATTACTCCAGTCTTCAGTGTCACATGATCCATCAAAAATCATTCCAATATGCTGATTTGCTGCTTAAAAAAACCTTATTATTATAAATGTTGTTTTATTTGAAATACAAACTGAAATAATAAATGTCTTTACAGTCACTTTTGATCAATTTAATGTGTCCTTGCTGAATAATAGTATTAATTCCTTTCATAAAAGCCAAGAATACTATGGTATTACCACGGTAGATATTTAAAAATCTTAGCATGAAAAAATTACCATGGTATCATACAAAGAAGTACATGGTATATTGATGGCATCTGATGGTAATACTATGGTAATGAAATTAATTTACTACGGGTTTTTTTTATAAAGTTCTCCAAGGTATGTGGATGGTATAATATCATGGTACATTTTGGTACGAACTGAAATACAATGGTGCAAAAAAATATGGTATAATAATATGGTACATTTTTGATGCAAAAATCAGCTCAAACTCAAATGTCATTTTAATTTTAAAGTGTGTACATAAATAAGAGTACCCACAGAGAGTGTCAGTGTCCCTGTCCATCACTCCAAAAAAAACCCATCAGACATGTTGTCTCTGTAAATAAAGTGGGTGGTTTGTTTCCACTTAACTCCAGACAGGAAGCCATCAGAAACACCGCACGATACACAGCGGAGGGGTGGAAGACATCACGTCATCGCAAACTCACAACATGTCATGCAAATTAAACAAAACAAAGATCAAGGACTAAACACCCGCATGTGCAGAAGTGTTCTGCTATTTACTCATCCTCATTTGCATGGAGATAAAGAAAAATAAAGAAGCAGGAGGACAAAAGACACCTTCGCTTTACACGTCTCAGTTTTGATTAATAAGGAGCTGTTGAGGATCTTCTCTGTCTTACTTTCCATGCGGTTTCATACGCACACTCTTATTTTGTCAGCAAAGCAATTAATTTCTGAAAGGCTTTGATGGTTTGATAACAGGAGGCTGTTGTGCAGTGAAATGAAGGGAGAGGAAAGAGACAGAGAGAGAGAGAGAGAGAGAGAGAGAGAGAGAGGGAGAAAGGGGAAATTTGATCAAAAGTATGGATTTTGATGCAGGACACATATCAGGTACTCAGAAACTGATCTGAAACCCACTGCGATGTATGTGTGTCATATTTAGCAGGCTGCTTAGCTGCTCTTCAGAGTAGATCAATGAACCACCCAGCACGTCATTACATAAAGTACATATAGGGTGATGTGGCCTAGTCTGGCAACCAGAAGGTTACTGGTTCATTCCTGCAAGGGTTGAGCCATAAGTAATCATCTCTGTGTCTTTGTTCCATGCACTTAACCTCAAATCACTTCTGGTGTGATTGCCGCGGAAGTGAGTGTACTGGAAATACTTTTAGTTATAGAAACTTCTATGAGCACAGACTGTGACTGTCAATAGAACAGTCTATATTTAAGTCATTCAAAACTTTCATCTCTGCTGTAGAATTCATTCTTCATTCAACACTAAATGATGTGTTACCAGACTCTACTGACAACTTTTCTGTCAAGACTGTGATATATATATATATATATATATATATATATATATACACACACACAGACACAACTACATGGTTACATAAAATATATAGCAATAAATCATTAATTATAAAATGTATATTGTATAATACTATACTGTAGTTATCATCTCAAAACCATATATCTTTATAATCTAATACTTGCTATCTATCTATCCATCCATCCATCCATCCATAAAAGTATTACACATTGTATATGCAGCATTGCATATGATATGTATATGCAATATTTCATTTATAAAATGTTTAAATAGTATATTGCAAATAACTTTTCATACCCTCAAAAACAAAATACATAAAAAAACTATCAATCTTTTTATTGCTAGTTGTTGCAGCCCTATTTTATTTCCATGAGTCTCCAAGTCCAAACTTTCCTAAAGCTTCGAATCAAGAAACTTGCTTGCCACAAACAAAACCGTATCCTTTTGTGACCCTTCCGCTGCATTCATCTCCGCGCCTTCTTTTTCCTGCCTCCGAGCTCTTTGTCCTAAGTCTAATTTGTCTGAATCACTAAAAGCGAGGAGAGGAGGCATACGGCTGCTCAGATCTCCTGGATAATTCTATTGGACGCTTCTAATTAAATCAATGAGGGCTATTATAGCAATTATCCGGCCAAATGGGACCGCATTGTGTCCGCTCGATACATTTAGTAAATTCTGTCAATCTTCTTATCACCAAGATGGCACACGCCGTAACCCCGTTTTAATGATGTACCTGGATATGCACAATGTCTTGCACATGGTTTGTCTTCCTCATCAAATCAAAGAGATAGTGTGGCTCTTTTGTGCCTCCAGCCCACTCGAACACACAGATTAAAGCAAAATCTGGATGTAATTTGTTTTTGTCATGCAGTGACTTCATTTCCTTGCTTATAATGCGGATATTCTATGCATTGACTAATAAATAATTAATTTGCAAGAGATCCGGCCTGTCAAACAACATTTCCTGCAACAGAAAATCACTTATTTTTGTGCAAAATATGTACCAAATAGCATCCTGCCACCTAATTTTACCAGAGAAATTTACTTTGATATATAGTTTTAAGACACACATACACATGAACAGCATCATCTCAGTTTCATGCATGACAATACAACTTCCCACCTATCTACCTTACTTTTAATTTAATTGTAGCAAAAATAGTATTATAATTAATTCCTCTGCTCCCAAACACTAGAATCTGGAAGACACGTTTACTTGAGAAGCTATATTACATAAGGAGTCTTGTTTTCTGTGGAATTGATCAGAATGAAGTGACTCCATGATTAAAACGAGACAGAATATCTGCCAATCAACTTGATTAAACTTATTTAATTAAATCAAGTACCCCATCGAGAGATATTTGTTTCTGTTTTAAGCATAACTAACTTCATTTTGTTCAGTTTTACAAGACTTCACTAAATCTTGAGACATCTTAATTTAAGAACATTTCAATATTTGTATTGAAAAACAAAAATACTGAAGAAGATTTTCATTTCTGGCAATGCGTGCACCATTTAATGCCATGACTTAATGAATTTAAGACTTTTAAGGCCTTAATTTGTGGAAGGGCAAATTGAGACCTTTTAAGACCTACAGAAACCCCTTATAATATTATATTTATATATATAAATTATAAGTACATTAAATATAAATAAACAAAAAAAGATGGAGCATTGTCTTACCTCATAGAGTGTAATGACTCCATTCGTTTCATTCGGAGCCTTCCATTGCATGAAGATCTTCTCCTCATAAGGGCCTGTCTGAATGGACTCCATTGGAATGGGGCCAGGAACTAGTATAGAAACACAAACACACATTCAAAACATTTAGCAACTCAAAAACATGTTTAGTCAACATTTATAACTCATATACTGTACTACTGCATCAACACCTTTCAATAAAACGTGACTGTTTTGAGAACAGAGGTGACGTAGGGTGACAGAAATGGCTTGTGTTGCTGGGTAGAAGGTAAAGTGAGGCGAGCAGAGATTGGCTGACTAAAGAAGCAAAACTATGTCAAACACACCTCAGCCGCAATGTTCGAAGTGTGAATTGTAGCAGCTTTGCTACCCTTCGGTATCGAGAGGTGTTAACAAGTGCTACGAGTACCACTGCGCGCATATGCGTGTGTCTATTTGCATATTTTTGTGCGCACGTCCCCTCTGGCACACATTGCAAGTTTTCCAAATATACTCTTGCTAGAACATCATTAACACCCTAAAAACCTGTTTTCAAGATGTCATTCTCCATACACAGCTTCATCCTGCTCTCGTATGCCAGCATGGCATTTTCAGAGATGCTATGACTTGACGATTTCATAAATTAGCAAGCAAATGTGTTAATTTAGCTCAGTTTGACAATAGCCCATACAGTATGTTAACTTGAGGCTAGTTGTCTTTCATTTCTCAGTCTTGGTTAGTGTCTTTGACTTGACTGTTAGCGATGACACACTAATGAGTCAGACTGCTCCTGACAGTGTGTGCAAAGGGAGCTAATGACTTAGCTAAAAAGCCGTTTAGTCCAACTTAGCAGCCCGAGCGCTGCTGTTTGCTTTGCACTAAGTCGCGGCTAATTGGGAGGGCAGATTAAAAAGATGAGCGTGGCAGGGCCGTAACGGGGCAAGCGGGAGAGGAAGCTCAGGCACAAACAGATAAGCTGGAGGTCGTCTTGAATGGCGAAGAAAAGAATGACAACATCTATTGTTCATGGAGCATTTCATGAACACAGCAAAAACACACAAACCTAAACCACGAACTGTCTCATTGAGGGAAAGCTAATCGAGCTGTATTTTTATTTTGGGAATCTCATTTATTTAACAAAAAAGAGTGTTTCTTTTTTTCCCACATTGAACAGATTTAATCTCATTTAGTTCTTTCTGTTTATTTCTTTTGCATGTAACTAAGCTCATCTTGAAAATGTTGAGAGGTTGAGATATTTGCCTTCATTCATTATTAAAAGCTGAATAGACTTTAACATTTATTCTTCAAAGGGAAAAGATTTGATCTGATCTAATAACTTAAAATACAAACACACTCACTGTGTCTTGAGATTAATAAAGCAGGCAAACAATTTATTGTCAATGTCCACACACAATTATGATTTATGCAGCAATCATGCATATAATACTGTGTTTGTATATCGGCATAGATTATGCTTGCATTTTTTTTCTTTTTTTGTTCTCATAATTCTGTAATAGTTCTAAGTATTAAGTTATGTCTTGAGATGTTTGATGTTTTGATTCTTCCAATTAATGAGGAAAAAAGAAAGGATCTCATCTCATTCTTTCTGTTTGTTTATATTGCATAAGCCTCAGTTCATCTTCAAAAGGTAACGAGGTTGAGATATTTGCCTTAAATTGCTATTAAAAGCTGAATAGTCTTTGGCATTTATTCTTTAATAGGAAATGATTTGAGCTAATCTGATATCTTAAAATAAAAACACTTTTATTGTGAGCATTACAACTGCCAAGATCTGAGAGGATGCATTATTAAAACATTCAAATAAATTCTAGCCAATGTCCATATATGATTTATTCAATAATGACATTTTCTTCCAAAGTTTCACCATATCTGAACAACAATTTAATGTGTACATGAGTTTTAGTTAAATATTGATTTATTTTTAGAAAGTACACTGGTTTTCTTTATTAGCAGAAATACATTTTCTGAACTAATCAATCAGCACAACTGCACAAGACTTTATGCTGTAAGAGAAAATGGATATGAATATATTCTAAATTAGAGTGAATATAGCCATTTATGGAAATCTCACAGGAAAGTTGCTTTTTCCTCATAGAACAGATTTCATCTCATATCATTCTTTCTGATTATTTCTATCACATGCGACTAGGTTCATCTTCATATAAGGTAGTGAGGTTGAGTTATTTGCCCTCAATCGCTATTAAAAGCTAAACAGTCATTGGCATTTATTCTTCGATGGGAAAAGAATTGAGCTAATCAAAGAAAAGGTGAATACCGCTCTCTCACCGAGGTGCTAATGTCAGATATTGTACTGCAAAGTGAGGCCAGTTAAATTATATTTTCAACAATTCTTCAAATAGCTTGATTGGGCACTAGCCAACAAGCACATTAAAATCATGGTTACAATGAAATATAATTAGATCCAGTCCTTCGTCCGCTATCTTTTCCACCATATAACCATGCATGTGTGAGAAATGCCGCTTTACATATTAATCCAGTTGATTAGCTTTTCGTGTGGAGAGTATGAGTGATGTTTCATTAAGTTTGAGGTGGAGGAAACAATTTTTCCCCTTTATGCTTGTCCCTCTCAGTTACAAATAACTTTTGAAAGGTTTCTTAATTATTATACATTGAATCTTACTGATTATTTCCATCTCTGAATAAATCACGAACAACTTATTCACTCTGTTCCTGTTTACAGGCAAGCAGGTTTCGGTAAGTACAGGGTCGGTGTTGTTGTTGACCTAATAAGGTAAAAAAAAAAAAAAAAAAACACGGTCTGCTGTCCTCATGTTAATTTCACCCTCCTGCAATTATCCCCATATAAGGTTACACAGAGAGACAAATTTGCTTCACTATTGATATGTTGCAGCTGTCCATCAATTTGCTAACACAAAGGACAGCAATTATAGGTTTTCATATGCAAAAAACATTTAAAAAAAGAAAAAACATCAGTGCGGCAGACAAGAGCAGATACTGAATAACCAAAAGAGTTCTATCCATATCAAAACAGACTCATCAGAACATGAAAATGAAAAACGAAAAGAAAATGAGATGAGCTTGAATTATATGCTATAATCTAATAATCTAAGGCCTGACAATAGGCTGTATTTTCACACGGTTTTATTGCTCAGCATTAAAAACAAGCTGGGAGAAATTAATTGTAAACGGTGGCTGAGCGCTTCCCTCTGGGAAATTTTCAAATTAAGCGCCGCTTGCAAACCTTCCCTCTGTCTGAGAAACATTGTGTCTTTTCACAGACTGTGAAGCTTTAACATGATCTACGTTGAGATTTCCTTTTAACCGCAACACATCAATGGAACGGATGGATTAAAGGAGGATGGCTTTCATCATCTTTGTTTCATATTTGTTGTTTTTCTTCAGGAAGAGCAGAGGAGTACAACGGTCTAACAATTTTGTTTCCATTTACTTCTCTGAGTGGATCTGACTTCTGAACAGAACTGTAGTGATTCTCAAATACACAAGACAATCTAATGTCTTACAATACAAACACTTTCACTGTGAGCATTACAACTGCTACGAAAATCATTTCGAAATTGTTTACTAAAGTATTGCGTATGCAGCAATGATGATTTTTCTAAAGCTTCACCATTAATGAACAACAATTTAATGTGTTATTCAAAAAGTACACTGGTTTCCCTTATTAGCAGAAATAACTTCTGAACTAAATCAACAGATAATAACTGCACCAAACTTTATAATGTAAATATAATGTACATTAAGAAAGAACACAGATCATTTTCCATTGGCGTTGTTTTAATATATGATGGAAAACGACCCCGTTGCACAGCATCATTGAATCATAAAATTATTGCGTATCAACACTAATGTTCAAAAGTTTAGGGACAGTAGGATTTTTTTATTTTTATTTATTAATTTATTTAATTTTTTTAATAAATTGTTCAGAAATGACCGATACATTTAAATTGCCATAAAAGATTTCTATTTCAAATAAATGCAGTTCTTTTGAACTTTGTAGTCATCAAGAATTCTGATAAAAATGTATCAGTTTCCACAAAATATTAAGCAACACAACTGTTTTCAAAATTTATCATAAGACGTGTTTGTTGAGCAGCAAATCGGCATAATAGAAGACACTGAAGACTAGTTTTTTTTTTTTCTATTTTTATCTTTAGTAATTGCTTCAAAAAAGGACTCTTGGTTTTCTTTTTTCTTATTTTATCATAACTGATAGGCTGAAAGGCAGTAAGACTTTTCATTCTTAGCCTATAAAAATGAAACAGAACACAATTTACCTGCTTACAAACCATTTCTAAAAATCTACACCGTTTATTTTTGACCACAGTGCAAAAGTAAGAGGTTTTAAATGACCACTACTGAACAGCATTTCCCCACAAAAACAAAAAAACAAAAAACAACTGAATTTCCACAGCTGCACTCTGAAAAGCTTCAGAATTGCATTCAGCTGGAAAGAACATGTAAGCGCTCCAAGACAAAGACTTAAAAACAAAACCAACGGCCCTTCAGCCCTCAAGAACCAGGGGTAAGAGTCATTAATTAAAATGTTGAATAATTGAAATAATGGGCTGAGGTCATTTAACTATTCCCATTTTTGCATTTGAGAATGTGGTAAGGATCACTCATGTTGTGAAACCAAAATCTACAACTGCCAACATTAGCTATAATAGCAGAGTCCCTGATGCTGAATATTGGCTATGAAAGGATGTTCTAGCCTATAATAGTCATGTTTTGCTTCACTGTACCGAAGCAATAACCTCCAGTCTTTCTGTACATGTGCATTTCTTCCAGTGAAGGTTAGTAGTTATTTCTTCTGTTCTTGTTTAATTTAAATGTCTAGTAAGATTAAATGCCAAGAACAAGTATTAATGATTTCTGTGCCAAACAAAGCTCCATTTAAAATGTTCCTCAAACAACCTTCAAGTAAAAAGATATCAATTCAAGAAGAAGACAATCAATGTATTTATACTGCTTACAATTATAACTCTTACCAAGGAAGTTTTCTAATTAGCCTAAACCAGCACTTAGATATTAAAAACTATAACGGTAGCTATTCAATTTTAAATATAGTTGTCTTGAGAGTTTTGCTGTCAGTAAATAGAAAAATATATTCAATACAACACTGTTTGTAAATGAAAACATACAGATAAATTCACGAGTTTCATTAGAGAGAGAGAGAAAAAGAGTGTACAGTTAAAAAAAAAAAGATTAGTAAATATTAACATGGCTCTTTGGAATGCTTGATTCTGATTGAATACCAAATGTTCTTTGTATAATGACCACTAAACTGTATAATTGTTCTGCCTTGCAATCAATTTCCTATACTGTGCTAGTTTCATGTCTCTCATAGTACTCTATGGTCTCATTCTTTTCACAAGATAAAAACATTTCCACATATTACATGTCCATTTCTTTATTTGTTCATTTATTGTTAAGTAGCCATGCTAATGTTCTATCAGGTCTTCTTTTATAACTTCTTTTATATGATGTGAACCACAAGGACAATGTAAACAAGCATTAGTATAATTGTAATTTCTTTTATGCGTAATGAAACAAAATGGATGAAATTAGAAAGAATACAAATCGCTCATCTGTGAACTCAAGTTTAATAGAGAGAACAACACTAAATGTAATCGCTTGCATGCAGAATATAAAATTAGTATTATTACACTTATTCATTTTAATGTAGAATCTTATTGCATTTTAACTTACTCATTTTTCTTCAATTTGTACTTTTTACTTTTATTGTACCTTTTTTAAAAAGCATTCTGAATTACTACTGTGTGTGAAATGTGTTATATAAATATATTGCCTTGTCTTGCTTTACTTCATTTTTGTCTGACATTTACAGAAAAGTATATGAGAGTGAAATCATGTTCTGGTGAAAATACTTCTGAACTGCAATGATCTATTGAATTTACAACTGGATGTACAGTTTGGCATGTTGTCTTGTCCATCTGCTAAAGGATGATGGGTTTCAGAAATTAAGTCATGAGTGATTATCAGTAATGTGATTACTGTTCAGACACAGTAATTAGTAAAGTAATCTTATTATAAACTGGAGAAGTCAGGGTGCAAATTATGGAGGAGTTGGAGTAGAGATGGACGTTACATGATCTGACAAAAAAAAAAATCATGTCAGACCAACGCCAATACTGAGTGCTGGATTGTAAAAAATTAAAGCCAGCAAAAATAAAAGGTTTCATACACTTACAACATCTATCCCTTTCCACCGTCTTAATCCCACTCACCGTCTTCCTCCGTCTGTTTGACGATCTCCTCGCTCTCCTTGCTGCCCTCGGGGTTGGCCAGCACCAGCCGTAGTCTGACCGTCACGAAAGGCCTGAGTCCCCTCAGAGTGTAATGAGAGGAGGTCGGAATCAGCTCCTCAGCAGCAAACTCCTGCTGGTTGAACACATACTGGTACTGTACGGTCAGGTTGAAGCTGTGGCAGCGTGTCACCGCGTATCCAAAGGTCTCCCACTGCAGGGTCAGCTGACGGGCACGGATGTCCACCACGTTCACGTTCTGGGGACCGTTGACTGGATCTGTAGGGATAAAAATAGGAGAAAGTGAATGGAAGGTCAGAGATAAATATGATGGGAAATTGTCACTACATGGCCTATTTATTTTGAGTCATATGAGAAACGCTTATCAAAAGACACATTTCTTTCTTTCATAAAAATATATGTACACTGTTCAAAAAGGGGTCGGTAATATTTTTGTTTTTGGGTCTCTTCTGTTCACCAAGGCTGCATTTATTTGATCAAAATTACATTAAAATTATAAAATTTAAAAATAAAAGTAACAGTAATATTGTGAAACATTATTAGAAATTAAAATAGCTGTTTTCTATTTTAATACATTTAAAAATATCATTTATTCCTGTGATGACAAAGCTGAATTTTCAGCATCATTACTCCAGTCTTCAGTGTCACATGATACTTCAGAAATCATTCTAATATGCTAATTTGCTGTTCAAGAAACATTTCTGATTATTATCAATGTTGACAGTTGTGCTGCTTAATAATTTTGTGGAAAACGTGATTTTTCAGGATTGTTTGATGAATAAAAAGTTCAAAACAACACCATTTACCTGATATAGAAATTTGACAATATAAAAGCCTTTACTGTTGATTTTAGTAAGTTTAATGTTTTCTTTGCTGAATAAAACTGACCACAGACTTTTGAATAGAATATATTTAATTTAAAATTATAAAGCAATTTAAACTCATTGAATATACTTTAAATACTGAAATACTTGATTCTGACTGTTCAATTGTTGCATTTTGCAGTCAAATATGTCTATACAACTTATTTTTACAAAATAATTTAAAATCTAATCAATATTTCATACCCATTATTTATTTGGTAACAGTGTAACTGTGATTAGTGAGATAAAAGACAGTCATAGAGTCATTATCACAAAAAACCCTTCTATAATAATTGTCTCGCTGTATAGTACATTATTACTTATAGCATTAAGCATCCCTTATATTTCAGCATTATATTTGGACAACCTGCTCTCTAGACTGTCTCAAACCTTTTTTTTTTTTTTTTTAGCAGATCGTCACTTTTGTAATCAAAATTGCAAGAACTTTCAATAAATAAATACATGCTACAACTAAGCATTACAACTATTCTCTGTTGTATATGAAATCCTAGAACAATATCGAGCAGTGTAACAAACAGTATCAGAGACTCGCCAGTGGATCCAGTGGGGTTGTTGGACAAAATCTCTCACACTAATTCCTCTAGATTAGAAGAAAGCATAAAAGAGGCAGACGACTGGTTTTTGACTTTGGCCTTGGGTGAATCTTGAGGGAGCCGCATGTGAAAGGGAGTTTTAACGTCTTAAAATAGTTTACATCATGGCAGCTCTCTTAGGACGCTTTCATTCTCAAAGTTCTGAGAGTTCCTGGGTGCAGAGCAATTTGAGTATTGTGAGAACTGTGTCACGTCTAGGACAGACATCAGTGTTTTTCAACTTCAATGGCTCAGTCATCAGTGGCTCCTACACATGGGAGTTTTAGACTTACAAATTTTGAAGCATTGCTTATTCAACTGCATTCTATTCAGGATCAAGCAAACCAGGAATGTCGGAAAAAGATACTGTTTTGTCTGTACCTATTTGGGAGCCTCATTTTAGGTTCTCTGCTGGAGATTTGTACTGAAGCTGAACTCTTAACTGAGTAAATTGCTTAAAAATAACAACAAATGACCCAAAACCCCAAATCCTTTGCTCCTGAAGGCCAGATTATGGCTAATCTATGTTTAATCAGAGTTGCTTCCCATCTAAAGGTGACATCTAAGCAGATTTAAGACTGTAAATCCTACTGTAGGTGGTTAAGCCTCACTAGAATAGCTATAAAAGTAGAGACATATGTCCGATCAGGCAATGATTTGGCTTTCAGCCACTGAGGGTCCGTGTCCAACATGAAGTCCCCTGTCGAGGGACGGTGTTGGGCAGGCAGGGGATTTGCCTGGTGGACAGGTGTGGGGTAACAGTATCATCATTAATCTGACAGAAAGAGGTGAATATGTGAGAGCATTAGCAACAAGCTAATGCGCGGCCGCAGGGTACGCCGTGGTGCCATAGGTGGGCTTTTGGAGCCTGGATGAGGGCTGGTGTAGTTTAGCAAGGGGAGATGCTGATGGATGGCGAGCGTAGAGGGTCATTAATCGCAGACGTTGGGGAGAATTGCATAAGAGAAATCAATCTTCAGTACTGCTGCTGCGCTGCTTTTGCACGATCTCTTCAGACCCAAACGCCCCGCAACATTTATCACACCTCCACCATCCCTCTCGCTCTCTCTGGAACTAGAGGGGAAACTGCAAGCAATAAACATATCAATAGGTGTCCACCATACCCAGCTGCGTGGGTTTTTTAAACCGAGATATTCAGATGAGGGAAAGACAGAGGCAGGGAATGAACAACAGTGGAAAACAACAGTGAAAAATGAAATAAAACAAAATGTGCCTCATTCGCCATAATGAAATTGTATCATATATCGGCCAACAGCCATTCTGCTTTCTAGATATCAGCATCAAGCATTGAAAATGACATGATGACCCATTTTTATTTTTTGAAATAAAGAAAGCATTTCAACAGTCATCTGTTGTATAGAACAAATGGGAAAAACAACTGTAAAAAATAAAGATAAAAATAAAACAAAACAATAAAGAAAAAAACTATAAAATTGACAATAAAATTAATAAATAAAATAATTGATATAATAAAATGATTTTTAATAATGAAATAAAACAATTAACAAACTAAAAATAAAATAAAATAAAAAAATAAATGAGAAAGAGAAAAAAATATCACAAGTCAAAGATTTTTTGTCATTTGCGAGTCTTGCAGAGAACAATAAAACACAGCAGGCTTGACAGATGCTTTATTACACTTCTAAAGAGTCTTGTGCTTTTCTTCAGAGAAAATGTTCAGATATTTCTGCAAGGTTGCACTTTGCCTTCAAAACTCACTAAAGCTTCCATCCAATGGTCATTTGTAGGCCAAAGTGGCACCATCGGTTACATGAAAACATGGCCAACCTTCAAAAACATCTCCATCCAATCGAAGAAAAACCCATCAAAGGTTAAAAGTGTGTGTGGATGGACACGAAATACTGTATATAATCTTTGCTCCAAAACCCAGTGATCTGCTTTGCCATATACTGCCTACATAAACTGCTGCTTTGATATGAACAAACTTAAAGAAATAAATAAATAAATACAAATTCAGTCATAAAAGTGCAATGGAATTGGTCCAGAAGTACTGTCCACATATAATGCCTTAAAATGCTGTCTAGTTAGGCAGCTCACAGGTTTTGAAACAAAGTCATTGCAAAATAGAAAGTGTTCTCAGCACATAACACAATTAAAGAATATTGGACGTGGACAGAAAGTACACATTGTGTGCCAGTTAATGCATTTATAGTATCTGATATCCAAAGTCTCCCGAAGACTCGAGTCACCCCATGCAGTGACACAACTCGAATCAATTAGATTAACACTGGGAACAGATGTTGCGTCGTTTCTCTCCGGAGTGTTTTTAATTACTGTCTGTTTTTTTTTTTTGTAGCTGCAGTAAACAATACTTAGCATTTAACACTGGATGTAACTTTAAAACTTCTCCTTACTAAACTAAATTAGGTGACGCGCATCAAAGTGAAACGGTTGTACTTTGCGCAGCGTGAAGCAAGAGTTTCTGTATCACACTGGGACTTAACGTTTGTGTCGGGTTACATTCCCAGCTAAGGAATATCTCACGGCTGCAGCAGTCACAAACACTGAGGACAACTGACATCATACAGAAGTTCCTCATACATACTGCTTCAGCATTAGCAGTTTTCACCTTCACTGCAGATTTGAGCTCTAAAACACTCAGCAAAGCAAAGTTCTGCTATACTGCGCTGCTACATTTCAGCCAAGGGCATGCTGAAGGGTCAAGTGTCAATGCGTGGCAAAGTTGAACATTTTTTAAAGAGGAAAACTCAATTTTTTTGAGGATATGGGTGCTGAGTTGCAGTTTTACACGCTGAAAGTACATTCAGTGTGCTGAAAGTACATTCAGTGTGCGGAAAGAGAAAAGGAAGGGAATTTAAAGTGATAGTTCACCTAAAATGATAAAATTGCCAAGTCTTTTGTGTTCTAAATAAGAACGAAAGACATACGGGGTAGAATGAAAACAGGGTGAGTAAACGATTTCATCATTTTGGATGAACTATTCCTTCGAGCGGCAGCAGCTGGCAACATCAGCAAGAGTTTCAAAGGCAACAAAATACATTTGGTTGTGATTTCACACTGATGATCTTAAGGGAAAAAAGTGAAAGTGGAAGGGGAACAGGGGAAATGGAGAGAGAGAGACTCAGCAGATCAAAAGGAATATACTCTCTGTGAGGCCGACACCGCCGTCTGTCTGGTCATCCCTTTGTGGGTTTTATGTTGTTGTGGTTTATCCTGTAGTACACAATAACCTCCAACAGCCACACATGCCACTATACTGTCTATTCTATAATGCTTGACATGAATCCTAACAAATTAACCCTTGACTACGTTTTCTTCTATTCCTATTATACCTACCTTAAAAAATAAGAGTACTGTGGTAGTTGGACATTTAAAATTTAAATGGCAAAACCACGGTATACAGTATTGTTCAAAAGTTTGAGGTCAGTAGTTTTTTTTTTTTTTTTAATAATACTTTTATTAAGCAAGAACGCATTAAATTGATCAAAAGTGACAGTAAATCCATTTCCAAATCCAAAAGATTTCTATTTCAAATCATTTGATCTATTCATCAAAGAATCCTGTATTGTAGTTTCCACAAAAAATATTAAGCAGCACAACTGTTTTCAACATTAATAATCAGAAATGTTTCTTGAGCAGCAAATCAGCATATTAGAATGACTTCTGAAGGATCATGTGACACTGACTGGAGTTATGATGCTGAAAATTCTGTTTTGCATCACAGGAATAAACAACATTTTAAAATGTATTAAAATAGAAAACAGCTATTTTAATTTGTAATAACATTTTACGATTTTACTGTTTTTACTGTCTTTTTATCAAATAAATGCAGCCTTGGTGAGCATAACAGACTTTTTTCAAACATTTTTTTGTGAAAGTCTAAATAACTGAGATTGCTTTGTCAAGCAAACTATTTACTGACAGACAGGACGACAAACCCACACTGACCACTGAACACAAGAGATAATGCAGCAGTTCTGAGAAAACACTCAATCTGCCTTAACCGAGAGATGTTGAGAACAGTGGTTGGTCCATCATCCAACAAGATGACAGTGTGAAGTAACATGATGTTCTCTGTTGTTCTCAGGTTTCCTTATTGCCATGGGAACCAATTAGATGATGAATTTGGTTTCATTTTCTCACTTTACACTATTTCAGATGACCCAAATTGATACCGGTGCAATCTAAACAGAGAACAGTATTGTGGTTTGTAGTTCAGGGGCCGTATACATGAAAAATCTTAGTGCTAAGAATTGCTCCTAGTAACAAAATTCTAAGAAAATTCTTAGAAATGTGGGTGATCCTAGTAAAGAAAAAAGTAATTCAGAAAGCATCTTAACCCTTAAAATAGGTCTTAAGGTCCAAAATCGTTAGGAGTACAGACGAGGACTTTTAAGAGGCTTAAGAGTTTCTTTAGCAGAGGAGAAAATGGAGAGGGCGAAACATGGAGAGGGAGAAGAAATGTGTTGCACACAATGCATGACACTGACCGTTGTGACCGATCTTATTAGAGACACGCTAACATTTCCGACACCGCGCAGAAATGCCATAGCACCAGAAATGAAAGTAAATCACTACATTTACATATTTGGAAACTGGAAAAATGCAACTGTGCAGCAGTGATGATTTGGGTCTGTCACAACCTTCTATAAGCAAAGTGATTACACAAACAATTACAGCACTTTCCAAACCTTATTGTGTCGCTGTTCATTTCCTATAAAATATGCTAAGTATGACAGCATGGTAAATAAAAAATAAAGAATATATACAGTGGTGTGAAAAATTGTTTGCCCCCTTCCTGATTTTTTTATTTTTTTGCATGTTTGTCACACTTTAATGTTTCAGATCATCAAACAAATTTAAATATTAATCAAAGATAACACAAGTAAACACATGCAGTTTTTAAATGAAGTTTTTTATTATGAAGGGAAAACGAAATCCAAACCCACATGGCCCTGTGTGAAAAAGTGCTTGCCCCCTAAACATAACTGGTTGGGCCACCCTTAGCAGCAACAACTGCAATCAAGCGTTTGCGATAACTTGCAATGAGTCTGTTACAGCGCTGTGGAAGAATTTTGGCCCACTCATCTTTGCAGAATTGTTGTAATTCAGCCACATTGGAGGGTTTTCGAGCATGAACCGCCTTTTTAAGGTCATGCCACAGCATCTCAATAGAATTCAGGTCAGGACTTTGACTAGGCCACTCCAAAGTCTTCATTTTGTTTTTATTCAGCCATTCAGAGGTGGACTTGCTGGTGTGTTTTGGATCATTGTCCTGCTGCAGAACCCAAATTCGCTTAAACTTGAGGTCACGAACAGATGGCCAGACATTGTCCTTCAGGATTTTTTGGTAGACAGCAGAATTCATGGTTCCATTTATCACAGCAAGTCTTCCAGGTCCTGAAGCAGCAAAACAGCCCCAGACCATCACACTACCACCACCATATTTTACTGTTGGTATGATGTTCATATGATGTTCACTTTTTCACACAGGGCCATATGGGTTTGGATTTTGTTTTCCCTTCATAAAAAAAAAAAAAAACCTTCATTTAAAAACTGCATGTTGTGTTTACTTGTGTTATATCTGATTAATATTTAAATTTGTTTGATGATCTGAAACATTAAAGTGTGACAAACATGCAAAAAAATAAAAAATCAGGAAGGGGGCAAACAATTTTTCACACCACTGTATATACATATACAATGTGTGTGTGTGTGTGTGTGTGTGTGTGTGTGTGTGAGTGAGAGAGAGAGAGAGTACGGTAAAACAGGAAAAATTACACCTGTAATTTCAAAGTGAAGGCTTATAATAGACGCTACTCTTAAAAGTGCTCTTTTATTTCCTTCTTGGACAACCAATCAATCACAGTCTTCAAAAGACTGTGTCATAGCTAGCAATGGGGTCAGCCCCGCCTCCTCACTAAGATAAAAGTTTTTGTCTTTTCCTTGCTCAGAATTGCTCTTAGATTGGTCCTGAATCATTCTTAAGCTAAGACTCCTAGTTAGATATTTTTAAGCAAAATTAGGAGCTCTCTGAGAGGAATCTTAGAATCTTTAAAATTATGGGCCCAGATGTTTAATTGCCCTATGAACATTTTTTTAATTGGTTCAACTGGTTGGTTCAAAAAAATGACATTTTAATTTTATTAATATTTTATATAATAATTTGTATTAATATTACACCCAGAAGAACGCAATATTAAAAAAGAAAATCTAAAATAAATAAATAAAAAACATCCAAACAAACAAATAAATAAATAATACAAAAAGTAATTGATTTCAAAAAGTACACATTATTGTAAGTTTCAAATTGTCAATAAAACTATTAACTATTAAGTCATAATGAACAGTGCAAAAAATGATTTATTTATATTATTATTATTTTAGTTTTTATACTTTCAACACTACAAGTCAGTTTTGAAATATTGGAAACATCAATATAAAATATTTACTTTAAATATCTGAAGTTTTTATTTTCAGATGTTCAGTATAATTTCCCACAGTTGCCTTAGAGCAGAAAACAGCCATTTTTCCATTCATCCACGGATACTTGATGGCCATAAACGAGCTGAAAAATGGACACAAAGCAGATAGATTCTTGCTACATTGTTTCAATAAAAATAAACAACAGAAAAAAATAGAAGAAAATCTCAGCAGAAAAAAATAAATAAATAAATAAATAAATAAAATAAAACAGTACACACAGAGGAGTTATAAAACAAAAAGCCATAAGACACCCTCACACAATCCATTCCCAAAAGATGACTCCAAGTCTGTCTTGTTATTGTTTAGCCTTCAACTGGGCGCCGGACGGGGAAAAAAGCAATCACCCTTCCCTCTTCCCTAGTCAATCATAAGCTCCAGGATTCCAATCATTTAAACCTTCCAAGAGCAAAACAGTGTGAACTGACTCACTCTCCACTTCCTGCAGTAATGACTTCACGCTACGAGGATCATGATATATCAAACGGCGGGCGGCGAGGAGAAGAGCAGATCGGTGGGAGCTGGGATAAGAGTGGAGGGGAAAAGTGCTTATATTCATGAACTCCGCAGGAGGTTTCGGGACATTACGGAAAGACTGGGAGTGCATGTAAGCAATCTGTTGTAGAAGGGGGGCGACGGCAATTGTGAAAGACTTGGAGAGCTTTTGAATCAGAAAAGGTTGAAGCAGACATCAAAAAGAACGCATGAGAGCATGCGTGGTGTTCTCTGGTGCGTCTGTGTGAGGATTGCCGAGGTGTGAAAGAAGTCTAACTAATATTTAGAAGTCTAATTCCACAGCCCAAGAAACTGTATAACCACATTCAATGCAATTCTGCATAAAATTTTGATTGTCATATAAAAAAATGAAGCTTTGTCTCCTCACAAAGGTGATTGTTCCTGGTTGCCTGGAAATAAGCAGCTGAAATTAATGCAAAAAACTATAATAGCAGATAATAATAACGTCTAGCTATTTAAAAGAAAAAAACGTTAAACCAATCGCATGCATATACTGTGTCAGATGCAAAAATAAAAAATAAATTCAAAATATCACATTATTAAACCCATTTTCATGCATATTCAATGTCAAACTATTTAATTCCTCCATCATACAATGACGGTTTTCTCTTAACTGCAGACAGACATTAAAATATTAATGCACATGTGTGTGCGCAATCCACTAATATATGCTTGCTGAACGGCAAGAATAATTAACATTATGCTTTATGGTTAATTCAACTGCATTAAATTTGCATATCAACTTATGACACAACCTGTACAATTTCTATAGAAAGTAGCATGCGTTTTGTTCTTAGTATGCAAATATTCATGCATTGTTGACCTATGATCTTTGCACAAATGTGTAGTATACTGTATCCCAGAATGCACTGCTCTCAACTTGACCTTCCATTTCTAGTGTGTCAAATGAACACTAAACTCATTTGATTGGACTAGGGATGGGTCGAGATAGTCAACAAGTTGATTAGTTTGGTCAAGTAGTTTATCTACATTTTCTTGTTGAAAATTCATGGTAAAAACCCTCTCCAATAGAAGCCCTCTTAGAAAAGTTGAATTTTTAAACTCATCTTCTTTAAAGCACAATCCATACATATTCAGATGGACGCATTTGGTCGTTGCAAATTAACTGTTCGTGTGACAATGTAGCATATTAATGTTTGAAAAGTTCATTGCGTAACTCAAACAAATAGTTAAAATAAGATGATGGTATACAGTGTAAATTCAGTATATAATAAGCAATATGCTAGTACTTAATTCTGAAAATACTTCATAAATACTCATCAATGAACCAATGACATCAGCAGATAATGACTTCAGTCGGAAGCATTTGTGCATAAAGGTGTTGATTTTGCTATTTTTTTGTCAGTGTCTCATTGGTTATAATTATTTCTGAGGAAATATTGTTCTTAGGCACAAAACTTCAGCTGCAATGGTGCTAGTATGAAGTTACATGATATAAATTTTAATTGCCTGTTCAATCAAATGCTGAAAAAGGTTACAATATTGCTATTCCCCTCCTATCGAGTGAGAAAGACCTTTCTGTCCCAGGTGACCTCGACTGGAAAAGGCCAAGGAGCACATTGCTATGCGTGAATTATGAAGTCTCTCTGAGCAGCCTGAGTCTCCAAGGACCCAAACGCCTCAGTAGATCTGTGATATTAACTCAAAGCTTTTTGAATGTGAGAAAGTGTAATAAAAATCAATGATAAAAAATAATTGCATCATTGTAACATTTTCTTTGTTTCAATCCACTCTGTTACCAAAATTTGTGAAAAAACTCAATTTTGCTTATGCATAAGTACATTCAAAATTGTTGAAAACTAGAGCAAACCCAACAAGTATTTGAAAACTTGAAAGCCTGTCTGATTTACATTTGAGACTACTAAATATGAAGCAACTAAAAGATATTGAACAGTGAATTCTTGGTGAAGTCTAATTCATGAACAAATCACTGTTATGAGTCAGTTCATTTTAGTAAATCAAAAACATATTGTGACCAATGTCACCCAATTCCCGAAACAAATGACTCTTATGAGCTGGTTCTAAAACTGATTAGAATCAGACTGAAACGCTGTAATGTGTCATTTACATCATTAGCAGAGAAATTATTTCATATGACTGAAATATAACCAAATAAATCAGAATCAGCTTAAATGTAATCCAGATGAGAATCAGACTCTAATTGAACCAACCAAATCAACTTAAACTGAACTGAATCAAAATGAACTGAATTAAATCAAACTGCATCAGTTTGAGTCAAATCAAAATCTTGTGAATCAAAACTGAATTTTATTGAGAAATTCAGATCTAAACTCAACCCAGGATTTGATGTTATTTATTTATTTATTTATTTATTTATTTACCCTATCAAACCTCAAATTCTAAATAATGCTTGTGCTATCTTAAAAATGATACGCCACTTGGTGGTTTCCTTTTTATATTTTAAATCTAATGCAGTGACATTTAGACATCTATAAGTATCCAAACACTTCTGGAGCCCCCGTAAGTTGTAACTTGAGAACCACTTTCATTTTACTCAAACCTTTAAGGCAAAAAATGCTAAGGTGGATTGAAACGGTTTACAATGCTTGTAGCACTAATAATCACATTATGCAGGTTTGCAATGTTTGACAAGCCAACAACAAACGTAATTTCATTTTCACCGCATTCCATTTATACCTGTCTGCTGTGAAGGAAAATTTCCCATTTCTTTGTTTCCCCCTCCATTCTGTCTCTGTGTGGTTTTTGGACACACTTTAATGGTTGTGCCCGGCGTCATGTATTTTGGAGGTGTTTCTGGAAGCCTGAATGAGGGGGGTCAGCTCCACCTGTCAGCCTCCTCTGGTCAGCATGCTAT
This sequence comes from Spinibarbus caldwelli, assembly GCA_039654775.1. Classification (NCBI taxonomy): domain Eukaryota; kingdom Metazoa; phylum Chordata; class Actinopteri; order Cypriniformes; family Cyprinidae; genus Spinibarbus; species Spinibarbus caldwelli. The sequence continues at coordinate 30,695,960 of CM077236.1, forward strand.
CTGCAGTCATGCACGTCAAGACAGGGTGACAGCTCCAAAGGGAGCTAAAGAAGAGGGCCGTGCTCACTTTTCCCTTCCAAAACTCTTTCTTCACATTGCTTCCCTGGTCTCCAGTCGAACGGCTCTTCAACCAACCATTCCCCTCAAGATAAGCCCCCATCTACCATCTCTCTCAGTCATTTGGAGAACTAACTCTGTAATCCCTGCACAGATCTGTTGATCTTTAAACAAAAGGTCGGCTCAGGCAACAACAAGCGCGTGAACAAAACACACCATTAAAAAGAAAGAGATCACCAGCTGATATGTTTTACGAAACATCGTCCTTCGTGAATAAACTTCACTTTTCTAGACAAAAAATAAAAAAAAAACTGACAGCGCAGCAAAACTCTCCGCTTCCAGCCCCCCACGCTGCACCGCACTCGTCCGCGTCTCTCTTTTAAGTCTCCTTCCAGTTCTTTCATCAAACTGAGATCATTACGTTTAAGACAGGTTGCCTGGAAACAATTCACAGAAGAGTTGACGATTAAATCATTGTTACATTTTTAATCTGCAGTGGTGAGCGTACCACCCGAGCACAGAGACTGCCTGGCCTGGTTATTAATGATTCCTCGTTTTTTGCATGCTGGGAATGTGACATTGTCATTGGCAGCTTATGTACCTGCTTGCTAACGGCTCATTTTAGAATGCGGCGCTCCAAAACCCACAGTGCATCTGGTTGACAGGTCCAAATATAGTCACACAGAGAGGAAAGGAAGTAGAATGGGAGACAGATAAAGAGAAAGAAGACTAAAAATTTGGATTAAAAGGCGCAAACCAGAATTACCCTTCACAGCCTACCAACAACCCATGTGTGTGATTTAACGGCTGATCTAATTGAATGAAAATAGCACCTGATGGAGTTACTTAAAGTTCATTTTTAAAAGCATTTATATATTTATACATAGAGAGAGCTCAATAGATTACTTACAAATAGTAATCACTAACTAATTACAGATTACATGATGAAAACTGTAATTAGTAACGTAATCTAGGTTACTAATTTTAGGTAATGTATTCTATTTTTTAGATTAATTAGACTACTTTTTTAGATTAATTAGACTACATAAACTTACCACTAAACATACTATATTGATATACAGTTAAAAAAGCAAAGAGAGAGAGAAAAAAATAAAACATATACTCCATTTTTTGATATCAACATCGTAAAATGAATTAAACATTACAATTACATACTACCAAGGTTTCCCAAACTGGGCTTAACGTAAGAACTGCAAGGGGTTTGTGAGTTGATAAAAAGCTAATAATCAATTCAATTATAAAAAATGTAAAATAAATTATTTAACCCCTTGAACACTAAAAACAGGAATATTTAATTTGTTTACCTGCATGTCAATATGACCATTAAGCAACATTAAAATGACTGTACACATGCAAATATGTTGGTAAATTATTTTAATATTAAATTCCATAAAAAAAATTTATGTAAATATTACATGTCAAAGTGGTTTGGCTGACAAAAAAAAAAAAAAAAAAAGTAATATAGTCTAATTACAAGTACTTGATTTTTGGAATCTGATTAATGTAATCAGTTATTACCCAGCTTTGTATAGGTTTTATATATATATATATATATATATATATATATATATATATATATATATATAATATAATATAATATAATATAATATAATATAATATATATATACACAGGTCTTTCGGTTCGGTACGCATGTGTACCAAACGAATACAGAATGTTTTATTTATTTTTTTCAGGAAATTCAAATAATAAATGGCGTTTTGACAGTGTTTGATGTGGCATGACAGATCGCTGTATAAACGCCTCAAAGAGCCGCTTCTGGGAAGGTTCAGATTATTTTATTATTAATTATATATATATTAGGGGTTGAACGACTTCTGATTTTTTAAAGTCGACTTTTATGTGATGAAAGTCGAGTCGAAGTCGACTAGTGGCTGATGACGTCATTAATGAACAAATAAGTCTGGAGCTGTAACAAACACCTTGTGCACAGCTATGGCATATGACACAGTGCTGCCCACATGGCTATTGCTCCTATAACAGCTAATTTTTATCAGTTCTTTTGTCTTTGGGTCATTATATTTCTCACAGATTTCTGTAGTATGGATTAGGCCACGGGTCAAACAGAAAATGTGCGCTGCGTTAATCACGCGTTAATAAAATTAGTGCCGTTAAAATGAATTTGCGTTAACGCATTATTAACTTTGACAGCACTAATATATATATATATATATATATATATATATATATATATATATATACACATATATATATATATACACATATATATATATACACATATATATATATACACATATATATATATACACATATATATATATATATATATATATATATATATATATATATATATATATACATATATCATATACATATACATATACATATATATACATATACATATACATATATATACATATATATATATATATATATATATACATATACATATATATATATATATATTAGGGGTTGAACGACTTCTGATTTTTTAAAGTCACATTTTATGTTGATTGGAAATTCTTAATTATTGCCCTGATGGTGGAAATGGGAATTTTCACTGCTCTAGCTCTTTTCTTAAAGCTACTTCACTAATTTGTGAAGCTCAATTATCTTTTGCTGCACATCAGAAATATATTCTTTGGTTTTTCTCATTGTGATGGATGATTAAGGGAATTTGGGCTTTGTTTTCCCTCCTATTTATATTTCTGTGAAACAGGAAGCCATGGCTGGATAATTTCATGTTCAAAATCAACCTGGAGTGCTCAAAATTGTGAATATGAATGGGAACATACTTCAGAGATATTTTACTCATAAGAATATCTAGGGGTACCAATAATGGTGTCCAACATGTATTAGAGAAAAAAACATTTATTTCATAATGATAATTGCCCCCATTTTAAATTCTTATTATCCAATGAAAGGTTAGATTTTTGCGATTTTTTTTTTTTAAATAAAAGATCAAAAGGATTAACAATGCAGATTCATTTTCACAGCCTTCTTTGATCATATTTACCAAGGGTGCCGATATTTTTGGCCATGACTGTATATATACATACTGTATATATAATTATTTAATAAATCTTATGTATTCACAGTAAGTATATATATATATATTGTTCACTGTTTTTTGTATAGCTATATCATTTCAAATATCTTCATTTGCTGAAAAACAATGGTATATTATGCAAAATAGTACTGATTGATATTCAGTTTAACACATTCTTACTGATGTTTTCAAGACTATCCCAAATAATTTTTGCTAATTTAGCCAGCTATCTATATTAGTCAGCTAATTAGCCAGTGACAAATCAGAAAATTTTGACAGAACAATATAGAATAAATCACAGAAAAGCAAATGTTTAATTTCGCAAGGCATGCAAAACTGGATTTACAAGATGAATGAGTGAAAGCTTTGCGGTATAGCAACATTGCTTTGGGCCAGTGGGACACTGACTTATTGTCGAGCAATAAGTATGACTTATTGACTGGAGTAATGGCTGCTGAATATTCAGCTTTGCCAGTTACATTTTAAAAAATAATTAAAAAAATTGCAATTATATTTTACAATATTACTGTTTTTACTGTATTTTAGATCAAATAAATGCATCCATAGCGAACATGTGAGGCTTCTTTCTGAAAAATCTTACAGTAGCATAGCGTAGTTCCTCATTTTTTCCATCAAGAAATTTAGATGTAATATTGCTTATTGTCCAACTCTAGAGACCTAAATTTCCACACTAATTTGGGAAGAGAAATGAAGCAAACAAGTTTATTTCAAAACTGATAATGACCCTAAGATTACAGAAAGCCTTCATCTGACAAGCAAAGCTGCATTATTCATGGATGTGTAATTAATGCCACCCTCTTTGTCTCTCTCTCCTGTTTTTTTATTCATTTATAATTGTTCGATGTTCGTGAGCCCATCAAAATGGAAAGCTGCCCTAAGGCCAGGCCTACAAGAAAACACGACTCCAGTCTTGAAAAACATCTGGCTGTCAGCAAGGCGAGCGTGAATGTGGCATTGTAAGGCTGAATCACAGTGGGACACAACCTAGAGCTAAACCATAAAGTCTGCTTCTCCTGTAGATAAGGGCCTCCTTCAGGTCCTTTGGGGGCTATTTTTGGTATCGGAACTCATAATCATGAGAAGTTCATTAAATGTCACCCAAAGCCAAATGCAGTCTCCATATGTTGGTGCCCAGTGGGCACTACTCTCCCAACAAGCAAACCGCCTCGTCTTCCCTCTATAAGATGTTCAATTTAATTAAGGAAAAGCACATTTTCCCTTCTACTCCATTACTGAAACAGTGGCTGCATTTTCAAATGATTTGAAATTCTTCATTTATTTCCTTCTCTCTAGAGCAGTCTTGTGCAAGACTGAGATATCTGTGGCTATTTGTACCAATTACACACACAATCCTCTTTGTTTGATGTATTGTCAGCTATTTAATTCCAAGCATTTTATTTTAATTTACAATACAAACAAACAGGGGGGCATTTCATTGAAACAACAGTGCAACTAGGAGTAAAACTATATCACAGATCATTTTTTGTTGTGGTTTTTTGCTCCCTCTCAGATGTATTTACAATAAACCATTTTAAATTTGTCCCTATAGTAGAGATATTGATTTATTCATTGTTAATGTTTGAGTTATGACCACAGATGACAGTTACATCCAATCTGTTAGAAATCAACAAATGTGGTAAATCCACATTTCCCATGATCCCGAGGGATTGCTGTGATTTCATTTTGAAGTATTCCATGTTAATATATAGAGGCAGGTTATGAATAACAAAACTATTTGAGGTGGATTGGAATCCACTGAGGATTCGATTGGGTCGTTTTTGTTGAACAAAAGAGAAATTAATATTTATGCTGGATGTTTTTCTTCTCCTCCTTCTCTTTGGTCAGAATTTCTCCCTTTGTTTCTCACCCAGCCATGTCTTTGTTCAAGTCAAAATAAATTCATAATAACATTCATTACAGTTTCTTCAAAATTAATCTTTGAATAATGTCACCTGACATTACTGAGCACCAACTCTTATCAGAAATCTCTAAAACAAAGAATAAAGCAAACAATATACAACAAACAATATATCTGCTACTCAGGGGAAGAGATACTGGCATTTGAAATAAATGAGGGTTTTTGTTTTTTTTTTTTCTTGAAGAAATGCTCCAGATTCAACATAAGTCATCCTTCACCACAAAATAAATAAATAAATAAATAAATATGTAAATAAATAATAAATTAAAATCGTCCCTCAGTTTGTAAAAACAGACAAAAATGCATTTGCAGTATAACTGAAGCAAGATAAACATTAAAATACACTACTGTGCACTAAAATTCATTTATTCATTTGAAAGAAGTCTCTTCTGCTCACCAAGTCTGCATTTATTTGATCAAAAATACAGTAAAAACAGTAATATTGTAAAATAATATTATAAAGTAAAAGAACTGTTTTCTATTTAAATATATTTTAAAATAAAATTGATTCCTGTCGTGAAAGCTGAATTTTCAGCATCATTACTCCAGTCTTCAGTGTCGCATGATCCTTCAGAAATCATTCTAATATACTTGTTAACTGCTCAAGAACTTATTTTAATGTTGTGGAAACCATGGTACGCTTTCCATGCCATGCCCAGGATTATTTATTTAAAATAGAAATCTTTCATAACATTATCAATGCCTGTCACTTTTGATCAATTTAATGCATGCTTCCCGTACAAATGTATTAATTTCTCTCACAGAAAAAAAAAATCTTACTGACCCGAAACATATGAATGGTAGAGAAAGTCTTAAACACACACACACACACATACATATATACATATACATACATACATATATACATATACATACATACATATATATATATATATATATATATATACACACACATACATACATATATATATATATATATATATATATATATATATGTAGGCCTATATAATCATTTCAAATCATCTAAGCTTGTCTGTGCAAGTTCAAACTTTTGTCATGACCGTGTAAACCCAATAACCTCTCAATAACTTTCAAATGATGTGCAAATTTTGTCAAATTATCCACCTATGAAAGGTGACTTAGACAATTTTACAACTCAAACAGCCCATATTTGTTGGGAAGAATTAATATACGTGCTTTAACAAAAATACATTCTGCATATTACCTCTTAAAAGCACCCTATATTGGCTTGTTTTTACACACAAAGACACGACACAATTATTCTCTGTGCTAATCGTCTATGGCATGTTACAGATGCTGTCAACAGCGCTTAGGTTGCTTTGAACACGGAACATTCCTTTAAGTACAAGTCTTTTAGGTGCTCAATCCCTTCAGTCACATTCAGTCAGAAAGCCATGTTTGATGAGAGATCGTGATGACAGAGCGAGAGGGGAACTACTGCAGCTGATGTAAAATACAGAACGCCAACTGTATTATAATTCAGAGAACATCTCCCAGAGGGAAATCTGAGGATGTGATCAACCATCAAAAACTCAAGCAGACATACAGTGTATTCTGATGTTGCTCAGGGGGGCAGGCGGACTCTGTGTTTGGCAAATGGGGTGTGTGATGGGTCCTCAAACGTGGCACAAGAGGGATTTACAGCTCCTGCCGGAATACTGTGAGCATCCACATCTAAAGTACACAAGCTTGTACTGTACAACAGAAACAGGTGTACAAATGTCTTATTACGGCACAATAATTTCTGTAGTCATGATACAGACATACTCTTAAAGGCATAATTCTCCTAAAAATGACATACTGTCATCATTTATTCAGACTTGTGTTGTTCCAAACAGATTTTTCAAGTCTTCTGATGCCAAATGATTGTTTTGTGAGGAACAGACAGAATTTTAAATATATATATATATATATATATTTTCACATCTTTATGCGACATACTGTATTTGAATGTGATTCCATTAATAGCAATTTTCAGTCTGTTTCTCACATAAAGCTACTAAAATACTGGTAAAATACAGGTTTCAACATTTACTACAGGTTGAAGTCACGTAGATTACTTTGGATTATTGTGATGTTTTTATCAGCTTTTTGGACTCTCATTCTGACGGCACCCATTCACTGCAGAGGATCCTTTCCTGAGCAAGTGATGTAAAGCTAAATTTCTCCAAAGCTGTTTGGACTCTCATTCTGACGGCACCCATTCACTGCAGAGGATCCTTTGCTGAGCAAGTGATGTAAAGCTAAATTTCTCCAAAGCTTTTCTGATGAAGAAACAAACTCATCTAGGCCTACATCTTGAATGACCTGAGGATGAGTAAACTTTCAGCAAATTTTCATTTTTGGGAAAATTATTCATATTTGGATGAACTTCAAAAGTTCATAAACATTGTCAAAATAACAGCAAAATATTATTTATTTCTGATCCACGGCATGAAAGACCGCAGCAGTAAGTAAATGACAAGATTTTCATTTTGGAGTGAACTATCCCTTTAAATAAACAGTGTAGTTCTGTATGGCACAAGATAGATAGTTCACCAAAAAATGAAAACTCTGTCATCATTTACCCCCATGTCATTCTTTCTTCTGCAGAACAAAAAATAAGATATTTTGAAGGTCTAGAACGACATAAGGCAATAAATAATGACAGGATTTTCATTTTTTGGTGAACTATGCCTTTAAGGCTAGAATGAAAGTTTAGAATAATATTTTTGCGTTTCCAGGGACTTAAATATAATCACTGCCACAGGCTCCACAGATGAGGCCTCACAAAACCAAATCAACTTCAGAATCACACACACACAAAAAAAAAAAAAGAAAAAAAATGTTCCCTCTCATTCTCTCCATACTTGTCTATCTCCATCCTCTCTCTCTCTCTCTCTCTGCCCCCTGTGCATTATTCACCATCTCTGCACCGTGACCGCGTGACGTGCTGGGAAAGACAATATAAGCTTATCTATGTGCCTGCTTCTCCTCTTCTCTTCTCTCTTCTACTTTTCTCTGCTGCCTCATTACCATGTCTTATTAAAAAGAGATTCACTTTATGAAAGCTATATTCATAAAATACACCATAAAAAAATAAACTACAGTGATCAGAGAAATAAAAATGTCATGCTTCATAAAGGTAAATCATTATTATTAGAAAAGATCATTACCACAAAAAAGCAGTCTCGCCTCCAAACGCATGCTATTGGCTGAGCCTGAAACAATGTTTTTTTTTACAGTTAGCCAACAATTGTCTCACATTAAGTCTACACACATTAAACATTGAACATATTGCATCACTGCCCCTTTAAAATAGGGTCAACTTTCATTATCATTCTGTCACTGTAAGGTACCACTCACATTTTTTCATATAACTGAATTTTATTCAAAAGTCGAAAATCCATTACAAAACCCTCTCATTGATAATGATAAGGCCGCATTCTCCATTACTGAGCAAACATCTATTTTCTCTCAGGTAAGACAATAGTGCCCAGACATGTATGTCATCTGCTGCTGCGCTGATGTCTAATCATTCATGACAAAAGTCCTATTGAGACTGTAATTGTTTTACATAAGACCGTGAGGTTATTTCAGTATCCACATGAGCTAGTAGATTATTTTATTGCTGTATGAATTGAAAATGTCCTTTTCTTTTTACTCCCATCATCCAGGAAAAAAGTCTGGGCTGAATAATCTACTATTGTTTGATTTATTTCCCATCTGAATTGACATCTCTGAGTTAAAAGGAGGAAATGACCAAAAATTTGTTTCAAAAATCATCTTTGACTACCGATAAGTGCCACAGGGCTACTGTTCGACACTTAGCATTGTAATGAGAATTTGGATATTTGGCACAACGTCGGCTTTTTTCAGTACCGTCTGAATAAAATTCAACATAGGCTCATTTGAAAAACATGCCTCTAACTACAACAATTGACTGCAGTTTTCAGTTTAAATGAACACTTGTGGCAGTAAAACAACAGCGATTTTTATTCCTTTTAACCTAATTATGATTACGGGGGCAGATTATTGATTAATAAAGACTTATTTCTATGCGGTCTATTGAACAATACCATGTCAAAACACTTTTACCATTGTGCAAGATTTGTACAACTAAAATATTTTGATGTTTGAATCACATAAGTTCCATATGAATGGCTTTTCTGATGTAGTAAACTTGCTCGGTAGCTCACCTGGTACAGCATGGCACTTGTAATGTGGAGCACTTCATGAGAATCATGAGTCATGATAAAAGACTTACAGAAGCAAACATGACAAATGTGCTTTTAAATCACTTTTGCTTTCATTGCCTGTTAATATTTCTTATTTCTTATTTGAATACAGGTTTGGATTTGGGTCAGGTTTAATGTAGGTGGTATGTTGGCTTGTATGTTGGTATGTAGGCTTTCCTGTAGCTCAAATAGTAGAGCATGGCGCTAGCAACGCCAAGATCATGGGTTCGATTCCCAGGGAAAGCAAGAGTTGATCAAATGTAAAAACTGTAACTTGAATGCTATGTAAGTCGCTTTGGATAAAAGCGTCTGCTAAATGCATAAATGTAATGTTAATTTCAAATGCTATAGAGCTTTACCTTTTAGTGCCACTCAATGGACATTTCATTTCAGAACTGCTGCACTATGTACAACAACTAACATAGTAAAATGTTACCAAATTTACATTTACCTGTTTTGCATCAAACTGAATGCCAGTTTTATGCCACTCAACTGACATTTCACTTTGAAAGTGCTGTGAAACTTGCAGCCATTGTTATCTACATATTCCATACGAATAGCACTAAAGACAGTAAAGGACACTTAAAGCTGCCCAAACCTCTGCTTATATATAATATCATTAACTGATGGACTGCAGAGTGCTGGTATCTCCAAACATATTCCTTCATAATGTTAGGACATAAGCCAGAAGACACATTAGGCCCTCTAACTCAGAAATATGTTGGTAATTAACTCGTAAAGCTGAGGTGTTTTAAAATGTCATAAATTTAACAAAAAGAAGTCCCAAAGGCCACAGCAAATCAAAGAGGTTCTTTATGACAGGCTTTATCTCAAGGTTTCAGGCTAGAGAGGAGACGGTAATTGACCTTAGCCGTGTGTGTGTGTGTGGACGCCCTAGGTTTCCATGAAAAGTGGAAAAGGATGATGAAGGACTGTCTACAGGTAAAGTAAATTTGCTTTAAGATCTCAGGGTAGAATTTATAGCGGAGGATGAAAAGATGAGATATTGCCACTGACAGCTATTTTTTTTTCTTTCTTTTTTTTTTTGAAAAGTTGCTGCATTAAATATTAAGAGCACCACAGTCACTTCAATGGATATTCAGCAATTAAGAACACACACATTATCACCTCCGTCTTCCTGCCCCTGCAGAGGATGAAGATTTATCATGAGCGATGTGGAAATATATTTAAATAAATCCACTTTGCTGGAGAGTCAAGCAGAGGACTAAACTCTATCCATCATTTGTACTAGATGGAAGAGAAGAGAAAGAATGGATGAGAGATCTCCACACCTAAATACGTCTGTGCCACAGAGGGTGATGGAGCAGGACAAAAACAGAACGGCAGAGGGAAAGATGCAGAGCATCGTAAAGGATGCAGGTGTGGAAGGAAGGTAGGAACGAAGGAAGGAATACTAAATGAAAGACAAATGTATCAATGAATAAACAAAAGAAAGAAATAAAAATAAACTTTAGACAGAACAATATTATTTCGTTTTTATATGAATCCTGCTAGCAAGTCCATGAAACTGCAGATATTTCCCAGAAGGATTGCAGCAGTGCTGTGGATGAGAGGCTGGACTACAGGAAAGTTATTATAATAGATCCCAAATGTCAACTCCATTTTCATCTTATCCAACACTTCCCCCCCACACAAATGGTATTAAAATTACAGAGTCAGTATCAGCTGGATATTGGGTGTCTTTCTTTGATCATGGCTTACTTAGGAGGGCACATTATTTTCTGGTCAACTTGGCACAAAAATGAGGTATACTGGAAGAGTTAAGGTTTGTAATAAAATAAATAAAATAAATAAATAATGTTTAATAAGTTTTTTTTTTGGGGGGGGGGGGGGGGGGGGGCATAGTAAGATTTGTAAATATTATTACAATTTAAAATAGTGGTTTTATCACTGAATATATTTGAAAATGTAATTTATTCCAGTGATCAAAGCTGAATAATTATTCCAGTCATCAGTGTCACATGACCCTTCGGAAACCATTCCAATACTGATTTGCTGCTCAAGAAACATTTCTTATTATCATTAATATTGAAAATAGTTGTGCTACTTAATATTTTTTTGCTGAAAAAGTAATAAAATTTTTCAGTATTCTTTGATGAATAGAAAGTTCAAAAGAAAAGTGTCTGAAGTAAAGTCTTTCATTTCGTAACATTTTAGATGTCTTCAGTGTCACTTTTGATCAATTTAATCCATGCTTGCTGAATAAAAGTATTTTTTTAAAAATCTTACTGACCCAAACTTTTGAACGACAGCCCATATAAAAAATATAGAAGCTTTGGCTTAACAAAAGTTAAAACAAACAAACAAACAAAAAAAGTGACTTTATACAAATATTTATAAGTAAACATGAAAATACTATATTAATGCTCAGGTTTCTAAGAGTCATCTCACTGTTAAATAAAATACTCTTGCATATGTCAAAGTTTGACACCCTGCATGGACTCATGGGTAATAATAACTGAAGCAAATCCAATACCAGAACAAGAGTCCTGAAGAGTGTGTGTCCATCCATGACCCAGAACTTTCCTGCAGCATACACTCACACTTCCTCAAACAGGCCTCACCTGACCACAACACCTCCACACCTGTCTGCTCTAATCAATGCTGTGTGACAGATACGCACCGCTGTGTGTGCGCGCATGCGTGTGTGACAGGTAGACAGTGCCGTCACTTCATAAACACATGTTTTTTTTCGACACACTTCACCTCTCTCCAATCCCTCTGTCTGTCCTGTCCTCTCACTCCAAAATGGCCTCCCTGGCTGTGATGCGATGAAAGCTGACAGTGGATTTCACATTGATCTCCATACACAAGCGTGGATCACAAGGCTTTGATAGTTGCTGCAATCAGCCTTATCATGGAGTTCTTTGACCTCTCTCGCTCCTGTTTCCCCTCAAACTCTCCTGCTATATCAGCAATTTTACACAGTTTGGACTGTTGATAAAGTTGTAGACAGATTTTGTGGTACCTGAATGCCGACTGGACCCTTATAGACCAAAACTATCAGAACTCACTGGGCTGAGGGCGAGAGTCAGAATCGTGTGAGTTGACACCCAGCTTCCAGCTCATTAGGTGGGCTGCAGCTTGAATCTCAAGGGGAGCGTGTCAACAGAGACAACCCAGTGGTTTTGTTCCATTACAGAAAGTGTACGAAGGTAAAATACAAAAACGAAGTGTTGTGGGGTCTACATTTGTAGGTTTTGTGCAATGTAATGTGTAAACATGTCTTATTAAATAACAGGTGTAAACATACACAGATAGTTGCCAGGTCATTGCTGGTTGCTAAGGTGTTCTGGATTTTATTGTTACACGCTGATGTTGAATTCTTAGCTCAAATACCTGCACCAAGTATAAGAGCCATATTGTTTACATGTATTAACATCTTTGTATTTCAGAATAAATATTGAAACAGAAATGCAAAATGTATGTGTCTGTGTTTCTGTACTCGTACAATGACACCCTCCAGTCTGCTGGTGTATTTTAAAGAGGACACGCTTCTGTGTGACTGTATTAGCATACCAATAGAGCTTCTGTGCTGCGAAGCGGAGGAGAAAAATTGAATTGGAAGGACAAGGAAGATCAGTGCTGTCGGCTGGAAGCAACTTCATTGGATCAGAAATGTGTGCGAGGTGTGTGTATATATTTAATAGACGGCTACCTGTGGTGAGCTGGCATGAACGCACTGATTATGTAGAACAGCCTCACCTGGACAAGTAAAAATATCAAACAAGCACACACACAGCTCACACGCATATCCATGGCCAAATACTCTAGAATTTAAAAAAAAGAGCAGAAAAATGATGGTGAAAATTGTGTCATCAATACACCATCACCTTAGCCCTCCTTTACTACGCATGTTTTTTGCTTTCCTATGTAAAAATGCCAGCTATATGAATTGCAATTCTGCATCATGCTTGCAAACTCAATTCAAATGCAATTTAAATTCAGAAAATGAATTTGAAAATGAATAGGAATCTAAAAGGCATTTTAATTCAAATCTTGCACAACTTGCACATGACTTGAAGTGAAATTTCTTTGCCACTGGAAGCCCAGTAGTTTCCAGTTGAATTTGTGCAAGACTATGTGTGAACATGTATGCATCCTAATGTCAAAGAGGAAGTAAGGTGGAGGAAAAGAGAATGAGGGAGCGACAGAGTAGAGGAGACACAGAAGAGCCCCTCTGGATCTCACCCGCTGTGTCATCAATGACTACATTTACATGGACATCAGTAATCTGATTATTTACCTTATTCTGAATAAGACAATATTATGATTAAGGTGTTTACATGAGTTGCTATTAGAATAATCCTTTCATGTTCCCGTTTTATATGTTATAGTACATAGATCGATTAATGGCACACGTCATTACGTCACCACGCGACGCCATCCGACGTCCCCTCCAGAATTTCACATAATAACATATAGTTCGTCTTCGTGATGATGCCATATACAGTTGGGTGTTTCATTTTTAATTTTATGAAAGCTTCAAGTGCAGTTAATTATTTGTACATGCATACAGACGACGGCGGTGTTGAAGCTCTTTTATTTGCCGTCAAACGGTTGATCAGTGCGGTGTGTGTATCCTGTTGCAAAATGCGGCGAAAAGGCCTACACGACTGTAATAGTTTGATTAAGGTGTTTACATGTCTGTACTGCACTTCAATAATGCGACTAAAATAGAATACTCCACATGTCTTAATTCGATTTGTGTTTACTTCGATTATGACTTTAGCCGGATTAAGGTAATCAAATATCTCTGTTTACATGGTACATTGTTAATCAGAGTATTGTCTTAATCGTATTAAAATCAGAGTATTGTTGTCCATGTAAACATACTCAATGACAATCCAGCTCCTTCATCACATAACCCTCACCTGGATCCCTCTCCCTTTCTCACACACACACGCAGAGTGACTTCTTTCACCTGGATCACAGTCTTCCCTACTTCCTAGGGCTCTCTCATCTGCTCCCGTCATCTCATTATCTGTCACTTTATCAGATCAAGAGTGTCTCTGTCTATCTGAGCGCCGCTCCACATGCCACCCTACTGCGTTCATAATTACGCTTGAAAATTGTTCCCACCTATAGCCTTTGCCTCTCCTGCTCTTTGCCATCATTCTGCAGTGGAAATGTAACAATCTCAATTATCATTACAACTAACACCTTCACCCCCTCACACATCATATCAAATCATCCCAGTCTCTCCCTATTTCTCCTCAGGAAACTTCACAATAACACGCTCTCATTTGGGCTCTTTTTAGATTACTACTACTGACTGACAGAGCACTTAAAGGGATACTCCACCCCAAAATGAAAATTTTGTCATTAATCACTTACCCCCATGTCGTTACAAAACCTTAAAAGCTTCGTTCATCTTCGGAACTCAATTTAAGATATTTTAGATGAAAACCGGCAGGCTTGTGACTGTCACATTGACTGCCAAGTACATTACACTGTCAAGGTCCAGAAAAGTATGAAACGCATCGTCAGAATACTCCATCTGCCATAAGTGTTCAAATGTTTTAATGAATTCTAGCTGAATAAATATATTAATTTCTTTAAAAAAAAATACAACTTTATATATAAGCATTTAAAATCAAAATTAACTTTTGAAATAGTAGCTGCATGTATCATACTTTTTACATTGTTTACATTTTTTTTTTCATGTTATGCAGCTCAACAAAACTGTCTTAAAATCATCACACACAAATATTACACAAGCCTCAAGGAATCCAATATTCTTTTAAGTAATGTTCAAATAATGATTATAATAAACATATTACAATAAAAAAAAGTCAAAGGGCTCCATTATAATGGCATTGACCTCAGTCCAAACATTGTTCCAGTTCTGCCTCTCCTACCCCTGCTTTCCTGTCTACACTCTACTACCCTAAATAAAAGCAAAAAATAAAACTCTACTTATTGGTCCATAAAAGTCTCTTTCTTTTACTAGAGAAACGTACCAGGCATGAAGAGCACTTCCAAACCTTTACTTTGATTCAACCTAAAAGTCTACAAAGCTCATTTCTACAAAAAAAGACCACAGCAGAGCGTTTAGCCACCAATAACACACTACTCTTGCTTTTACAGCAAGAAAAAAAAACCTTACCATTCTTGGATGCTTCAGGTGTAAAAGCCAATGTAACAAACAAATAGAATGGCCACTTTATTGTAGTAACTGTGCTCCCTCTGAAGAATGAGAGAAACATAGAAAACAAACAACCAGAGACAAGTACACTACTTTTGAACTGTCCAAGCACTTGTCTATTCCATTGCTCTTAACCTTCTAATCGTATATACTGACACTTACCAGCACATTTGGTCCGAGTGATGAGGGGTGGTCCCGGTGGTCCAGTGCCACCCTCCCCAGGTCGGGTCAGAAGAACCTTAATCTCATACTCCACATCCGGATCCAAATGCCAGAGCTTGTAGGTTGGCGCATCCACGACGTGCGTCTCGGCCCAGTTTCCAGTGGTGGTGCGGTACTCCACCTCTTTCAGGATGATAGGGCCATCGCCGATGATGGAGTTGGCGTTTGGTTTGATCCACAAGTAGGTGGCACCAACTGCGAGAAGCTCAGGTGGAGCGATGGGTGTGGGGGGCGCTGAAGAAGAAAAAAGAAAGGGATTGTTTACATATTGATTATTATCTACAATCTGTATTTATCACCACACAATCAACCCCTTACAAAAATGGCAACATAGAAAAGGCAAGACTTTTTGCCTTTTTATTATCATGTTCCCTTCAAATACTCCTAGGAAGTTTTCACATAGAAACTCAGAAGTCATAATTATTATGAAGTGCACTGAATGTCAGAATCAAAGAGGTTTTCATATTCCTTTCTTTTGCACTTTACAACAAAAAGCTTTTTAACACTAGTGCAAAAAAAAACAATAAATGTGAATTAGATCTATAATCAATGTTTTATCTGCATATTTTTGATTATTCTTCATCAATAGCACACAAAATGTGTACAAACTGATGCATTTACCAAACACCCATTATGATCAATATCAAGCATCTTCAGTATACGAATAAATCCATATTTGAAAGCAGTGGAAGAACCAACAGAAAGAAATGAAAAAAGAGGCTACACTGAAATACATCAGCCATTTCTGGCAATAATTCTTCAGCAAATTTAAAAAAGTTGTTGAAAGAGCAATTAAGGGCTGTAGAAAGTAATCTCGCTTCACTATTACACTGCATTCAGCCATCATTTCACATTTGCTTTTGTAGTGCAAAATGGTGAGAGGAAAATGAAGGCTGGAATTACAGTGAAGCATGCGGCCGAAGCTTTGAAGCTCATTAAGGGATATCAGACAGACTTGCTTGGCCGGCAGAATTGTTAGAATAAATGGAATGAAACGTTTCCTGGAATCCCAGTTGAGAAGGTGGGCTATAGCTTTTCCCTAAACACTTAGCTAAGCTCTCTTCCTCTCCCTCTCTCTCTCCATTGCTTCTACCCACTCACATTAAATCCACTGGAGACAGCTTATGGCTTGCACTGCATTAACTTCCTGTCTCTGCCTGTCTCTTCCTTCTTTGTCTCACTGCCTTTGAGCACCTCAGATTTACCCTCAAACCTGTGAAAGGTAAACAATATTTCTTTTTTTCTTTCTTGCTTGCTTCCTTCATTGTTTACTCCCTTCCATCCTTACGCTCTTGATTCCTTCCTTACTACTTTCCTACCTTCCACTCGTTCTCCTCCTTTTTTATGTCCTACTTCCTCTCTCTTTTTCTTCCCTTCCCCTTCTTTTTCCCTCTTTTTCTTAATTTCTGTATTTTCTCTTGTTTTCTTCCTTCATTCTTTTTTACCTAGACCCTTTTTCGTTCTTTTCTTCCTTACTCCCTACCTTACGTCCATACTTCCTTTCTTAATTTCTTCCTTCCTTTCTCCCATTACCTTCTTTCTTTCACCCCATTTCCTTCCTTCCAACTCATTTCCTTCCTTGCTTTCTATTTCCTTTCTTGCTTTCCATTTCCTTTCTTCCTTCCTTCCTTCCTTCCTTCTTTTTCGCTCCATTTCCTTCATTCCTCCATTCCTCCCCATTTCCTTCCATCCTCCCCCCCCCTCCTTCCTTCCTTCCTTCCCCCCCTTCCTTCCTTCCTATTTCCTTCCTTCTTTCCATACTTCCTTTCTCCCAATTTCCTTCCTTCTTTCCATACTTCCTTTCTCCCAGTTTCCTTCCTTTCTCCCAATTTCCTTCCTTCTTTCCATACTTCCTTTCTCCAAATTTCCTTCTTTCTTTCTTTCTTTCTTTCTTTCTTTCTTTCTTTCTTTTTCTTTCCTTCCTTCCTTCCTTCCTTTCTCCCAATTTCCTTCCTTCTTTCCATACTTCCTTTCTCCCAATTTCCTTCCTTCTTTCCATACTTCCTTTCTCCCTTCCTTCCTTCCTTCCTTCCTTCCTTCCTTCTACATGATTCTTTATTTCAAGTAAATAAGAAAAAGAACCCTAGCATCCACATAATGGCTTAGCAACCACCCGGAACACCTTAGCAATGACCTGGGTCAGCCACCCAAACACTTTCTTCATAAAATGTAAACATTACATTCAATCAATATTGTTTCCCGATTCATTTTTTATGTTCCTAATGTAAAAAATACATTCAGAATCATTTTCTTTATTTTATCCTTCCTTTCTTTCTCAGTTCCCGCCTTTCATCTTCTAATCGTCTTTTTGGCACTCTTTCTTAGCAGAAGAGGGTACAGACAGACACTAATCCAGGGTTAGAGGTGAGTAGCGGTGCATGAAGGTTCATCCGAGCATGGAAGAGCCACCCAGGCCCACTCTAATGAGAGGCTGCTGTCTCTACTGTGCCATGTAATCAACTGAGCCAGATTACCAAAGCCCATTTACCCACAGCTGATAACCACTGACTCCCTCAGCTGCCCGGAAAGGATACGCTCTGGCTCGGAGAAGAGAGTTTAGACGTGACCCGTCAACCTCCAAAGCTTAAGAGCGTTTAGTGCTTGAAATGAAAATGAAGGTGGGAGAAAATAAAAACGATAACAGAAAGGACGGAGGAATAATAAAAAAGTAAATAGCAATTACCACAAAAAAAAAAGACAGGAAATATAGGAGGGTAAGAGAAAGGAAAAACATTTTCTGCAAATACTGTCCACCTATAGTCTCTATAATATTCTGGTTTTTAAATGAGTCCCTCATTTAATGCAAGCCTATTGGATATCTTGCCCATTTTATTGGCTAAGGAAACTAATACATGTGTAATACTTAAGCATAGGGGTTTGTTTAAATCCCTAACCATAAGCATGACCAATAATTTACCATAGTAAACCCCAGTAATAATGACTGCAAAACCAATAATCAACACTTTAGTGTGAAATTAGATATTGCCTATGGATAAGGTCTTATTTATCATTTGAATGGACTCCAACGTGTTGTTCATCAAGGTAGATATCACATCTAAATTGCAATTTTGAAGTAGTGCCTTTGTTCAAAACATTAATACACTTCCATCGTTTAATGCATTTTCAACAGGCTTTATGTCAGCACATTGTCCTGGCGTGGGCATTTATGGTCCTGCAGTTGATAAACCCGGCGATTAGTGGAGTGATTTTGGATTGAGCGTTTATGATTGCAGCTGGATTGAAATGAGGTTTGGATGCTGCTGATGACTGGCTGAATCTTGGTGATTGCTTGTTGATGATTGGCTGAGTGTTATTGTTCTCTGGATGATTTACAAACTATTTTGAGCTTCCAGCCTTGACGATGTGGTTGTTGATTAGCACAGTGGTTTGTGGCTACGTCACTAGAGAGATCAACATATGTTCATTATAGGAATGTTAAAACATCTGATGTCTATTAATTATTTTGTAGTCCCATTCAGATCACATATTGCTTAAGATGTCTTAGGATGCTTTAGTCTTGACAAAGAAATAAGAAATTGTGGTATCACAACTAATAACTGCAAGTGCTCGAATATAGTGAGGGAGGGCTTGTATATAAATATGCTGGCAGAACAAAAACAAACATATGAATGACACAAAGGCTTCAGCTCATCTCAGCTACTTCTAAAGTTCTCCATTTCTTATGTCAGTATATTCTCTCAAAGAGATGAAATGAGAATGAATAAGGAAATATGCTAGGCTCAGACAGGCTAGACACAACCGCACAGTATGGTTACAGATAACAAAAGGAGCATTACCCGTTCACCAGGGGTCCCTTTCACTCCAGGAAAAACCTATTTTCTCCAGACATAAGAGGTTTCCTGCACACACTATTTACTATTTCAGGTGTAGAAGTTCATGTGTGTGAGAGAGCACAATTCTAAATACTCTTTTCTTATCAAATTCCCTTGATACACAAAGTTCATTCCCATTTCCACTGATACTTTGCCATACGTTCAGGAATATTAGAAGCAATGTGGTGATTGGAGTCCCTGTGCAGGTGTATGTGTGTCCATGTGGCCGAGCGCCCCTGTAATTTTATCCTTTATCACCTGGTGTCCGCAGGGAGGTTTTAAAACCAGCTGGATTTGCGAGAAATCTCCAGAAATCCCACCCTGCTATCTGATCAAAGCCCACCGGGTTTGTCTGATAGCAGAGCTGGAGGAGAGAAAGATGAGCTCCACCGTCAAATGGGAATTTGTAGCTGTGAAACAACAATAATTGCAATCTGGTTTTTCGCCTGTCGGAACAACCAAGTCAACAGAAACCGAGAAAGAGAGAATATGGCTACAGTATTAGAAAGTTTAGAATGATTTAATCTAGAACCACAGTGTTTTTTAATATCCACAATTCAACTGATGCAAAAACTGATACATACACATTTGTGCTTGCGTACACACTTGCAGGATGATAAATTAGTATTCATGATTCTATATTATTTTGGCTATGAAATTATTATATATATATATATATATATATATATATATATATATATATATTACTTACATACAACACTCAAATGTTTGGGGTTTCTCTTACCAAGGCTACATTTATATGATCAAAAACACTGTATGAACAGTAATATTGTGAAATATTATTGCAATTCTAAATAACTGTTTTCCAATTAAATATATTAGAAAAGGTATTTCTGTGATGAAAAGCTGAATTTTTAACAGCCATTACTCCAGTCTTAGGTGTTACAGGTGGGCTGCTTTATAATTTTGTGGAAACCTTGATCATTTTTTTCAGGATGCACTGATGTGTAGAAAGTTCAGAAGAACAGCATTAAATTGGATTTTTGGTAATAACGTAAAAGTCTTTACTGTCACTTTTGATCAACTGAATGTTTCCTTGTGCATATTAATATTCCAGCTCTACAAACGTTAAACTTCAACTTGGTTTCACTTAAAGCTAGGGGTGTGCAATTAATCGAAATTCAGTTTCGATTTAAATTCCGGCCTCCAACGATTATGAAAATACAATAATCGAGATAAAACGATTATTGCGCCCCATTCCGCCCCCTTTCCAGCAGTGCGCTTTCACTCCTCCATAAAAGCCCATTTTCACGTGTAAATCAGTAAAATCACGTAACGTGACTTTTGCAAAATGGGACGTGCTTGAGTTATTAAAGTTGATTAGATTTATTAATGTTTTTAAAAGCGTGAAAGAGAACTTGCGCTGTTCCTCAGGAGGATATCTGCGTATGCGCTCAAAGACGGAGCAGAGCAAGGACATGTAAATTCATCTTTTAGCTGAACCTGAACCTATGCCTAAACGGTCAAATACACGCAAAAATTTGTCAAAATGCGGCGCTTAGAGATTATTCACGTAAACACTCGTCGGTTATGTAATGAATGTGAACAGATGATACTGAAAATATGCGTGTAACAGTAAACTGGATCAGTGCAGCTCTTAAAGTGACAGCGGGCTAATATTCCTGCTGCCGACTGTGTGCTTAATATTAATCAAACAACAAAAGACAAAGACAAAATCACTCACTGCTCCTCACAGAAGGTCTTTTGTAGCTTTAATAAGAAACAAAGGAAGTTTAATTCTTACAGTGAAGACTATGCTGTTTTATTTTACATTTGATTATTCAATTTCTATAGTAGGCTGTTAACTGAATACTTTAGACTTGCATTAATTTTTTTTTTGTTTTGTTTTGGTTATATGGCCCACTAATAATTGTGTTAAATAATTGTGATTACAATATTGACCAAAATAATCGTGATTATGATTTTTGTCATAATCGAGCAGCCCTACTTAAAGCTCTTCCAAATCAGATGAATTTTGCAAGCATAATTGAAAAATAATGTCTCATATGTTACACAACCACGAAGCATTAATAACATCACAAAAACGTACTGAGAAACACCCTCAGATTTTCAATCCATTTAACAATTGCATCACATTGTGCCAAAAATCACAGAAGCACTTCAGAACAATTGCAAAGCTCTCCATAGGACTAGCAAACTCTCTGCACACCAAGATTACAGCAGCACCCACAAAGATACATCCTTCATACCTGCAGCCTCATGGGAAACAGTTTCGAGTGACTCACACAGTTGTTTTGACTCATTCGCTTTATTGCTTGGATCAAACCTCAGAAGAATGGCTTAGGGGAAGCAGATGAGAGATGCCAGGAGAGGTGCAGTCTGTGCCTTTGACCTGACCCTTATCCCTTGATGCAGTATCTCTTTGGAGGTTTGATTCTCTTTGTCAGGGCGAGGAACTACAATTCTTGCTTTTTTCTTCCTTCCATCTAAAAACTAATTTCCCTTCTATTTTTTTTATAGTTGTGCATTGGTGTTAGAAAGGTTTCTGTTGGATGCCCTCAAAGAATACTTTAATCAAAACACCATATTGAGCATTGTAGAAGAGCAGGGAACAAGCAAAATACAGAGGAGGAACGCTGTAAACATACAAGCGCAGTAAGAACAGCGTGAGAGGAGTGAAGGCTCTTCAAACCCTCTTTCAGAAGAAGTACATTCAGGTCTGGACAAATAAAAGCAATGCGCGGGGAACGAATGACAAGAGAGGGAGAGAGTGAAAATAAGGGAGGAGGCGTCTTTCGCTAGACTGAATTCACAAACCCGGTGCTGTTCAAAGACGGCATGCTGAGGACACCTGTGCATAAAATTCAAAACTCTGCTCCAGAAACATCTCTGGACTCAGTGAGACGTAAAACACACACACACTCTCTCTCTCTCGCACACACACACACACACACACACACAAACACACACACAAACATCTGTTCCAAAATCTAGTGAGCTGCCTTACTGTATGCTGCCTACATAGGCATCCTAAATGGAGCCTCATAAGATCAGAACTGAAGACCCATAACAGAAAACTGACTGTAAGAGATGGCAGTTTACATTAGTGTTCACTACAGAATACAACATAAACTTGTGTGTTTGATAGCTATAGGCATGTGTTCATGCATTTGTATAGTGTAGGTTTCGGGCCTATGTGACCAATTTGGAACAAACTACAAATGTTCAGTTGCTACACAAACAGTGCTGCTTATGTGAAGCACACAATAAAACTACTCTCAATTGCTGCAAAGACCTTGATTAGCATGATGCTAATCAAGTTTATTTATATATTTTCAGAATACAAATCGTTTCAAAGCAGCTTTACAGACAATTATGATTTAAACTTTTATAATATCTTAATATCCTCACGCCTTATAGTGGCAATTAGGCAATTAGAGCTGGGAAATATTATGGTTTACATTTTGTGACAAGCAGTTGAGATATGCTATATATATATATATATGCTATATATATATATATATATATATATATATATATATACACACACACACACACACACACACACACATACACATATATATATATATATATAAGTGCTGTCAAAATTACCGCGTTAACGCAGGCGATAAATTTTTTTCAGTTTAACGTGTTAAAATTATTTAACACCGTTAACGCAGGGGCGGAGCCTAGGGTTGGCCACCCCACTCATAACTGCTGTTTCTGTTTCTTTTTTTTCTTGACAAGAAATGCATTTATTCAGTCGCAGAACATTTTTACGAGCACATCAATCCGGAGACGATTCAGACGCGCGCTCCAGCTTCACTTCAGCGGCAGGCACGAGTCAAACGAGTGCGGAAACGGGCGCGCGCTATAGCCTGTATCAATTCTTATCAAAGCGCAAAATAAACTACATGCATGCAATGTCGTGGTCAGTTAAGGGATAGAGTTACCAAAAAGGCGATTAAAGCTGCCTTAAAACTGTGCGTGCATGTAATATGTTATGAGTTACATTAAGAACATGTCTCTGAAATGGTTTTCAAAACTGTCCTGAAGCAGCCCAGCACTGTCTCCTTCATCTAACACACCCGATTCAACTCGTCAGCTCATTAGTAGAGACTGAAACGGGTCAGAAAAGGTGATGAGAGTTGGGAGAAAATACGATGCGTGTCAGATCCGCGTCATGTTCAGCAGCGACATCTCTTAATGAAATAGCAGCCAAAATAACCTAATAACCAGCTGCTGTGATGTCTGTTCATCAAGAATAAAAGAAAGAAGAGTAAATCAATAACTTGCAGTTTTTAAATTAAGGTTTTTTTCATGCTCGAAAACCCTCCAATGTGGCTGAACTACAACAATTCTGCAAAGATGAGTGAGCCAAAATTCCTCCACAGCGCTGTAACAGACTCATTGCAAGTTATCGCAAACGCTTGATTGCAGTTGTTTCTGCTAAGGGTGGCCCAACCAGTTATTAGGTTTAGGGGGCAAGCACTTTTTCACACAGGGCCATGTGGGTTTGGATTTTGTTTTCCCTTCATAATAAAAAACTTCATTTAAAAACTTCATGTTGTGTTTACTTGTGTTATCTTTGATTTATATTTAAATTTGTTTGATGATCTGCAACATTAAAGTGTGACAAACATGACAAACATAAAAAATCAGGAAGGGGGCCAACAATTTTTCACACCACTGTATATAGCTGTAAGTATTTATCTGTATTTAGTTTAGAATTTAGTGTTTGATAACTTTATTAAATTTCTGTATATTTCTGCTGAGGGGCACAGGTAGCCTAGCTAAATATAACATTTATTATAATGGGTTTATGTGAAGATTGTTTTAAGTTCACTTAAATTAGAAGTTATTATTAAAGTCCAATAAATGTTAAAATTGATAGCTCTTAATTATAATGTAATGTTTAATGGCTATAGTCAATGGTTAAATATTAGGGGAACATTTTTTAAAGGGAAATCAGTATTGGTATCAGTGATACTGGCCTTCAGTCATAAAAAAATATGCCATTAAACAAATATTAAAAATATGTTGTTTGTACATTAATTTGAAGATTGAATGTGAAATTATTGCAATATAAAAGTATATTTAAAAACTTTAATGTTAGGTGGGATTAATCGCGATTAATTTCAGAAAAAAGTGATTAATTAGTTAATTAGTATTTTTTTAATCGATTGACAGCACTAATATTTAGATAGATAGATAGATAGATAGATAGATAGATAGATAGATAGATAGATAGATAGATAGATAGATAGATAGATAGACACACACATACATATATATATATATATATATATATATATATATATATATATATATATATAAAGCCCTATTTAAGTACTGTATGTATACTGTATGTATGCGGATAAATTTGGACATACTCATATCCAACCTGGGTGATATTACAGTTATTTTTTTCTCCAAATTTATATATAGTTGTGCATTAACATAATACTCATTTACATTGCGACAATATAAACAATCATGCATCCAAGATTTGCTATATTGCATACTGTTTATTGTTTTACATGAGTATACTGTATGTATGCCGATTAAGTAGGATGTACTATATATCCAACTTGCAAGATTCATTACTATAAGCATAATACACATATTGGGAATGAAGTATTTTTTTTATCAAGTATGCTTAAAACCATCAGCATCATTTTATAGACTTAAAGGGGTCATATGACGTTGCTAAAAATTATTTTGTGTATTTGGTGTAATGCAATGTGTTTATGCGGTTTAAGGTTCAAAAAACACATTATTTTCCACATACTGTACATTATTGTTGCTCCTCTATGCCCCGCCTTTCTGAAACGCATCGATTTTTACAAAGCTTATCATTCTGAGAAGCGAGGCGTGCTCTGATTGGCCAGCTATCCAGTGCGTTGTGATTGGCCGAATATCTCAAGCGTGAGACGGAAATGTTACACCCCTTACTGTATTGTGATGCCGTGTCCCGGCGCAACGACACAAAAACAATAAAACACATTACAGATGAGGCATTTATTGCATCCATTGAGGACATAATTACTGATTATAATGACTTATACTGTCTTTTTACGCGTTGCGTTGAATCGCGCCGCGTAAACATTACCATGTCTGCATTTGTGATCAGACGACAAACAACAAGCGCTACTCTACACAGCTCAAAACTCGCGTTTGAATAGTCAGTGGCAAATTCCTTAAATATGAAAACATACTTACAGGCTGTGAGTCAGAAGCGCCAGACTGTCCTTGCAAAGTTGGAATTGCCCCACTTTATAGAAACAGCCTTTGAGCAAGCCAGCATTGTAGGCTACTCTCTCCCAGGATCAGGAAATAGTCCTCCGTAAAATGCGATGCATGCACAAATATTTGGGTTGAACTGTTCTGGAACAGTGTTGTAAATACAACTTAACCACTGATTTCTAGTTGTGGCCTCTTTTGGAAGCCCAAACAAAGTAGTTTCTCTTTCACAACGAATCACAACGAAACACAGCGTCTCCAGGACATGGCGCCGGCAGCAGCAACAATACTACAGCGAGAATAAAAGTCCCACCTTCTTTCTTTGCGTATACATTTGGGCGGTGTTTTTCAAATCTCCCCACACCGTGACGTAGACATGTGGGGGCGTGTTTGAATGAGCCGTTTTAGGGGGGCGTGGACAAGTCTTAACTTTTATAAAGATATCTCTTTGGTTTTGAGACTTTAGTCTTTGCAACTTCAGGGATCTTATCTATGCATGAACAGCTTGTAACACTCCAAAGAGAAAGGAAAACTTGAAATCGCATCATATGACCCCTTTAAACACAATCTTGAATTAATTTCTTCACTGAGTTTGCTACAAGGTTTTTCCAAATTTTTTTTGGTCCGTCTCACATTCCTTATACTCTCCCTGTAGCCTTTGTGTCGGCAGCTCACCTGCGGTGCCTTATAATGCTGTCTAGGTAGGCAGCTGACTAGGTTTTGGAAACTGAACAACTGTATTCCTATGAGATGGAGAGTCTGTGAAAAAGCTATGTATTTCAATGCACATATGCGGCATATACTTTGAAGTGCCGGGTACATGGAGAGCAGTGCATCAAGAGGCTACGGAATACAAACTAAATAAATAAATATTCACACAGACAAATAAAGTGGCTGCGAGTGTTTGAAGTGCTAACTCCTCGGCTCCTGCTTATCTGGGCTGTAGTATTACTGCGCTCTAATCCATCTCTGTAGTGAAGGCCGCTCGCAGGCAGTCTACGGACACACACACAGACTTCCAAAATCCTTCACTAATACTTCTCTCTGTCTGTGTGTTGATAACACAGTGCTTTCTGCATCACCATCACACACATAAACAACTCTCGCAAAAACATGCACAGACCAGCGATGTTGGCAGACATTTAGGTACGTGCTGAAACTCTACACGCACGAGCTGCAAACTCACTGTATTTCCATCCAATATCCTGAAACCACCCACAAGCTCTGTTCCAAAACCTAGGAAGCTTTCTGCTTAGACAGCTGACTTCTAAGGTAACATGGAATCTCAGTTTAAAAAAAAAAAAAAAAAAAAATTCTACATAGGCTGAAAATCTGCACAGTAAATGTCACAAAGCAGCAGCTCACAGTTATTTCCAATAGAGTTTGATATTTGGTTGTTACAGGTAAAACATACATTAAATATAATAAAATACATTAAAAATGAAATCTGTAAAGAACAAATGGAATTTTGTATTCAAATTTGGTCCAAAAAGGCTTAAAAATCATTATCACTTAATTTATCATACAAAATGTAAAGGGGAAAAAACGCTTGAAAAAGGATCATCAAGGCATGTTCATACTATTGTACTATGCATTATAAAACAAAACAAAAAATAAAATAAAATGACAACTGCTTTTGTGCTGGAAATCAAAAACACATCTTATTTATAAAAGTAGAGTTTTTTGTTATGCTATAAAGGACAATATACAGAATTTAGAATTGAATTGAGAAAAATTCTAAAGTCTACTGCATTCTTTTATAGTATGATACAATTCCCCACATGCCCCTCATCAACTACACGGATATCATACCAAAGAGAGACTACAGAGAATCGATCCAGATTACGCCCTGGAGTTCAGTCCCAGATTACAGCTGTCACCTGTCATTAGCACCTCTACCGGAAGCCATCCCTCTGTCTATGAATCCATTAGCTATATCAACACTATATTATTCTCTTTCATTCACTCTCACATGAAAGGTCCAATGCTGACCAGCAGCATATCAATAAGGCTGTACTGGACACAGTCATTTGCACAAACCTTGCTATTATTCTGCTGATGTGAGTCTGTGGGGAGAGTGTGGTGTGGATGAAGGGCCTCTGGGGGCCTCCTGTCTTTTCAGAGGCAGAGAGGGGTTTCATGAACCATGGGGATGCCAAGACCTGCATGCTAACTAGCGTAGCGCACTGCCTCCGCCACACTGAGAGGTTACTGTGCACAGGCCTGTGATTCACTGACAGATAGTGAAGATTCAAGAAGAGTTCATATTTATATCAGAATACTGAAGTCAGTAAGGCTTTAAGAGATTTCTATAAACATAGGGTAATTGTATTTATTTTAATCTATGATGAAAATAGGATCATACCAGCTAACTATATACAAACACACATGTGGCTATATATATATTTATTTATTTATTTTTTTTATTTATTATTTTTTTTACTTTATTTTACTTTATTTTTAATCACTTCCCCTAAAGATTTAAATGGTAGAGTATTCAAGAATTGTACAAAAAATATTAAGCCGCAAAAATGATTTTACCGTATTTTTGAACAAATAAATGCAGCCTTGGTGACCAGACTTCTTTCTTTCAAAAACATCAAAGAATTGTAATTATTGCAAACATTTGACCGACATACTGTATATCAAGTCAATTATTTTGAGGGAAGCTGTTTGTCAACCACCAAGATCCAAACCGAAATTAATAGGTTTTCCCACCTCCAAAATCGTAATTTAACCCATAGATTTTTTTAATAACCTGTGCAAATGGTTTCTTCCAGAATGAATCTAAAAGTTTTCTTTCTCCCACATCTCTCACCCTCTGACACTGTGATGCAAATGTGTATAAATGGGCTAATAAGGCACAGAGGGTTTTGGGTTAAAATTGCATCAGGGTGAGATTGTGAGAGGACATGAGAGAGTGAAATGACTGTCAGAATGAATATTACTTAACACAGATTAGCATACATTAAATATGAAAAACGGGGGAGCTTTGACACCACATAGGCTTGAAGTAGAGATAAAGACAACAGGAATGGAAGAGGAAAAAAGGAAATAAAGATGATAATGCAGGCAGATGAAAATTATTGTACGTCCAAATGTGTCTGAGACAGAAACGAAGAGTAATGACAGGAAAGTGCTGCCCACAGGAAAGATAAATCACAAAAGACATCTCAGTTGTTGCTCATAGACTAAAAGAGATTAAATAGACAGCAAATTCAGAAGTCTACTTCTTCATCCTAAGAGAAAAAATACTTCAGTAATCATCCTCAACAAAGTCTCAAACTGCATTCATATTGGCCAAGATACCAAAGTCTGCAATCAAAAGTCAAAGGAAACCCCTGTATAAACATTTGCATAACATTCTATAATCACAAATTGAGCTGAACTACAATTCTTCATAGCTCTGTTGTCTTACTCTACTTCAGCGATCATCTAATTTGTGTATATTCGTCTAAATGAATTTCAGGAGAAACATCTAAAAAAAAAAACAAGTGATTAAACTACATTTGTATTTCCTGAAAGTACAAACAATGCTCGCAAAGAGGTAAAGTAACAATGTTTAGGTTTTTTTTTAAGGTAAGCTTAGGTTTCAGGTTTTGGATCTACATAAAGGAAAACCTCATCATTATGTAAGAATGTCAAGCCAGTCACAATTCAGTATGCAAATCAAAGAATACCAATAACAATTCTGTAGAAAAACATCACAATGACATCATGAGTGTCAGCTGCATTTGACAGTGTGAATGTGTTCATTCAACGGTATGAGTGAAGACAATGGGAGATTTTCAATCTTTATAACAAATAGGCCTATAACATTTAGCAGAACCAAAATGTATTTTAAAGTTTAAAAATGTAGTGAAAATGCCAAGCGATTCAGGCTCAATTAGTTGCAGAAGTTTTACACTTAAGGTGAGGAGTTTAGAACAAACTAACCAGATTGTTTGAGGAATATCTACTCTACTGCCTTCCAAGTACTGCAATAAAACATAATTGTGAACTCATTAAAACTCCTGAGCTATGAAAGAGCAACCTGTGAGCAATAAAATGTTACTGTGGCTGAGAAAGCAATCAAAAAAAGAGATACAGGCACGCATAGGGGAAACATGTTTACAAAGGAAATCCTGAGAGAGCAAAAGCAAACACAAATAAAAGAGACATGAGAAGAAAATGGCAAATAATGGGACTTTCTCCATGGTCACCAGCAGGAAGATACCCTCACATCACAATTACTAGCACCTCTGTCTGTCTTTCTCTCTATCTCTCTCTCTATGCCATCAGCCGGTGGTTATTAATGACCCCTGCACCCCTCTGTGAGCACCCCATTTATAAAACTCACCGTTTTAATCTCTCTCAGTGTGTGTTACTCCCCCATGCTCCCTCAGCCTGCAAACACACTCATACATTCAATGGCTGACACCTTTATGGAGGATTGAGAATGCAATGGCTAGTAATTCAGGCACCTGCCCAAAACTGAGCATGCAAACTGAGCACACTTACTCGTATTTACACCCCAACCTTCTTTGTTTTTCTGTTGCTTAACCGGTTATACAACTCATCCACAATATTCCTAATATAGACATTTATGGTGTTTCCCTTCTTTTTGAAACTTGACCGACATGGTACAGTACATTAAAAAGAGCGATGTTAAGACAATTTTGTGGGAAAAACTTTGACTTTGGTGAGATTTATGCTTAAAAGAAAACAAAAACTATTTGTCAATTTATTTTATATATTCAGATATTTTCTGTTGTATACACAACAGTTCAAAAGTTTGGGGTCAGTAAATTTATATTTTTATTCAGCAAGGAAAAGTTAAAAAGTTAGCAAAAATACTGTTATTTTGAACTTTCTATACATTACAAAATCCTGAAAAAAGTCAAAGCCTCCACAAAAATATTAAGCAGCACAACTGTTTTCAACATTGATAATTATAAAAATGTTTCTTGAGGAGCAGATCAGCATACTAGAATGATTTACGAAGGATCATGTGACACTGAAGACTGGAGTAATAATGCTGAAAATTCAGATTTGCATCACAGGAATAAATTACAATGTAAAATATATTTCTAAAATAATTCATAATATTATTGCTTTAAGGCCTAAGCACAAAAAAGCGAAACGAATATCGGGCGCGATGACCCACTGCAATAAAACAACAGATTCCTATGGATGCTTCCACATAGACCGCGAACATTCGTGCACCAAAAATGTGATTTTTTTTTTTTTTAACCAGTCTATCTAATCTTTTCAGTTTCGCAAAGTGAAAACATGCGCCATCCAATAAGATTTGAGAATTACTTCACATGGCCAGAGCAACTGCTGTTACCCAAAAGGTCGACGCGGTGGCGCTAAAGAAGTGCTCAGAAGACTGTATTGAGGACGAGCATAAAAACACCAAAGTAGAGGACTTTCAACCAACATACAAAGAATATGGATGTCGAGATGTTGTTGTCGTTGGTGTCTGAACATAGAGAACTTTTTGACAAAAGTCACACCGACTACAAGAACCAAGACAAAAAAGAAGTTTTGTGGCGGAGAAAATTGCCATTGACGGTGAGTTTGATATCTTTATATCGTATAGTATAAGCTTTGATGTAGTTCAGTCAGTGCCACCTACCGTGTAGGCGTCAAATTGAAGATGTGAACATTCGTTTCACCACTGATGTGAATACTCAATTCGCCGGACATTCATTTCACTTTTTCGCACCCCTGCCAGTGTGGAGAGAGCTTTACTGTGTTGTTGGTCAAATAAATGCAGTCTTGGTGAGCGAAAGAGACTTCTTTCATAATCATTTAAAAAACGCCTACAAACCTTTGAATTGTAGACAACAACAAAAACAACAGTAATAATTTAACTAAATTTAATGGCATTTATGCTTAAAACAAGAAAAATTAATTGCTAACGAGGTAAGAACAAGAAAAACATTGCCAATGGGGTATGAGAAATATACTTAATTGAGCATAATTTTACTTCTCCAGTGAATTTATCTTGCATTAGGGATGTTAATGCCAAAAAACTGATTAAGAAAATAATTGTCTCTGCAGGTCCACTTAGTCTGCATTTCTTCAGTTATAACAGGTCAAATTTTTGGCCTTTTCAGCTCAGCTCCCATTAAAAGTTACGCCCCCAGCAAGTTCTCTTTATTAATTGTCAGTGTCTGGCTGGAACGATGCCACTCATGCCATACACGCTGCCCCCACCTCCTCCCCCTGGACTGAATCCCTGGCACCGCATGCATTAATTAATGCATATTTCATTTAGCATGCCTGTGCTGTGCAGCATATTGCCTTCCACTCTATTCATTTCCCCAGGGAAATGATGTTATACATCACCCCTCTGTTGGCTTCCCTAATCACACACACACTGTACGCAGACGCATCCACACACCTCTGAATTCCCAGGATGACACTGGACTCTCTGAGCACCTGAGGCGCTCACAGCCTGAGGGATATTGCCCCAGCGCACACCACCCCTCCCAGGACGTGCTCAGCAAAGCCAGATGGCAGTGATCGCTGGCAGAGCCAGCCACAAACACGCTGCTCGAGAAACACGATCACACTGCCACTATATGTGACACCTCTGTTAACTTCTAGATTTGGCATGTTAATCAGACACATACTAATACTACAAAGATGGGTCATTACTGTACAAGAAAATCTGATTGGATGAGTCACAGATGATGATTATACTCTAAATCAATCTACAATTTCACATACTAATAAGCTAAAATAAACTACTGTATATCACCTGGTGAAAAACTGTTTGTTGTGATTTATAGAATAAATAATCATAGTTATTTTTGAACATGGCCATCTTTCCAACCATTTCATAATAAACCATGAGAAGTTGAATGATTTTACCATGGTTAATGGGGTTTCAAACACTAAAGTTTGGCCTTGTGTATAATAAAACCATTTACACTATGGATACATACAATATCAACAAACAGACAAATCCTTTTTTATGTATGACTTCAAAGAAATACAAAATCCTCTGTGTAGGTTCAAATTCAAACTTTAAAATTGTGTGCTACGAAGACACTTTATGTATAAATAAAGGGGTGACACTGAATTTAAATTTCATGAAAAGCCAATTTAACTACTCCATTTTATCATGATTAAGGGGACACATCAATTTTGAAAATATTTAGCTTTGAACTAGTTTGCTCTAGCTACTCTGAAACTCTAGATGTGATCTGACCATTAATTTACACATTAGTGGCATTTAATAAAATTTGGAATTCAAGCAGAATAGAATAAATCACTGCTTAAAATGACAGATAACAGCCTTGACAATAGAGTACCTGCATGCCTCACATTGCATCATAATGATAATGATGAACTTACTTGCAGTCTAGATTCTCAAAAACTAACTCTCCTGTGAATATAGCTTCATAAGATGACAATGGTAAGAGAATATATCCATTTGCACTTGAAATTCATATCATTAGTTATATAATGAATCAAACACTACTATTCAAACCTTTGGGATTAGTAAGACTCCTATTGCTCACAAAGGCTGCACATCTTTGATTAAAATGCAGTAAAAACAGCAATATTGTCTAACATTATATTAATTTAAAATAGATGTTTTCTATTTGAAAATATTTTACAACATAATTTATTCCTGTGATGCAAAGCTGAATTTTCAGCATCATTACTTCAGTCTTCAGTGTTACATGATCCTTCAGAAATCATTCTAATATGCTGATTTGCTGTTCAAGAAATATTTCTGATTATTATCAATGTTGAAAACAGTTGTGCTGCTTAATATTTTTGTGGAAACTGTGAAACAGTGTTTTTCAAGATCCAATGATGAATCGAAAGTTCAAAAGAACAGCATTTTTTTGTAGCATTATAAATGCATTTACTGCCCTTTTGATCAAATTGGTGCATCTTTGCTGAATAAAATTATTATTAATTTACTATTAATTCATTTAAAAAAAAAAAAAAAAAACTTTTGAACAGTAGTCTATATATTCATATAATGAAAGTCACATCACATAAGCAATCTAAAACACACGTATTTAAGTTATGAACAGTAAATGCAAACTATTTAAGGCACTATCAAACAATCAGATGATGTCTGTGAAGTTTTTACCTGGGGTTCTAAAGTTTCTAATATTTTCCTTTTTCCCCCAAATGATACAAGGACAACCAGATCTTACAGAGCAAACACAGGACTTGAAACTGTCCCGCAGTGCTCGCTCTAGCAGCGACAGCAATGCTAAATCATCTGCAAAGAGAAGCTTTAGATCCACCGTCATGCTGGGTACACCTGGGAACTCGAGTGGTTCCAACTGTAATGCAGGTTTGTCAGGCCTTAAACTTACTTTTACTGTCTGAGTCAAAGATTCAGTTCTGTTCGAATGATTCTTTGACTCAGAATTTAATCTGCACAGACAACTGCACGCAAGTCAAATACATATCTTTTTGAACCACTGGTGCTAGATGGGACAATCAGTTTGGTCGAACAATGGCGGAAGGGGTGCAAGAAGTGTTTGGGAAACCTATTTGAAAACATTAATTACTTCTGCAATTCCACTAGTGGCACAGCAATTACACACTTCACCTTAAATGATTAGTCAATTACATTATTGCCCAGTCTTCCTTAAAAATCATTTCTTACAGTTTTCTCATTATTTTTCATAGATATTCATACATTTTTACATTTGAATAGACACTGATACATACAATACCATATGGATGGCTTTTTATGCATGGCTTCACAGAAATACAAAATCCTCTGTTTAGGTTCACAGATTATTGAACAGATAGCCTAATTTTAGCATATTTCTAATAAATAAGATCGATTAAATATGCTTAACAGTGCCAAAATGTTAATTTAACACTATTAGCACTCACATATACCTAATTTGACATTGAAAATTTGAAAATACATTGATATATTGCATATCAACCTAAATTCAAACTGAACAGATTGTGAGCTACAAATGCACTCTACAAAAAAATAAAGAGGGGATGTTGAATTATTGGCCAAAAGATGTTCTATTACTTTGTAAAAAGCCATTTTACCTAATCTATTGCTATCTGAAATGAATAATAGCAGCTTCTAATAAAGACTAAGGACAATTACTGATGTCTCTATAGTGATTAAGGGATTTAATCATGTCTTTGTTCCAAAAGCAGCTTTGACAAACTGTTGGATTTTAGTTATTTCTCCTTTTTTACTTCCAAGTGCCATATGGGCAGACAAGCTTGAATCAAAAACCAATCTTATCAGGGGTAAAGAGCACCACAAAAGGTGTTTTTGACCATGCTAAGTCACACACTGCACAGCTACATCCAAAAAGATGCTAGCATTTCTCTCAAATCCAGTGACTACACGCTAACAAGTCTTGCAGAAAACCAAAGTTTTTTGTTATTTCTGCTTAAGTGGGACAATGGCTCTGTAGCAAAGCTGAGGCTCTACCCCATTATCTTAAGAAACAGAGGAGAATCAAGGCTTCTGTACTAGTCGTTAGCAATGCTAGCTGAAATAATGAACACTCTGTGGGTAACAATTCAGGAGGAATCCTGCTGTTGACGGCTGATGCGGGCTATAAATGCTGTATTTTGGGCTGTGGGCTTGCTTTGTGTGTGTGTGTTTTAGTGAGCATCTCTCAACGTGCACGCCAGCATTTAAAAGCCAATGTCCCTGAACACTGGGCCACATTTATGATATGTGAGCTATGGTAATTTGCATAAAATCAAAGTAATCTTTCTGCATATATATATATATATATATATATATATATATATATATATATATATATATATATTAGGGGTGTCAACGTTAACGCGTTAACGCATGCGATTAATCTAAAAATTTTAACGCGTTAATATTTTTTTAACGCAAATTAATCGTTTGATAAGGTTTGACCCCAACTTCTTCCCGTCATCGCAGCGCGGAAGGTTATCTATCATTGTGTGCTGAGGGACAGTGAACCAGTGTTGCCAGGGTAACGGCACAAGTAGGTTATTTTGAAAATACAGTCACGGGAAAAAATTACAGAGCCGCAGGTTGCGTTTTTTTTTGGGCTACTTTTATAATGTACCGCGGCCGCCCAAAGTGTATATAGACAAATAAAAATTAAAATAGATCCTTTTCCTAATGTGTATTATAGTTGGAATGTATACCTGGCAACTTAAGAACGGAGAGGCGGTTGTAACATAACAAACAACGTGAGTTTCAGCAGAGCACACGTTAAGGCTTTTACACAGCAGAAATAAACATGACAACAGCCACTATAGATTATATAAGATAATAAACACACAATTACGATAGGACATGGTTTGTATGTGATTTTTTTGAGATGAATGTGTACATCTGAAATGCTAATTTGTGCAGCGATATAAAAGGCTATAAAGAGCATATTTTAACAACAGTAAATGACCAAATCACATGTGATCGCAAAAGGAAGTTATTACAAACACTCGATGGTGGTTTGAAGTGAGTTCTGAGTAAAAGTGTGCTATTAATCTCATAAATTGTCTTATGTAGCATGATGCTAATATTAGCTCTAATGCACCTGCAGAACAGGTCCAATTCTTCTTCATAATGCATTTTGTCATAATATTTCACGTAAGGTCGCAAGAAAATGTTTTGTTGTATTTATTTAGAAATACTTTTGAAAATAGTAGGGTAAATGTATACTTGGATTGAAGCGATGTGGCTTGGTAAACGTTTTATTGTCAGTATAAATGCTGATAATGGCTGAATAAAAACAAAAGAATAATGATAAAAGAATAATAAGGATTATGTCTCATACCTGGCGGAGGTGTGAAAGGTTCTGTTTCCTTCAACTAGTTTGTCATGCATTTCTTTATTTCAACACATTTACAGGTAAATCCTAGTATTTTAAATTTGCGATTAATCATGATTAATCACAGTCCAGGACTGTGATTAACGCGATTAAATTTTTTAATCGATTGACAGCACTAATATATATATATATATATATATATATATATATATATATATGTGTTTGTGTGTGTGTGTGTGTGTGTGTGTGTGTGTGTATGTTTTTCGGGCAGTAGACAATAAGAATGGAAAATTTACATGGATAAAAAAAGGTTGAATCATTCTAACAAAATCACTATTTCTGCTTGAGTTTTCAAAATAAAGTAAATGAAATAAAATGGTTAAGAAGTGTAATGAACAAATCTAAATCAAACTACACTAAATCAAAACAATTCTGATTCTACTTAAAAATTTTATTGAACTTAACTGATTTAAATTCTAGTAATCAGAAGATACACTGCATGATAATAATGTGTGTGCAACATTTTCTAAATATATAATGTATAACAATTGCACACAATTAATATTATAATTATTATTATTATTAAGAAGAATTGTTTGGTTATATTCAAACACTGTTAAAAGTGCAATTGTTACTATAAAACATTTAATTTTAATTTAATATTAACATAAAAATAAATATAACATTATTATGAGATATACAGATATCAAAAATTTATTATTATTATTATTATTATTACTACTACTACAGTTGCACATTTAACAGTATGTTTTGAATATAGCCAAACAACTCAAACAAACAAAAAAGCGCTTCCTTTTTCTTTGCTGTGATTGGCTGATCAACATGAGGAGGCTAGCTGTTGTCATAGACACACTGTCTATCATCCAATAGAATTGAATAGGTTGGAATGAACTCTTTATGTTGTCAAGTATCAGTCAGACTGATGACAATAGTTTTTGACTACTGAAGAACTCATCAAATACTACATGAACAGGGCCAAAAGCAATATCATCATCATTACAAATTAACATTCACATTTTAGTTCCTTTGAAACCAGTGGCATCAATGCTTTCAGGTATCTATACGCACCTTTGACGCTGAGTTCAGCGTAGTTGGACACTCCAGATCCTCCATCTGAACGAATGACACAGCGGTAACGGCTGGTGCTGCGCTGTGACGTGTCCGTTACGCTAACGGTGGCGGAGAAGCGCCGATGGTTCACCACTCGGGTTACCATGAGAGATGTGTCTTTACCATTCCATTGCTGAAAAACAGAAAAATAATCATTCTTGCAAGTGACAATAAGCACACATAATATGTTTTACAAGGTGGACCATAGTGCTACATCAAGACAGAGGCACAAGCTCTTAAAACACACTGTGCACAATAAGAACTTGTGTTATGTCTTCATGCCTCAGAGCTGTAGCACAGGATAGATGGAGGCTTATAGTCTCCAGCCAAGGGAAAAAGTAATTTTATCCAAGACTTCATGGACAGACACTGGCTTAGAAATCCTGCTGACAAAAATCTCCAACAAGTTATTAAGTTTCCTCAAGCGATGTGTCTCGGGACCAAGGTTCAAAACCTCCCAATGCAAATGAAGTGAACGTTACACGCACACACATAATAGAGATGCTCAGGGATAAAATCAACATTTTGAGCATGTACACTGAAAAAATTAAACGACTGTCATTTATTTAAAATCTTATATTGGTCTAATTGAAAAGCTTGGCCTCTGGTTTAAACTTGTTTAGTTCAGTTATTCAGTTAAATATAATGCTTATTTTAAAAATGAAGGTCGTCCAAAGCGGTCTTTATTTGCTGTAAGTAACCTAAATTAAACACATACATATATATTTTGGCTTACCTTAAGTTACATTTTGGTCTAAACAAAAAGGTATTTATAATAAATAATCTTTGTATGATTGTTTTTGTCTTTGAGAAAAGAAATAAGGTTTAAACCAAACCATAAATATAATGCGAGTACAATTTTGCTGTAACAAAATGGGTCCAAAGTACTTTTTTTTCTCAGAGCATAATCAAACCAGGTTTAATATGTCACTGAATGTTTCTATAGGTATTTTAGTTTAATTTAAACAGGATTTAAAAAAACAAACAAAAAAAAACAACTCTTGAGATTTAAAATCCCTTTTGCAAGCAGCTCCTGGCCAAAGGAGGCAGCACATAGTTTAACAAAATAAAAAATAGCACGCACAAAACATATTGATGATAAAAAATGTATGTTGCAGTCCCTTTATGTGAGATTATATGTGAATGCATATGTGTGAGGTTGTGTGCATGACTCACCTGTAGCCAGAGTTTGTCATGTTGTGACCATTTGCCTCCAGCAATACACTGGAAGGTGGCGTTCTGTCCCACGTTCACCTCAACATTCTGCAGCCGCAGAAAATGTGGTGTCTTGCCTACCAAAAAACACACATATACCAAAACAAAAAAATCTTATAACATCCATGCAAATCAAATAAAGCACATGCTCCAAAGACACTGGTGGTCAACTATACAGTGGCCCAAAAGTGTTTCCACAATTAAAAAGGTGCAGCATTGGCTATGAAGATGTTTTTGTGAATATATTTCTGAGAAATTGTTTGCTAATGAAGTGTACTTGTGCTAACATCCTTGCAAAATATCAAAGCAAGTGTCATTTATTGTATCTATTGAAATGACATTCTGATTTTGTAAGTGTCCCACAAGTGTCCAAATGCTCCTTTCAGTTCTTGTATATTTGTTTTGAGATGGTGAACATGGTTTCTGTCTGTTTTTCTGATTGTACTTTTAGAATCACCATCTGAAAACTAGAAATTTAAAGGAGCTCCCATTTGTATTCAATACTATTTCCAATAAACATTCTCTCATTTGCATGTACAGGTACATTTGTCAGAAGGGTAACTCGTGCAGTAGCTGAACTCTTGTGTCTCAGTACAGCAGTCTCCACAAACTCTCTCTGCCAGCTTCATTATTTGTGCATGCATTTCTGCACAAAAGCAATATCAATCTTTTTCAATTAAAGTCACTGAGAATGTAGATTTCTTTTTTTAGTTTCTCTGCTATAATGTGGAAAGTGCTCAGATTTAATGAAGGAATCTTAAAATTACCCACATATAGCAAATTAAAAAAAAAAAAAAAAGTGTTTCTTCAACTCAGTTCTTATTACATTTTTATTGAAAATTCTGGTTGCGTGGAATGGAATACTAGTTTACCACATATGTGCAATGTACACTATTTACTGTTTTTCAAACACTGAATGTAAAACTATGCATTATGCAAAGATAACCAA
Organism: Spinibarbus caldwelli; assembly: GCA_039654775.1. NCBI lineage: Eukaryota > Metazoa > Chordata > Actinopteri > Cypriniformes > Cyprinidae > Spinibarbus > Spinibarbus caldwelli. Next base: position 30,735,718 of record CM077236.1, read on the forward strand.
TGCCAACTGTTAAGATGAATGAACTTTTCTTTGAATAAAAGTGTCTGCAATGATTACATACACGGAAACTTTACATTTCCTGTCTGTTATCACCTCTGGAAGTAAAAACTGTTGATATAACACAATTAAAAAAAAATAAAAAATAAAAAATATTAGTCACACCGGAAATGGATGGAATGTCATCTGAGTGAACACAGTCACTTTTTTATGTGATCTGTCATTCGAAACCTATTTTACTTCTGTAACCAAACATAATTCTATCTGAAAAGGATTTTGAACAAGAATAAAATGCTTATGAAGTCAAACTTTTTTGGAATGACGTGCAATGATTAATCAAGTCCAGGGGTCCTATTCACTTCTAAAATATGAATTAAACTCATTTCTTCATTGGCACTGCTGGCTTTACATTAGTGACACAGCGATATCTTGGACAATGGAAGTCAAAGGCTAAAGTTCTCCCGTCACAACAAGAATGATGTGGACCTGAAGTCTGAGCACTCAGCTCTGCAATCTGTCTCCCTCTCTCTTATCCTCAGCACAGAACCTGTTTGTTTGCTGGCCTTTTCCATCTCTGTTCAACCCTCGATCCACATGAAGTGCTTTTCATAGTAGTTGACAGACTGAACTCCTACAGCGTAGCCAAGACTGTGAAAGTAAGCAGGCGCTGTGTGTGTGTGTGTGTGTGTGTGTGTGGGTGTGTACTCACGGCAAGGGTGGGCCAAAACGTGTATCTCATCCACTGCGATGAACCCCGGATGCCCTTGTACAGATACTGCCTCAAAAATAACCTAAATGAGAGAAGAGGGGAGAGGAAATCAAGTGTGTAAATCAAGTCAGCTTGTTAAAGTCTGAACTGAGATGGTGAATTTATTTCAAGCATGAAAATATTCAAATTGGTAAGTCAACAGGAGAGATCCTGTAACTGTAAAACCACCTACAGCAGCCCCAAACACTTGCGGCGCACTTATGGCTCGTTTCCACCGAGCAGTATGGTTCAGTACGGTACGGTACAGTACGCAATTATGTCAGTTTCCATTGTCAGAAGTTGTGAATGGTACCAAAATAGCGAACCGTACCGTACCACTTTTTTGGTACCCTTCCGTTGGGGTACCTAGCACAGCAAAGGGTACCAAAAGGGTAGAGCTAAACTCACTACAGAACGCTGATTGGTTGACTATAATCGTCACTTTTGCATGATACAAGGGGATAAAGCTTCTCCTTCACTCGTTCCGCTCTGCTGTCCATGAGTGTTGGGCTTATTTACATGGTGCGCAAACAGAAAAAAAAATATAACAGTGTATTTTATAATTTTATATTTTCACACAGACAATAGCCGTTTCTCAATATGTGTTCTTGTCTGTTCTTGTGGACTTGTGAAACATCATTGCCCAAAAACCCGCATAATTCTCAAAATATTACTGTTATTGTGTCATGAAATGTAGTTTTAAGAGTTTTTCAGGCAAGAATGTAGTTGTTTAAAACTGAAATCTGTAGTTTATTTATAAAGATACCGTCTATTTGAAAATTTGCTATGCCGATTTCGGAGCTCCGGGCGATCACCGGGCGCTCAGTATCATGTATCCGCCTAGAGCAGCCTTACGCTCGGCTAGTCCTTCTGAAATTTGCCGCTGGCTCTGATGTCTCTGTAGTGATTAAACATGAGATACAATTCGTTTTGGGTATATTTAACAGGCATTCGTGGTCTCATGAATCTATTATTTGTTCCTGGTCAAATTGTTTTGGCTGAGCACAAAGTTATGTTTATCTTTATATTAGGGATGCACGATATTATCGGACTGATATCGGAATCGGCCGATAATGGCTTTAAATGTAAATATGGGCATCAGCCCGATATGAAAAATTATGCCGATATGCCTTGCCGATGAGAGGAATACTTAACTCACATGTGCTCAGGGTGTGCTAGTGATTAGATCACGTCAGCAGTGTGGCTCATTCTTGAAGTAAAGTTTTGTCTGAATGATGATTAGATTGAGTGTTATAGATCGCTGCATTTAATCTGTGAAAGCACATACAGAATGACGTGTTTGGTGTGTGATAGAGTAAACAGTAATAGCACGTGCAGCAGCAGCAGTGACAGCCTCGCCCGGGTCCTAACGCCCGTTCGGTAAGGAGTTTTAATCTGTAGGGGGCTCTGTTGGCCAACTTCTAATTAAATTAAAAGTAAAATAGCCTACACAAATAACATTTAAACTGTGTTTCTGATTAAATAAAGCAGTAATTGATGTCATAAAATTATGAGTATGTTTTGATTTAAAGGTTAGAAGCTATAGCTTACATGAAAAAAAAAATCACAAACATTAAATTTGTGCTGCAACAACTAATCAATAAAATCGATTATTATCGATAATGAAAATAATCGACAACGATTCTCATTATTGATTAGTCGAGTCTGCCCACAGTGCACGTCAAATTACAGCACTGAATAATGCATTTCTGTGGACAAAATCCATCTAAAAATAGTGGAGGAAACAGAATGGGATGCTGCGGGAGAAGTACGTGATCCAAGTCCGTCCTGATAGTAATTTTCCTGAATGAGCTCTGGCGCGGCGGGCGCGGGCGCATGCACGCGCGTCAGACAGTAGAGTGGAGACAATTAAGTTAATACTTATATATACTACATTCACTATATACAGTGCCTAACAATTTTTTTAAAACAAATTTATGTAACTTTAACAAGTTATGTAAAGTTTTTGCCACTGCGGCTCTAAACTAACAGTATTGGTGATTACAGTATAATAATTTTTTAACTTTCTGTATTGATTAGTCCTTCAATGTGTGTAAGCTCTTTAGTAACAGTAGTTGGCTATTTCTATGCTATAATATTATTATTGCTGTTATCTATGAAAAAAGGCAGAGAAAAAAATAGTCAAGCACTTTATAGTGTTTTCTTTTTCAGATACCCAATTACAGTCAAAAAGTACCTAAACAATGCCAGCAAGGATGCAAGCTGTTATGAAAGGCATAGGAGGACATTCTTGTTAATATGTGAATAAATAGTAGCCTATACTTAGTTTGATATTTGCCCAATAAATGACAATAACATTTTTAGATTTTTTTTTTTTTGACAGATTCCTAAAATATTTGTGTTTTCTCTTTATTATGACAGGTGGTCTAAAATATTGTTAAGCACTATTTTCATAGCATTCAGTTGACATTTGTTTAAAGGACATTGGGCAGAATGTGGAAGTGTTTTTTGTCAATAAAATAAAAAAAGAATTTTTTTTTAAAAATCTGATTAAATCGGAAAAATAATCAGCCAACTAATCGATTATCAAAATAATCGTTAGTTGCAGCCCTACATTAAATAAATTAAATAATTTTATTTATACTGACTTATTCATTAATGTGCAATATTTTTTTATTTGTTAAACAAATCATAAGCTCTAAGAGATTTTCTGAATTTTTACAACTCTTTTGCTTTAGACCATCAACAAATGTTAAATCTTAAAATAAAATGTTAGGGTTAACACTGCATCTTTGCAATTGATATATAGTTTATTTATAGTTATTTTCAAAGCTTCAATGTACTGTCAAAAAACCTTCATTATTGTTTATTTAATTCAAACAAATAAGTTATTGTTAAAAACTAACCAAAATCCAAAAATATGTTGCCTATAATTTATAAATAAAGACTTGGTGTTGTTTCCAAACAAAAGGAAATATATCGGTAACAATATCGGTATCAGCCAAAATTAGTTGAAAAATATCGGCATATTGGATATCGGCAAAAATCCAATATTGTGCATCCCTACTTTATATATTTATTTTGAACTTCACAGTAGTACAGCTCTGAGTTTGTAGCATACGTTTGACTGAATTGTTTGCTTTTGTCTTTATTTCCTCTTATATAAGCCTCTTATACTTTATACTTATACTTATAATATAATAAGCATAATGGCTATTATTGTTCATTAAAACTGACATTTAACAAAAAGAGGCAGAGTTGTGCTTATTGTCATGCTTTATCGTCGATCGCAACTTTCTGGCATACACTACGCCTATTTAGTAAGGGTACTGTTGGCGGTGGAAACCCAAGCTGGATAAGGGTGTTCCGTCCCGAATCGTACCGTTCTGTACAGTACTGACCCGTACCGCTCGGTGGAAACGAGCCATTAAAAATGTTTGAATGACAATGCATCTTGCATTCATTTTAAAGAGAGTTAGCACAAGAAAACTTTTCAAGCAAGACATAATAATCTGATAATCTGCACTGAAACTCTGTAAATACAAATCCGAGCACACACATATGGGACTGGCATGGTTTGCATGGCATATTGTACATGCCATGTGGTGAGGACATGTGTGGTCTGAACAATGCCCTCTCTCAAAAAGCTGCCAAGGACTGGAAGTAGAATGCCAAAACCTGGACACAGGATGCACTTGAGTCCCTGGCTTCCCAAAAAGGCCTCACTGTGACCAGTCAAGAGACTCAATCTACTCGAACAGATTCAATTCTCACCATGTTATTCAGGGTGAGACTGTAGAGACTTAAGGTGTGTGTTTGCACAAACCACAACCAGAGAATGTCACGTTTCGGATCAAAAAAGTTGTGGAAACTGCTTTCAGTGGCTTTAGCTCAGTGTTGTTGTTGTTTAGATCAATTCTCAATCCTAGAAAAGAGCCGTTCAAATATCCTGCCACAAGAAAGTTATACAGGTTTGGAACGACATGAGGTTGAGCAACTAATGACAGTATTTTCAATTTTGAATGAGCAAACCCTTTACATCGTCATTTTATCATCCTTGCCCCTACTCAAGGACATTGCTGTATTCATCATTTATTCACAACATTATGACTCAAATGATGTCTAAAACTGTCAGGACATGGGAAAAATAACTGCTTTTAAAAACGTACCATCAAATGTTCAAAAGGAGACAGATTTGCCTTTTTTCCTTGCATATCATAAAACTTTACCCTTTAAACACTGTCACGCTGAAAGTGGCACCCTACGATTTAAAATGTATCACGGCAGGAAACAAGTCAATTAACCCAGAGATTAGTTTTGGCAAAATTGGCCACTTATCTGGCAAATTCGTTGCTCTAATCAAACTCACAGTGGGATATTGTTCAGTATAGTAAGTTTATGATCCCACGGGCTGATTTTCTAGGAGATATTAGTTCTCGATATTTAACCGGTAATTTATTAAGTTCAACTCAGCAAGAGAAGCGAATGCTTTTAAAAACTTTAAATGGCATCCTGTGAACACAAACTGGGAAGAGAGAGTGTGAATCTCAAAAATATGTCAGGGTCTTAATTCAAAATCAAAATAAATCTCCCAAAAAAGAAATATAATTGTAATATTGTATTATAAGTAATACAATGTTATTATATTAAAAAAAAAAAAAAAAAGAATCTTAATTTTTAAAAGGAATTGCAAAATAATCTAAATTACTATAATTATAATTTATAATATGCAATAAATACCAATATACAAAATAATAATAATACTACTAATAATAATAATAATACTTGCGCATGATTTTGTGACATTCACCTCATGTACAAATACACACACACACACACTCACATACACGCAAAAGCTTTGATATTGCCTGCTGGTCAAATAGATGCCCTCAGCAAATATTGCCTTCAGCAAATATTGGTCTGCTGTTTGCCAAGAGAATTTGAGTATTCCCAGCACATTCTAAATATTTGCTCTTCTCATTAGTTAATTCAATTACACGGCTAATCTTATGAGGGTATTTCACTGCACAGATTGACCGGTGAATCTATAGACAGAATGAAGAGGAGCGTAAGAGGCAGAGAGAGATAGTGAGAGATCTGGGTGTAAAGAATCAGAAGAGAAAAAGAAGGAGGGGGCGAGAGTAAGAGGTAAAAAGAAAGATCTAAAATTAACAGCTAAAAGCTTATTCACCAGGGCCATTTGTGGGTGAGATTAGGGGACAGTGATTGCAGTGGTAATTGGAGTAGAGAGCAATCTACTGCCCCTCTCTGCAGTTCAATTGGTGCCATTCACCACGAATGTATGGCAGAAAATAAACTTCAGTCGATTTCAGTGGCCAAGGGGACAAAATTGTTAGTACTTCTTTTGGCTGCAGTTCTTTTAGCTGCTAGTCATTTGTTTGCTATGTGGCTCATCCTGCTAAAAACAACCTAAATGATCATAGTTATCTTGCTAATCAAGAGAATCGTTTACTCCATAGATTTCCATTGTAAGTGCATAACTGTCAATGCATTTTTTTGCACTTAAACCAGAACATTTTCTTACAGCATGCAGATTCTCTGAATTGAAACCCATGATTCTGGCATTGTTATCATCATGCTTACCTGGTAGGAGTTGGGCCAAAAGGTACTGATGGCGAGTTCAGCTTTCACCCAGCCTTCCGTGACGGGTGCTGAGGCATTCCAGATGGGATTCCCCTGTGGTCCACCGTCCACTTTTATATAGACATTGAGGGTTCCAGGACTTGTCCCATCCCGGCTGGACAAGGAGTAGTGGAAGTCTATGCAGTGGGTGTCATTCTCTTTTAGCGTGGGCAGAAGCAGGTGGGCCTTCTGACCTGATGCACGACCTGAAGCATTCACCATCATGAAGGAACCTAGAAGAGGAAAACATCATTTACAATAGGTCAATCAATCAACTGGAGGCTTAGCTACACTTTATTAGAAGGAATTGGAAGTAATACAACATACGGAAATTAGGATAGTAAAAAAAGGTATGGAAACATATAGAAATAATGAATAGAATAGAATAGAATAGAATAGAATAGAATAGAATAGAATAGAATAGAATAGAATAGACATACTGAAATATTATAAAATTTGCTTTTATAAATAAATAAAATATATATATATAATAATGTGTTAGCTCAATCAACAATAGAATATTTACTCACAGTAATGTTCATAGATGAGGATGTATAGAATAGAATAGAACAGAATAGAATTCTGTTTATCACTTTCACTCATTCAACATCAATCAGTCAACTACAAGTTATCATTTCCTTTTAGTGATGTCCCTCTTGAAAAAAAAATTACAAATTAGATAAATGTAGTATGTTGAAATGAATATGAAAAATAATCAATTTTCCAAATAAAAATATATAATATAAAAATATGTTCCAGAACAGAATATTTCCACATAGCAATGGTTATAAACGAGGATGTCTTTATTTTGAAGTAGTCTGCAGTACAACGGAATAGAACAGAACAGAACAGAATAGAACAATTCACCACATTCAACTGGAAATGTAGCAGCTGCAACAAAGCCACAAGTGAACTGAAGTGTTTCTTATTGATTCTTGGGGCCAATCTTTTAAAGAATCATTCAAAAAGACTGAAGACTGAACTGATTCAGTCACACAAATTGTTTACTGAATCAACTCACAGATTTGTTTTAAATAAATAGTACATTACAATAAACATGCTAAAATATTATAATATGGGTTGCTTTTTCCTTTAACTCCAAAACTGTCATCAAAAAACATCACATCAAAACATCAGATAAAACTGATATTTAAAAAAAATAATAAAAAAGCCCAATCCACAGTAGAATATTTACTCACAATAATGTTCATAGATGAGGATGAATAGAATAGAATAGAATAGAATAGAAAAGAATACTTCTTGAAAAATGACAAATAAGTTGATATATAAATATAGTATGTTGAAATAAATAAAAAAAATAATAATCAGTTTTCCAAATAAAAATATATAATATAAAAATGTGTTCCAGAACAGAATATTTCCACATAGCATTGGTTATAAACAAGGATGTCTTGATGTTGAAGTAGTCTGCACTGCAGTACAACAGAATAGAACAGAATAGAATAGACCTCGTAAAAGAATGCTTATTGAGCAGAATGTTTTGATGTACAGTATCTTATACTCTTTTCCCACACTGAAGGCTACACTGTCATTGTCATTTTACACGACACAATCATGTTCATGGTCTTTTGTGCCTTTGTAAGCAGAACACATCACATAACTGAGTAACTGGGTAACTGCCTGCTATAAAACCACCCTGAAACTGTAAGTGCTGAGGCACTATTTATGAAATGATTCTGCGGACAACTTTACATCCATTTTACTCCAATTTTATGAGACAATATGTCATCTTACAGCCTTATGTGTAGTTTTGTCACTACCAACAGCGGCACTGCATTAGAAAGAAGAAAGAGCACAGGGCTTCAGAGAATACAAAAAAAAAACATGATTTTTCTTGAAAAAAAAAGGGACAATAATTCACCTTCCTCAGGGAAAAGCATTTAGTTAAGCTAAAGACCCAAAGGTAGCATTTTTTTTGATAGGCTAAATTATAGTAATTCATTCCAAGTTCTTTAAAAAAAAAAAAAAAAAAAATCCCACAAAAGAGTTCAACTCGTTCATTTCAGGTAAAAGGTTTTAGCCTTAACAAAGGTGAAAGCCAGGTTATCAGTCAAAACCCCGGCTATTCAATAGTGTTTTAACAGCAATTATAGTGCTGGCTTGTTCATGATTTGGTGACTGAAAGACCTTTGAAATATTTCTGAAGCCGTGTGCATATCCAGATCCCTTCACTAGGGACTATTCTAAGCTGTGACATGCAAAAAATATACAGTACGTTGCTTGAAAAATGTTATTTCAAACAGAACTTCTGAAAGCCCCCCAATGCAGAACCAGGCTTTTTGGATCCATATGGCATACTTGCGTCAAGCGATGTGCATATGTTAAGGGCTAGGTTAAAACATCACATACGTAGGTCAAAATCAGTCCCAATTTTTTTCGACACCTTTCTGCCTGGCTGTGCTAAATCACATACGTAATTTGCCAGGTGGGCAGAGGAAGCCATTGCCATAACACCCCATTCATCACAAGTATTATCTAAGACATGACCACAAGACCTGAGCGCATCGCATCTATCAATCAACACAACCTTGAGCCCTGGGATGAGGCCAATCAATTCCGCACACTGATCCAATCTAGCGAATGCCCCCTAAACAGCAGGCTGGTAGTGAACTCGCCTGATTGCATTTCATATTCAACCCTCTCGGCCCACGTGCATTTTCCATCAGGTATTCCGAGCAGACATCTATATATTCCCTACCGTTGATGATTGCCAATATATATGTTCAGGCAAAGCGAGGCCTTTGAACTGAGAGGTAATTTAGAGTGAACCTACAAGCAGGCAATCAGCCCTACCACCACGGTCAATACGAGTGTCCTCAATCACACCATCAGCCACTTCAGTAGACTACACTGTCTTAAGCTGAGCTAATGTGAAATCGGATGTAATGGTTCTATGATAAATTCCAGGTGGACTGCTGGATGCACAAAACATTCTTGACAAATCGGCCCGCATGAGCATAACAACACTACAAACACGCCTGTGATTGGCACAATTTTGCGGTGGGACTTTGCACAAGAATTTTAAATGGAAATTAATGTTTACATCACGAAGAATGCGATGCCGCCTCAGCTCTTGCTGGAAAACGGATTAAAAACACGTAGCGTCCAAATTGCTTCAGTGATATTACCAGATTTCAATTACCTCTTGGAGTCCCAATGCATTGAAGGTTCTTACATTTCATGTATTAATGAGTTCTGGGATGAATCAAAATATTATTAAAAGTCATTTTTTGAATATTCTGAGAAATACCTGAGCATGATATACAACTTGTTATGCACATTCTCAAGGGCAATGCTATTTGGATGATAATTCTTTTTCCTGCAACTGTAGGTGCAGATAAACACAAATCAATCTCGATGAAGATTTCTCTCAATGCTTACTGCAGAATGAAACTGGCTTCTGGAGTAAAACGCAGCACTTGGCGATCTCCTTTACTAAAATCAATAGCAATATGAGAGTCGTTCTCAGCTATCAGCAAACGTGCCGTCAACAAAATAGAGTCCTCACAGAATCACAGCTACGCTATTGGTGATTTAATGTTGTTCACATCAACCAATAACCAGTACGTGGTTTTCAAGACCAACGTCGAGACAGATCCACTACTGTTTTTCTAGGACAGCGCAACAGTCTGTAAAACATCTTCATAGGGGCCACACGAGGCAACCCGATAAGGTATCACTTCAGTGCTGCTTGGTTGACAGCTGTCACCCCTGCGTTAATATGAAGAGATGTTATATGAATTCATTTACGTCTAAACGCCCTTGATTGGAAGATTTATCGGTTCAAACATCTGAGAAGCAGTTTTAGAATGCCGTGCAATTCACATCAATCTTAGATATGCCTGGCCCTTGTGCGGCAATTTCAACTCATTTTCTCGGAGAGGATTCTTCTGCGTGTGGCTGTTAAGTACCGAGAGGACTTGCCGGTGAAAGTCATTATTCCTTCTGAGTATTTCCACTGAGAGCTCTTTGCACTAAATGTCACATTCCCGCCATCATAATATGATCCCCCACATGACAAATAGCAAAAACTCTGCTAGTTGTCACTTTAATATGCAATTATGGCAGGTCCCTGTACTTTGGGCCCTCTGCTGCTCGGTCTGATAAAGTCACGGCATTCCTCATTTCTGCCTGCCAGTTTTATCCTGGGAACAATAAAGCACTTATTTACCATTGAGCCAAGCAAGGGCGGTAATCTGCAACGTACCATGGAAAAGCTAATACGTTGAGAGGAAAAACACAGAGAGGAATAAAAAGGAAGCGAGGAAAGAGCTTCAATAGGTGTGGCAGCATATATCGGAGGCCAGATCGCTTTGAGCTTCTGCTAAAATATTCAGACAGCACAAAAAAAAAACAATAAAAATATATCAACTACCATTCAAAAATTGGGGGTCAGTATGATTAATGCTTTTATTCAGCAAGGCCTCATTAAATTGAAAGTGATAGTAAAGACATTTATAATGTAACAAAAGATTTCTATTTAAAAAAAAAGGCTGTTCTTATGAAAGAATACTAAAAAAAGGTCACATTTCCACAATAATATTAAGCAGCCCAACAGTTTTCAACACTGATAATAATAAAAACTATTTCTTAAGCATCATTAGATTGATTTCATGTGACACTGAAAACTGGAGTAATGGTGCTGAAAATTCAGCTTCTTCCAAAAAAATAAAAAATAAAAAATAAAAAAACCATACCAACCCCAAAGTTTTAAACGGTTGTGTATACATTGAAATATGAGATCAATTAATACTTCATTTTCTAAACGGACACCTTTTATCACTCTTGAGCTCACTGTGTTATTAATTGAGGTCCTGTAGTGTGAATGTGAGAGGGACATTAGCAAAATACAGTCAAAAAGTCACATTATAGGACAAAATTGGCCGATCACCCAGTGAATGAGATAATTCCCACTTATCATGTTCACAACTGATCCGCAAATGACCTGAGAGGGTTAAAATGGTGGAAATGGACAGATTAATTACTAAGTAAACAACTCAGCCACTCGGACATCACACTTTCGGTCACATCCGAATCTAAACAAAGCTAAAATGACTTGTGAAACACGAAATGAGTCAATTTGTAGCGACTTGGTCAGCTTGGTTAAATTAAAAGTGTATCTCCCTGCCAGCAATGTTAATGACATCTGCAATGTGTACAGAGGACTTGTCAAAGAAAAATAAAATTTGGACAAATAAAAGCAACAAAAAATATGAAACAAAAATATTTTTGAAGCATATGAAATAAATAAATAAACTTTTAAAAGACTAAAACATTGACAAATATAGCTGAAATAGTTTTTTAAGTATGTTAAAATAAAGAAGAAAAAATATATAATATTAACTCCTTTTGCCACTGTGTAAACATCAGATGGATCTGGAACAATAATTTACAGAAAACTGAAAATAATTAAATAAATAAATAACAGTTTGCCCTCTCATATCAGAAGTCCACTGTACGGCCCTATTTCAGAGGAAATGGTGATGCTTCAGCTGCAAACATTTAGTTTGGAGCAGCTGCGAGCAAGAGAAGATGCGCGCCTGATTCCCTCCCCCCAACAAAAGGCTGCAGATGGGCCGCCCCTTTATAAACACATACATACTCTTCATAGGTCTCGAGAGTACAGTGGATCTGCGCTGTGGCCCATTTGACACATTTAAGCACAGGAAATTCCCCAAATCCCTCCTCACCTCATAGAGGGTGTATATGTGAAAGTAAGTGTAAAAGGAATGGAATGGATGCTTTTATGGCAGAGAGACAGGACGGGAGACAGTTGGCTACTTCAGCCGGGCCCCATATGTTTGCTGCCCTGGATGTGTAATGGACCTTCATGATATGGCGCTATCCGTGTCCTCTCCTCTCTCCGAAGCCCTCGTTATTACTTCTCAAACACGCACCCACCCATTTTCCATCTCAACCCGAGCAGAAACCGCCTCGCCCTGCTTGTCGCGCCAAATGATACGTGATTGGCGTAGAGTCAACAAGACCCACCGGCTGTGTGCCGCAATTCGTCATGGCCCTTTGAAATGGCGCCAGCCTTTACTTCCGATTCCCTTTTCTCATGGGCCCTCGGTGGGCCTTGTTGCAAACCCTTGAGACTGTGATAATTCGATAAGTGGAAAATCAATAATTGAAGTGTCATTATCAGAGTGAAGACGCCACGCTTGGGCACCTTAATGCAAATCAGTGAATCGGCCGATGGCAAATCCAATAGATACAACTTCATCTGTGGTTAAGGATTCCAGCTCACGCTTTCTGCTTCACTAGACTTCCATTTGCTGATTGGCTACAGAAGAACTGATGTTGATACAGGGACTATTTAAATCAAGGGTAAATACATATGCAAATAGGGAGCCTGCCAATTGCTTTTTAACAGAACAGATAGCTAATTAGTATTACACAATAAGGATGTGTTTTGCAAACATAATATATAGTGGCAGTATTTAGAAGTATTTAGATTCTTAAAGAGATAGTTCACCTATAAATTCAAATTCTGTCATCATTTATTCACCCTCATGCTTTCCGAGTTTCTTTCTTTGGTGGAGGAATGTTGATATCTGAATAACATTTGACCCCATTGACTTTCACTGCATGGGGAAAAAAAAACTGATACAAAAAAATCTCCTTTTCTTGTGTGCTTTGCAGAAGAAAGATAGATATGGTGAAAAAATGATGACAGAATTTTTAATTTGAGGCGAATTATCCCTTTAAGCTACATTAAAAAATTTAAGTAAATGCATTTGAAAACAAAATAATCAAAAAAAAATATCTAAACAAGTGGCATCTGAAGAAAAGGCCATTCAGTTTTAAAAACTGGTTAAAAGCTGTGATTTTTAGTAAATATATGAAATCACAATAAACTATGTACATGAGAAACTTGAAACTTGATTAACTGCTTAAGCTGTCTTTCTTTATAATAAATGTCACTTGGTTTGTGCCATAAGACAATGACATTTATACATTTTTAAGTACTTCCAGATAATTTCTGTAGCTACTGTGCTACAAGAATGCTGGTCCAATTTGTTATGTTTGTGTTTATTGGCTTTCTGAAACTGGGCATCTTGGCATTTGAATTATGGTTATTTGAAATTCTGAAACCTGCATTTCAGAACGGGTTTTAAAAGGAAAAAGGATTCCTCTGTTTCTTATTCTTATTTATTTATTTTTGTGTGTGTGTGTGTGTGTGTGTGTGTGTGTGTGTGTGTGTGTGTTCATTTTGGAACAAAGGATGGCCTTTTATCAGTTCCTAGTAAAGTCTGCCTCAGTGGCCGAGTAGTTGAATTAGACTCAGGTTGTCTCAAATTGATCGTATTCTGGCTATTTATTATTAGCATCTAAAAGGAAAGGACTGAAAAGATCCAAAGGCGGTCAAATTGCCTGGGGAGATCATAGCTAGCCTAACAAGGGAGAGGAAGAAGAAATACAACAGGGAGAAAGATAAAGGGAGATGCAAAAGAGTCCAATGACATCTAAAAATACATCTTAAACAGATACACATCTCCATGTCTGGAAAAGATTCATATTTTCAGTGAAACAGTCCGGATGACAGAATGCGCAATAATGAATCTCAATTGACAGACTGCAGATATGCGTATGAAAGTGGAACCATCTAAAATGATAAAGGAACTGTCTAAAAATGGTGCAGTTTTGTCAGTATTTTCTGAAGCTGAGAAAGCCAATTTAAACTCAAGCTCCATTTACCCTCAAGTAACAAGTAAATTTAGCTCTAGGTGAACAGATTTGTGTCAAATTAAAGAGTTGTGTTGGGACAGAAAACGTGCTTGCTCCAAATTCACAGTCACCCTGGCCCACCTATTGCCGGCCCACGTCCAGGTTCATGACAGGAACAGGTGGCCGAGAAGAGGGGCACGACAGCGGCGCCCTGCTGGAAGCGTGCGACGAGGCGAACTTGATGCTTATTGCACCTTGTCACACAGCCATAAATCTAGTATCACTTCTCTTTTTGCTGAGACCGGTCTTTCCCGTGAATGGACCAGGTGTATGAGTTCTATGTGTGCTATGACAAAGCTGGAGCACCACAAAAGGAGAGCATATTTAGAAGTGGGTGATAAAAAAAAAAATAAAAAAGTAAATTGCTAGCAATCGTGATACTGGTAGAAAGTGACTTTTAAAACAACTGACCAAATCAACCATTGCAATATTGTAGCATTAACCTCTGCGAGGTTCCGTCCCCTTAATTACTGTTGCTACAAAGCTTTCCTAACTGTGCAAATAAAGTAAATAACTTTTAATTATTAAATAATATTTTATTGCATTTTTGTAATACATTTTTTATACTGTATCTAGTAATAATCTAGATAGATCAATTTAAAGGAAATAAATTAATTTAACTGTAACAAAAACTTTGAATGTTGGTTTTTCTGAAAGTCTGAAAGACCTTAGAGAGAGAACGACAGAACAACAGAACAATAAATAGAATAATAGACAGAATGAAAGAATGATAGACATATATAGACAGATAGACAGATAGACAGACAGACAGACAGATAGACAGATAGACAGATAGATAGATAGATAGATAGACAGACAGACAGAGACAGATAATAAACATTGTCATCAAGCTAATTTGTGATATAAATGTTTGCTTATAACATCTACCGCTAATCACTGCGCTACACATCTTGACCTACAGAGATTTGTCCTGCCAGTGTTTGGTAGAGATATCCTGGCTTCTGTAACTGTTATGGTGGGCAGAAGTCCGTAGCTGCTTAAGTAGTCCCTGTTACTGCTCCCTTGAGAGCAATTGGACACTTTCTCCTGTGCTGCTGCTATAAAATATTTCCCGCTGAACTCTTCAACCTCACAGAGGGAAGTGCATTCCCAGGCCCTTGAGAGCGAGCCACGAGCGATTTTGTAAGCCGGTTATTTGAGGTTGTCCGTATGCTTTCACACAGGGATGGCCGCTGAAAGCCAAGCTGAAACACTCAAATCCCAGCGACAGACAAGACATTCACAGATAACAATCAGAATGGATCCACCCTTGGTCAAAATGAAAACAGAAGCTGCACTCCTAAAGTTGGAAATTAGACGTGTCCGATGTAACTCCACAGGGGATTCCTGGAGAATATTCTGAAGGGCGTCAAAGCAGCGGGAAGAAATGCAGGAGGAAGATCAGAGAGAATGACAAAGGACAAGGAAATATTGAGGAAAAGAGAGAGAGGAAGTATAGAAGAAGCCCAAGTGCATGTCTAGATAAGGAAATGGCCATCTTCCTTCTTTCTAAGGAATATTCCACGTCATTTACATCTTAATGTTGTCTATAACAGTATCCTGTGACCATTTTGACTTGTCAATCAGTTTGTAGAAATAAATGGAAAGTGTGTTTACAGAAACCATTGTACAGTAAGCCTTTCAGAAACATGAGAAGAATTTTCTATTTCAATCATTGGTTAAAAAAAAAAAAAAAAAGAAAGTAAAATGGCCTACTGAACAACTCCAAATGTTGTATGTGTATTACTGCGGACATATTCTTTTTTTATTTTTAACAAATTCAAGGGCGAGTCAAAATCATTTTTGTGGTAATCAAACATTTATTATCAGTAATTAATTTATTTCATTTTCATTTATTTCAATACTAATGAAAAAAAAAACATTTTAATTTAAGAATTTATTAAATAAAAAAAACATTTAAAAATAAATTAAAATAAATAATAAAATATTAAATAAAAATAATTAAATTTAATAAAAAGTAAACAAATAATATTAAACTAAATTTTCAAAAATAATATCAAACAAAAATGAATGTAGTCAACTTAATTTTTTTATAGCGCTTTATATAATAGAGATTGTTTCACTGCAGCTTTACGGTATTAAACAGAAAAGAGTCAATTAGGCAAATTTTAAAAAATAAGGCAATCCATAATTCTGCTATAAAGCAGCTGTAGAAACACAATAGTGTCATTATTCAGCTCCAGTCAGTTTAGTGTTGGTTTAATATTAATTCAATTTAAATTCATTTTATTTTATTTATTTTAAAAATCAAATCCTTTGATATGTATACATTCTCAAAGGTGAAAAGAAAGTTGACCTATAGTCTGTTGCAGAGATGGAGCTAGTGCTCATTTAGTGAATAAAAGCATAAATAAGAGCCAGAAAACAAAGGGAAAGAAAAATTCTCTTTCCTAAAGCGTGGCATCATGATTACTTAGAAGAGTGTATTAGTCAGTGAAAAGGAAGTACACTTGGCAGGAATCAGGGTGTATGGCATAGGGGATAATGACCTACAACTGGAACATCGCCCAGCGCTCTGTTCTGCTTCAGTGGTGGCATGGAGAGCATCACGAGCCTGGGGTTTACAGCACTTCAGGACACATACACACACACACACACTCATGATACAATGGTTCAACTGGAACCTTACACTTCGTTGGACACGCTGCATCATGAAACCGAGAAGAGCTAAAAACATGATGTGTAGTGATATTGATCCAGACATGCCTGCACACACACTCTTCACACATCTCTTTAATAGCCTCTCTGCCTCCCTCACACACATACACACGTGTCCTTTATTAATGTCTGCAGATACACTCCGTGGTGTAAACATCAACAAAGCACTAACTTTTTGCTGGCTGCTGTGTGTTGGATGTGCCTGGGATCATCTACTAATGATGAGGTCACAGACACCAACACAATAAAAACTTCAGCTGAGAAACTCTGGTATGGACAACTGAACACAGCAGCCCAAAATATCATTTTAATGCTCGGAGGTTGCTTTTTCGTGTCTCAGGAGATTTTAAGACATGTTTTAAAGATGTTTATTTTGGTCTTGAAAGTTCACATTGATCATATTGAGATTTCTTAATACAGAACTTTGTATTTTAGCAAATCTGAGCACAGATTGAGACATTGTTGAGAAAATCATGTGAAACACCTGAGAAGCATCCCTCTATTGAACATCACTCCTTCTAATCTCAATGCTGTCTAGGACAAACAAATAATAAATAAAACTCACTTGAGATTCTTCTTTCCTAGTACTGCAATGGGAAAAAGAAAAGAGCTTGTACAGGGGAAGAAAAAAAAAAACCTATTCACAGCATGTGGTTTGTTTTTTCACTAAAATTAGACATCAAAAAATTATTACAACTGAAAGAGATTGAGACAGAAGCAAGGTTTTGGTTATTTGCCATCACATTAGCTAATTTTAGATTGTGACAGAACAAATAGGACAAAAGGGAAAAAAAGGAGGCAGGCCTTTCATACCAGAGGCTATCTATCATTAAAAACCCTACTGGGTATAAAAATATCCCTGAGCAACAAAACTGTCATTGGTCCTGTAGGCTTGTCATTTATCAAACTCTGGCCAATTGTTGTGAGGCCAGGAGGGAAAATGGGAATTCTGGGAGACATTTATCCTGTTTTAGGGTAGGATGCTGTTTTTGTCTCTTTCTTTCTTCTTCCTCTGGTTTGATGTTAGTGATTTCTCTTCACAGGTATCTAGAGTGAGAATCATAAACCCGAGGGAAAATATGACACCAGCAGAATTTACGCTATCTTTCAGCGGCTCTCGCATTTTCTAGCCTGAGAAAAGAACAATAGTAGAGGTCGAAGGCAATGACAGGAGCGTTACATTCAAAAGTTTAGCAGGTTACATTACTGTGTTACTCCTAAAAGAGAGTAGATACAGTAGCTTCGGTAATGGGACCAATCTAGTTTCACTTGCGATTGCTGATTTGGTGTTAGATGCACTGGATTGCCCTACATGGCTACAACTTTTCATTTAGCAGACGCTTTTATCCATTATATTTTACAAAAGAAGAGCATCACAAGCAATCTGTCATAAGAGCCAACAATAGTTGCACTACACAAGTTAAATCAACAGAACAGTAAAAAAAATAAATAATAATAATTAAAAAAAGTTACTTATTTGAGAAAGTAACCACTGTGTAATCAGGGTCAAAAATGTGGCTCGGCCAGCTGGTAAAATGCATCATTCATGTATTGTTTGCTTACAAATATTAAAGAGAAAATTACAAAAATTTCACAATTACAAAAATGTGACACTACCATTTAAAAGTTTAAGGTCAGTTAGTTTTTTGTTTTGTTTTTTTAAAAGAATGCATTAAACTGATCAAAAGTGACAGTTAAGGCATTTACATTACAATAATATTGTGTATAGTTCAATTCAATATTACAATAATATTGTGTATATATATATAAAATAGCTATTTCAAAAAATGCTTTTATTCATCAAAGAATCCTGAAAGAACATATCACGGTTTCTAAAAAGATTTTAAGCAACACAACTGCTTTTCATAGTAATAAGAAATGTTGAACAACAGTTCATTTAAGCGGTAATAATATTCCAGAACATTGTAGTTTTTACCATATTTTTGATCAAATATGCATTCTTAGTAAGCATAAGAGACTTAAAAAAAATTCTAAAAAATTAATGGTCCCCAAACATTTGAATGGTACATATAAGGAAATAATATAAAATATATTTTCAAGCCTGCTGAAGACTATTTATGGCCAGTACTTTTTTTTTCAATTCACCTGCCACCTGACAATTTAAATTCCAGAAGAGAATATTGTTTCCAGCAGTTTATAACTTGAAATGTTTCCCAACACTGATCTAAAGATTTGCAGGTAAAAGTGTGGAAACACACATGATTTATATCACAAAAGGAAATCACAAATGAAAGGCATAATTTACATGTTTTCTCTTTTCTCTGGCACATTTCTGCATTTTTACTTTTGCTCTAGCTGATTCTTGAAATGTGGCGTTTGGTTCTTATGATAAATTGCTCGTGATGTTCCTCATTTGTAAGTCGCTTTGGATAAGAGTGTCTGCTGAATGACTAAATGTAAATGATTTATGTGTGTACAGTGGATACCTGAAGCCTAATCGTGAGATACATTTCCTCCTGCCATCCATATTGCCCCTGCCATTTCCCTTCAAAACTCAAAACTCGAGGCTTGATGCAAAATTTCCACCATCACATAATTAAAAGAGCTTTCAGGGGTCAATACAGGTGTCTTCAGAGCTGAAGGGAAAACAGCGGGCACCTGTCCAAAGGTAACATTTAGTGTGCATTAGCCTGTCCAGATGATTTCCATCAAACACATGCACGACGGCACACAGATTCACTCTTATATACATATAACTCACGCAAGACAGCATGCTATGTGTAGTTAACACTGGGCCTTGTGCACTAATCCATAAGCGATCAAATCATGACCATAATTAGCTAATGGCTCCAGCAGGCATCTCTCATGAAGAATGCATGTAACCACGACTCTAATGACATTCTGTCAGGGAGCTCGGAGGAACGGAGAGCGAGAGAAGGTGCAAGATACACTCACACATTGAGATAAATCACCTGTCTGCTTTAAACAAATGCACAGGCGTAATAAATATCAATATTGCAGATTTATGTTCTTCAGACATAATTAGATCTTGAACAGTGATGTAATTCTCTGCAAACACACATTATTTTGTTCTTTACTGACTCTTGAGGATGAAAGCACTTTCATTTTCTCTCTTCTGCTCGCATAAACACAAAAACATATAATCGGTGATTAAATTTAGGAGGAAAGTGGTCTGAATACAATTTTAATCTCAACAACATCTTGATGTGTTCAGTGGTACATGATGGTTTGTTAAAAATCAAATGAATAACAGAAAGACAATTTTGTTGTTCTGAACTAAATCTATTAGAAATCCTGTTTGTTAATTAAAATAAAGCTGGAATCAAATAAAATGTAAATATTAGATGAAAACCTTAACTTACTAGAAAATTAGAAATGTACTAAAATTACTAAAACTGAAATCTAAATAAATTAAAGGAAATAGAAATATAAAAAACAAAATAAAATATTACATAAGCACATATCTAAACAAACTAAAATTAAAATATGAACTGAAAATATCAATAAATACTGCAATAGTATGTAAATAATACAAAAATAACACTGCAGAGACATTCAGGCTTAACATCAACATATACGTCATTCACAACCTACTTCTGTAAAGGGTTTCAAAAGCAGATGCTGTGGTGGTTCAGGAAAAGTCCTTTGTAATCTATTTAACACTCACAAAGTCCTGACCTATACCACTTTTTTTTCCAGTTGAGCATCTATTTTTATTTAGAAATCAAACTACAGAACTCAAATGTATTGTGAATGCCATTTCATATTGACATGGTTTCCAGACCGCTGTAACTTGAACTTGGTGGAACAAGCAAAAAAGACCACGGACAAAAAGATGTACTTCTCTCACTCTTATCAAACATTTTTGTCTCTCAGGTTAGCCAGACACACTCTCAGACTCATCCTTTTCAACACTTAGGAGATTTGAGGATTGGGCTGACAGGGGAAGATGAAAAAAGAGGGACAGCCAGCCCTTAGCGAAAAGGTGTGGTGGTATTATAAAAAAACACCTTTTCCACATCCCCTGGATTTGACATGGTGGAGATAGAAGTAATAAGCACTCACTCACACTCTCTCTCTCTATCACTATAACCATCAGAGCGGGAATGAGAAAGAGAAAAGAGAGGAATTCGGTTGTATTTGTAAAAACTAGGTCAAATGACACTTTATCTTTCATAGAGGGGAGGAAAGAGAATGGAAGTGATAGGGAAGTACTGACAGACCACATGTGGCTTTATAGGAAGTCTTGAGGACCAATGAAATGCCTTCTTGCAGTAGATATACTGCACTTATAATCCACGAGGGCCTCCATTTACTAAGGAAATCAAAGGAAACTGAAAATAACAACTGTTTCTAGACCAATTTTTCTTGTGCACCACCAAAACCATTCCAAATCTTTGGGTATTCTCAGATTTTATTAAATTTTTTAAATATATTTTTCACATTTTTTGATGCAGTATTCAAACCAGAAGGTTTTCTAGTTAATAAAACAAAGTCACAGTTAATTCCACATGCAAAATTCTTCAAAATTCGAAGCTGAACCTCCAAAGATAACAGGGCCTTTACATAATCTGCCAAATCAAAATAAAAAAAAAAGGTCACTTAAAGACGGGAAAAAAAAACATTGATGTAGAAACAATTTCAGAATTTCACGAATAATTAGAAAGAAACAGCAAGTAATATGTTTAATTAAACGTAAGAATTTTAAGTAGAAAGACTGATATAATATTTTCTTGTAAAAACTTAAAAAGTAAGCAGTAGAACCAGTTATTATATTTTGATTATACAATATTACACCAAGGCAGGCTAAAAACTGCAATAGGGTAAATATATGAACATTGGATTTTTAAATGTTTGCTAAATCCCAAAGAGAAGTGTTCATTTAAGATCTGAGACATATAGTCATTTTCTGCAAAATATTAAAGATGACATCTCAGTTTATCCCCGAAGGCTGCAAGCCTCCCAAACGCAGGCATTCCCGTGAAACGGGAATGATTCAAAGCACGCCAAGGCAGTTGACCTTACACTCACACAATACAACAAATGTGGGAAACAGAGAGAGAGAGCGAGAGATAGAGAGAGGTAAGAAAATAATGGGGGAGAAAGCAGATGCATAATTGTCCCCAAGGTAGCAGCAAAAGTGAAATCTATTGTTGGTTTGGAAAAAGAAAAGGTCAGTGCTTTCAGAGGGCCTATTCAATATCGCACATACGTCCAAGCCTGGTGGTTTTGGACGGCCACTCCTGAATCAAGCTTTCAGATGAGCCTTCATTGCTCCCTGAGGGTTGGAAAGAAACGCTCCGTCAACAAAGGCCACGCTGGGGTCTGATTGCAAGGAGGACAAAAAGAGCATTCAGCTGGAACCACCATATTATATCTGCTGATAAGCAACGGTTACAGTCTAAATACACACATGTGAACCAACACACACAGAAGATAACAGGGCTGGCTAACAAAACGGTAAAGCAGAACAAAGACTTACGACAAATGACTTGTAGCAACTAAGCAAGCGCTATAGAATGAGGTTTGTGTTGTGTGTCGTGATATACGACGCTGCTGCTGGGTGGGAAAATCAGCAAACAGAAAAAAGCCCACAAAGAACAGAGATCTAAGGGCAAAATAAATGCTCTCTTTTGCTGGAAACACTATTTCTGTGCTTTGAACTCCCATAATGAAGTTGTAATACTATCGGCAAACCTTTCTTGAAGGAGTTGGGAGAAAAATGAGACCGGAGGGTGTCTCTTTCTCTGGCAAAGCATCTGCCGAGTTCGATTGTTTTGTTTGGCCCTCCCAGCTTTCTGTACTACAAGCTCAACTACTCTAGTACACACTCGCACACACAATTTACACATAATAGGCACTTAAAAGCCTTGTGGCCGTTCTATAATGAATAGTCATTAAGCATTACGTTACATGAGGCAGTTAGCGAGACATAACAACAGGTGCAGAACAGGAACAGCCTAATACGCTTAGCAAACATTAAGTATATCTGATGAGATGATGTTGCTTTGAATCCCTGAATATTCCATATTAATGCACCAATTTGGCTTTCAAGCTAATGAATTACAAGAATTGTGATTTTTTTAAAAAAATAATAATAATTTTTAAGCTGTTCGTACAAAAAAATACACTGTCCAGACGATGCTTAAAACACACCATAACAAAAACACACCAATTCACTATCTCAACAAATTAGAATACTTCATAAGACCAATAAAAAAAAAAAAAAAAAAAAAAAAACATTTTTAGTGAATTGTTGGCCTTCTGGAAAGTATGTTCATTTACAGTATATGTACTCAATACTTGGTAGGGGCTCCTTTTGCTTTAATTACTGCCTCAATTCGGCGTGGCATGGAGGTGATCAGTTTGTGGCACTGCTGAGGTGGTATGGAAGCCCAGGTTTCTTTGACAGTCTCTTGTTTCTCATTTTCCTCTCGACAATACCCCATAGATTCTCTATGGGGTTCAGGTTTGGTGAGTTTGCTGGCCAGTCAAGCACACCAACACCATGGTCATTTAACCAACTTTTGGTGCTTTTGGCAGTGTGGGCAGGTGCCAAATACTGCTGGAAAAGGAAATTAGCATCTTTAAAAAGCTGGTCAGCAGAAGGAAGCATGAAGTGCTCCAACATTTCTTGGTAAACGGGTGCAGTGACTTTGGTTTTCAAAAAACACAATGGACCAACACCAGAAGATGACATTGCACCCCAAATCATCACAGACTGTGGAAACTTAACACTGGACTTCAAGCAACTTGGGATATGAGCTTCTCCACCCTTCCTCCAGACTCTAGGACCTTGGTTTCCAAATGAAATACGAAACTTGCTCTCATCTCTCATCATCGGTTCTCTCGGTTGGTTGTGCATCTTTTTCTTCCACACTTTTTCCTTCCTCTCAACTTTCTGTTAACATGCTTGGATACAGCACTCTGTGAACAGCCAGCTTCTTTGGCAATGAATGTTTGTGGCTTACCCTCCTTGTGTAGGGTGTCAATGATTGTCTTCTGGACAACTGTGATTGTGTAGCCTAGTGAACCAAACTGAGAGACCATTTTAAAGGCTCAGGAAACCTTTGCAGGTGTTTTGAGTTGATTAGCTGATTGGCATGTCACCATATTCTAATTTGTTGAGATAGTGAATTGGTGGGTTTTTGTTAAATGTGAGCCAAAATCATCACAATTAAAAGAACCAAAGACTTAAACTACTTCAGTCTGTGTGCATTGAATTTATTTAATACACGAGTTTCACAATTTGAGATGAATTACTGAAATAAATGAACTTTTCCACAACATTCTAATTTATTGAGATGCACCTGTAATAGCAAAATATACGGCATCACATTATTCAAAAGAATAAAATAAAAATAATAATTTTTAACTTTTTTAATATTAAATTTTACATTAAGAATTTTTTTAAACATTTTTTGACATTTATTTTTTTAAGATGTAATCACATAATGCGGCAATGTAAAATTGGAAATTTCCCTTCACCACAATGCATCCACACAATTTTCATAACATTAGATTTTCATTAGTGTAATACGGTGATATTTGACTGTATTACAGTAAAAAAATTGTTTATTTTTTATTTAATCAACATAAGGGCACCATGGCAAACAATACCATGAATTATAAATGCTTAGTGCTTTTTTTTTTTTTTTTTTGAATTACAGTAATGATAACTCAGTTAGGAAATAAGATTAATAATACCATGACAATAATTTAAAATGTAATCTTAATTGTTCTGAATTATTTCTTTCTTATGATTTTTGTCATGATTTATGACGCATTTTATTACTATTACTATTATAATAAATTATAATAACACAATATTTTGTGTTATAAATTGTAAAAGCACAATTCATATTTAAATTTTAATTTAAAATGAAAAATTAAAAAAAATTAATAATAATAATAATAATTATAATAATAATAATGTGAAAATAATTTCAATGCAGCCTTAATGGTTCCACAAATTACACAATTTAACCTCTTGTTTCTTTCTTTTGATTTTTGGGGTTCTATATGTCCCAGACATGTTCTTGAGAACACACAATATCAGGGATACAAGATCATCATAGGTACTGTGGCTAAATCACAATCTGAGCAAGGTACAAATTTTCTGAAAAATGGGTCGCTAACTAAAACTTCCTAAGATCACCGATAAGGCCTTTGCCAGATACTGCACCCAAACTTTGTTGGCAGAGAGACTGAGGTAACGTCACTTTAGCTCAAGGATCAGTATGGATCTGCTGGGTTCAACTGTTCAGAGTCGAAGCTCTCTTGCGGTATTTAATTTCAGCTGTAAAGTGGCCCTCTCATCGCCCGGAGCTCTGCTGTCTGCTTCACAATCTGTGGAAAGAGACAGCAGAACATCTCTGCTCTCTCTCATTCTCTCTCGTTTTTTATTCCCGCTCTCATTAAGCATGCCTCGCAGTGCCTCATATGTCACCCTGCATTTATTAAGTCACCATCAAATTAATTATGCCCTTCTCTCTGCCAGCCCAATGTAATCTTTCTGGTCACATTATTTCAGATTAAACTATTCCAGTGAAGAAATGGCTCCCATGAATGAAATTTGGTGGAACATAAGGTGCATTGTCTCATAAAATCATTTCAAACAGATGTAATGTGAAGAGAGTTAACTGATTTGGTGAGGACAATTTGCTGAATTGTGATAGTATGCTTACGAACACGAGGCGAAAAATCAAAACAGATGTTTGGAAGAGAGATTTAAAGGGACAGTTCACCCAAAAATGAAAATGCTTTCACTAATTACTCACCCTTATACCCAAATGACTCTCTTCCATGAAACTACCCTTTGTACCCTGTTCCTTTACAAACAAGAAGAAAAGAGCAAACTAAAGATTAATTGATAGTTTTCACGTGACGTCACACCCTGAACGCCCACCTGGAGGGCAAAACGAAGCTTTGCTCCACTGACCGCCAGTTATTTTTACGCAGTTTGCTTTAAGTAGTAATGTAGTAAAACGCAGGTATTAAAAGGCGAAACTCAGTAAACACCTTATTGATGATGTCTATTTTGTACAGGCAAGCAGATGAAGCCAGAATATAAAGGCAATGTGCAAAGTTTCACGTTAAATGGTTTCCCATAGAAAACCATTATAAGGAAAACACTGAACCATTAAGCGGATTGCGTTCATATTCTGGCCTCATCTGCTAGCTTATGTAAACAATGCATCATTAATATAGAGAATATTACTGTTTTAAATATATTAAGGCACTTTAAGTGTTTTTACAATGTTTTGTCCCACTGTTTTATGATTGAAATTTTGCCGCGGGTGCTTAATATGGATTGCAAATGGCCAAAACTTGCATTTTGTTCACATACCTTTGTTTTATTCTTTTGAGAGTTGATCTAAACATTTGCGGCTGTGAAACGGATGGAAAGTTCTATGGATGTTTTGCCCTCCAGGTCTTTGAGTCGGTCACATGACTGAAAACTATGAATAGGAACTCACAGAGACTTAAAGGGATAGTTCTCAACCCTGAATGATTTTCCTTCTCCTGTTGAACAGAAAAGAATATTTTTTTAAAGAGTGTGTAACCAAACAGTTACTGGTTCCCACTGACTTCTATAGAAGAAATACTATGGGAGTCAATGGGGACCACCAACATTCTTCAAAATATCTTCTTTTCTGTTCAGCAGAAGAAAAAAACTCATACAGGTTTGGAACAACCTGAAGGTGAGTAAAGAATGACAAAGTTTTCATTTTTGAGTGAACTATCCCTTTAAGACCTTGTCCATGCCTATTAGCTTTGAGGTAATTTATATGCTAGTGTACTCTTAAAAACAAGCTACTTTTCTATTTATTTATTCCAAAATAAAAAATAAAAACACCCGGAAGTCAATCATGGTGCAATATTTCTGAAAGTTAAGAGACCATGTGGCAAAAGCAAAAGTAACACAAACACGTACTAATATAAAACTTTCCATAAAAAATTACAGTGCAGCACAATTTGTTAATTTAATTCAATAATGTTGTGCTACTTTTAAAAGTAATATTACACAGTATTTTGAATAGAAAAATTGAAACTGTCAATGGCAGATGTGTGTGATTCATCACCCATGTGTGCAATACTCTAAATTAGCAAGCCACTGTTTTTGCTTAATTACAATGCAGAATATTTTCCTTTGTTTATTTAAAACACTCATCACTAATAATGAACAACAATTCCCCATCTCTGTGATTAAATCTAGTTTACATCATCTTGATAAATTTTAATGATGTGTATAGCAATTTTAATATCTTGCTTAACAAATGCACATGCAAACCGTCTAAAATTGTAGTACAAAAGGGAAACTGATTCATAGGCCTGTCTGCTCTCTCAAATGATTTGCATTCAGTTCTTTCTGATTGCAAACCTTTAAACCTCTTATAAGAACTTCAGCAGTTCCACAATTTTTGACCAATGAATTCCTGTGAAATGAATTTCCAGTCATTTATTTAGAGGACAATTTCTAGACAACTAAATATGTGAGCATTAGTAGAAAAAAACCCCCAGCTTATTGACTATTGAAATTGCAATTTCTTTCGGTGGCTTTTATAGGCCTGGAAATCACAAATTTAAAATATCCCTGAAATATGCTGGTTTTACACAACTTTCTTCATGACTTTTCCATTTTGAGTAACCTTTATATCTCTGAAATTAACTTCTGGGTTTCCATATCTTGATTAATAAACTTATGTGACTTTTCCAGTCAATTATGAGCACTGGATGAGGATTTTAACCACAGTTTTTTATAATTTTGTAAAAAGACTGCATTTACAAAAAGAACATAAATGGGAAAGCCTATAGTGACTACACAATTTCCATGATTTTTTAAATTTTCATTATATATAATATAACATTTACTACAATAATTTTCTAGGCTTATAAACCACTGTTTTAATTACAGGGTTTCCATTATTTCCTTCTTTAAATTTAAATTTCCTTTTTTTTATGCTGCCCTGTGTGTACATAGATATTATATGTCTGTAGAACTCCCATACAGCATCTTCATTCACTGAAAATACTCCACCTGCCTTCATAAGATTGAATGACCTATGTGATGCATTATGGTATGATTAGCAGTTTTTTTAAGTCCTGACAGACCTTGCAGTGCATGCTATTCTCAAAGTACGATCAAGGCCTCTGATTTGTTCTTACTGAGGCAGCGCTGCATAAAGCTTATTCTCACCATGAAGAAAGCTACCAACTCTGCGTTTCTCTCTGGGGCAACATTGCTCCTGACAGCAATGGTTTTTAAATGCTCTGCCGGTCGAACAATGGCATTGACTTATGGTTATCCATCCCTGGTTCCTCTATGTGAACAAGGGAAAAGGCGACCACACAACCACGCACTGCTCAAGGTCATAACCAGACAACAAACTTCTGTCCTCCGTTACGAGTGATGGATAACACAAACTCCTTCATCCCGACACAGAAATGATCAGAAAATTGTATTATCCGAGCACAGAGATAAAAGGATTACTAAACAGAGGAGATGAGAATGTGAGCGATACGAGGACAATGAAAAATGGGCGTATTGAGGGATAAGGGGAGGATGGAAAGACGAAGCATTTCACATTCCGAGATGCTGTACGAGGGGAAAGACACTGCGTGTTCCTGACAGGCGATCACAGGGCCTTCAAGTCTGTATGTCTGTCAAATTCAACGGCACAGAGACACACACGCACAAACTTTTAACGTTGCAATGTAGGGGTGGGCGATATGGCAAAAATATCATATCAAGATTTTTTTTTTTGAAATATCACGATTCGTGATTTTATCATGATTCTTTGTCATGTTGGTTTTACTATTTTGCAAGTTCTCTGAGCAGTACAGCCAAACTAATTTCCCTATTGTAAAAAAAAAAAAAAGCCTTTCAAGGTAACAAAATATAAAAAAGAATGGCGAATATTTAGGGCAAATTGGGTGAATATAAAATATATAAAAATATAAAAATGTATTATAAAATTATCATTATTGAAAATAATAATATTATTATATTATTATATAATAATATTATTATATTATTATTATTGAAAATGTTATTATCTTATTATTTTATCTTTGTTATTAAAAAATAAGAACAAAGATACACATTACAAATACACATAATTTACAAATAAAACAAACAGTGCTTTATTTTCAGGTACAATAGGTATATTTAGCATTCAAGAAAATTAATGAACAAATATAAAAATAAAAAATTAAAACTATATAGATTGATTCCTATTAAAGCAACTGTATTAAAAGTTTTTCAGTCAAGAGAATTGAGTGATTTTTCTCTTTGTGTTTTGTTGTTTTATTAACATTAAAGGAATAGTTCACCCAAAAATGAAAATTGTCATCTGTCTGTCAGTTCTGTCATAGTGTTTTATTTTTATACCATCATTTACTCACTCTCAAGTTGTTTTAAACCTGAATGAGTTTCTTTCTTCTGCTGAACATAAATGTTATGTTGAAGAATGTTGGTAACCAAACAGTTGCCGGTCTCCAGTGACTTCCATAGTATATTTCCAACTCTCAAATGTGGACCAGCAACTGTTTGGTTACCCACGTTCTTCAAAATATCTTATTTTGTGTTCAGCACAAAAAAGAAATTAATACAGGTCTGGGAC
Organism: Spinibarbus caldwelli; assembly: GCA_039654775.1. NCBI lineage: Eukaryota > Metazoa > Chordata > Actinopteri > Cypriniformes > Cyprinidae > Spinibarbus > Spinibarbus caldwelli. Next base: position 30,765,106 of record CM077236.1, read on the forward strand.
AACACATTAGTGAGTAAATAATGACAAAAAATTTTTTTTTGGGTGAACTATCCCTTTAATGACAATCGGTAGAATGTTTAGTACTGTCCCTTTAAGACCTGCACGCATCCGTTTTTCTCTCAACTGTTTACTTTCATTTTAGGCATAACCAACTGTGGTTATATGTAAACATTTTGTGTTTTGACCGTATTAGAGCAAAAGATACCTTAGTCCAGTAATTAGGCGCTGTTTGACAGTGTACGCGAGCTTCATGTTTACGCGCTGAGAAAACACGCATATCAGAATGAAATGTTTAAACGGCAAGGCTTTAAAGCAAATAATGTACTTTTGTGTTCGCGAATAAGTGAAGTGTCCCATGAGTGCAACTCTACTGCAGAGTTAACATTTGATGTGAATATATGTCGCATGTACAATAGATTGAGACGGAGGCACCAGAACTGCAGCTGATAGAATCTGCGCTGTAGCACGATGCTACGATATTTCTTCAAAAGCAGATCTTGGAGACATTTTTATCATCCACGATCAAAAATCATCATATCGCACACCCCTACTGCAATGGTTTTAAGTCACACAGAATCTAATGCAAAGGTTTTAGGCGAATTTAGGCTCCCAAGCTTCAAAACACTGAAGGGTGAACAGGTCAATTTGTGATATCAAAATAAAATTAAATCATATCCTAATTTTAAATCATTAATGCAACCACATCATGTCCAATCCAATCCTAAGGGATAAAAGAGTTCACTTACTATAAAAAACATAACGCAAGCTGTTTAAGAAGTCTAAACTTTCTTCATACCTAAAAACAGAAACTAAACTGAATCTATTAAAACTGACATCATAAACCAAAAACATTAGCATATGACCATTCATATTTACACTACCAATCAAATCATGTTTTTTTATAGCACTTTATACAATACAGATTCACAGCTTCACAGTACTAAGGAGGAAAATAACAGAATTAATGATGCAGACTTCTTCAGATATGAGACAAATTCAAATTCTGCTGTAAAGCAGCTCTAAAAAACACAACAGTGTCATTATTCACCTCAAGTCAGTTTAGCGTTGAAAAGCTGTGTAAAAAGTTAATCAATTATGAAAAAATTATTTAATTTAGCTATAAGTAGCTCTACAGAAGAAAACAGCATCATTATTCAGTTCGATTCAGTGTCGTTATCGTTATTCATATCGTTGTTCACCCACTGCCTATTAGGTGATCATAAACTTGGCCTACCCAGTCATGAGGATGGAAAAATGTCTTTTGATGTTTTTAGTTCTAAAAAAAAATTATTCCAACATTATAAGTAGACATGAGGGAGGCAATTTAAATAAAAAAAAACAATAACGCCTAATAGAACCTATTTAAATCCTAAATCACTCTTTGATAAGGAGGGAGACGTGAACAAGCAACCAAACGAAGCAGACGTGGACAAAAAACATTCTGTTTTCCCGCCGAGAACAGATGCATGTTTTTGTCCTGTTAATCACAAGCTCCGATTCCTGACCCAAGCCACTCGGCAGCATTCTGTCCCACCGAGTGAGTGTGAGCGTGTGAGTCTGTAAGTGTGAATGCATCACTGGGAGTGTGTTCATCGAGGCATGTAAACCAGAGCAGAGACATGTAAGTCAGCAGAGAGCCCGAGCGAGGCTTTAATGAAAGCAGCGTGTCAGCGGAAGGCGTGATGAATTCGGGAGACATGGGAGGGGGAGAGGGAAGAAAAAGCAAGAGGGAAGATAGAGGCAGAGGGAGAAGGGAAGAGCAGAGGGCTCTTAGCAGTCGGGTCCCCAGTGTGAGAGCGTGATTCCGGCAGCTCGCGGCAGGAGAATCTTAGAGGCTGTAGCTTTGCTTTATTGGAGCCTGGAAATCAGTAAACAAGACTGATGTGTGTTGGGATAGGATGCTAAACCCACTAACGTACTCTCCATCATCTTTTTCTATCTGTCTTTTTTGTCTATATATATATATATATATATATATATATCACTGTTCGTCACTGTTTTTTTGTAATGTAGCATTATGCATGCATGTTTATAGCCAAGCAATCTAGGGCACTAAATGTTAGCTCTCTCAAATAAAACTTAGGGAAGATTCATTTTAGCGAATCTGTTCACTTGGACAGTTAATTTAAATGCACCAGTTCATTAAAACTGTGAATTATATAATTATATTAATTATAAAATAATATCAATTATATGAATTATGGTGTTCTCTAGTTATATTAGGGGCATTTTGTGAATAAATTGTTCAAATCTGTCGTCTTAATTAGGACTCATTGTTTTTGTGTTAGAAAAACACTGCTCTGATTGCAAAGAAAAGTAAATTAATTCATTAACTTGTAGTGTAACATGACTGTCGTTTACTTGAAATTATGAGCACCTTGAAGCTTCCCCAACGCTGGTTTTTATAAGTTTTTATATGATTAAGTGCATGTGTAAGTGGGTGTACGCAAGTGCTTGCCTAAAGCTCCTTCCCTGTCAATTTCTTTTCAAGTGCAACCTTTTCTGCCCCACTTTCTAATCTTAGAGGAAAGAAATCAGACACACAATCAAGCACTGCTGCCCATGAGGGCCCTCAAATCATCACGAAGAACAAAAAAGATGAAAACGTAAAAATGAAAGGCTAAAAATGCCATTTACCCTCGTCTACCATCTGTAACGTGCACATTTATGCAATGCTGCCCTGACAACCTATAATTCGGAACTCAATTACCATTCCAAAAAGTGCACAGTATGCACAGGGACACCCAAGTGGACACCTGGACAAAATCGTTTGTCATGATTAAATGACAGCTCTTTTGATTGGCTCTGATTTGTTGACAGCTCCGGCCAACCAGAGGAGAGAAATAGTAGGACAAATATCAGACAAACATGAGAAATAGAGGAAGAGAAACAGTGAAAGAACACTAAAATAAGGCCAAGAGCTTTCATCTGTCCATCAAAGTCAGTGCAAACATATCTGTAAATCAACAGCCTCTTTGAGATCATTAGGTCCATACAGATTTCAAAAAGTTTTATAAATCAAACACATCGCTAGCTATAAACTCAAAGTCTAGGCCATTCAGAAAGATACTTAGTTTTTCCTTTAAAGAACAAACCAGTGACCCTATATCTCACAGTCTAAAAATACCCAGACAGAACTGTCTTAATCTTACATTTGAAGGAAAATTTGCTGAAAATCTACTTGAATGACCCTCGGGTCATTCAAGATGTAAATGAGTTTGTTTCTTCATCAGAGCAGATTTGGAGAAATTTAACATTACATCACTTGCTCACCAATGCATCCTCTGCAGTGAATGGGTGCCATCGGAATGAGTCCAAACAGCTGATAAAACACTGCATTAATCCACAAGGAATACACACCACTCCAGTCCATCAGCTGATGTTTTATGAAGCAAAAAGCTGTGTGTTTGTTAGACAAATTTATTATAAAACTCTTGTTTCTAATTAAGTCCTCTATCCATACTATTGCTTTCTCAAGACATCATATCTGAATCAGGAGAGAAATAAGTACAGATCAAGCATAGTTTACAAGCCAAAACTGTCCAAAACAGTTCTAAACTAATATTTGGGAATTTTTGGATTTTGATGTGAGAGGAAAACAGGGGATGGACTTTTCACTGGAGATGTTTTGCTTCGCAAAATGTTAATTAATGGACTGAGGATTACTTGTGGATTATTGTAATGTTTTTATCAACAGTTTGGACTCTCATTTTGACGGCACCCATTCACTGCAGAGGATCCATTGGTGAGCAAGTGATGCAATGATGAATTTCTCCAAATTTGTTCTGATGAAGAAACAAACTCATCTACATCTTGGATGGCCTGAGGGTAAGTACTGTAAGTTTTTAGCAAATTTTCATTTTTCTGTGAACTATTCCTTTAAAGGGATATTTCCCTCAAAAAAGAACCTCTCTCAAATAACGTGCACATTAACACAGATGTTTTTGGCAGCAAGTTTGACTACCTGAAATAACTCCAACTGAAAGTACCGGCGCACATTCCCTCACTTATCGTTTTGAAGTGTGGCATCGATGATTGGTCTCCTCTCCAAGTGCAATAAGAGCGTGTGCACCTGGCCACAACATCTCATTCACAGATGTGTTTTCCCTGGAGGAGCTTGTCTCTGAAGCCCTCAGAGAGCGGCGTAATGAGAGGAATGGATTGTATTGATGCTAGTGACCCACGGTCCACGGAGAAATAAAACGAAACAGTGGCGACTGACAGGCTTCATTACACATCCTGTAAGAACGCATTAAGGTGCCCTCATCCCCACCTGAGTCGCCTTTCTCTCTCTATCTCCCACCTCTTCTTGCTCTGCCCGTAGAGAAAACAAAACGTAAATGAGACATCCTTATTATTGCAACTGATTCTCCTGGGCAGCAATGAGACTAATTAGAGAGCAAAAGGAGATGCGTGCTTAAATCTTATCGTTCTCAAAGTTTTCTTTTGATAAAAATATCCTAATCTCACACTCTTTACAGTCTGGCCAAGATGCCATGGTCAATATTGACTGAAATGTTGCTCATCAAATTCTTTCAAGATCAAACTCTCTCAGCTATGATATTCATATAGTTATTTAGCTCTATACTCGTACTATACATCAACAGTTGTCTAATTTGTGTCTATTTTCATTTCTTCTAAAAAAAAAAAAAAAATGGTAGGAGGAGATAATGTTGTTACTGCAATGAAACTTAAATTAGAAGCCAATTAAGTCCCCATGGATCAGACAAGACTGAGCAATAAAGTTTTCCTATATTAGCTGTTATCTTCTAAGGCTGTTCTAAAATTATTGTAAAACCTTCAAAAAATGTTTTTTATTTTATTTTAAATTACACATTATATTATATTATGTTATATTACATTAGATTTTTATCGTTTTAATTTTATTTTATTCTCAATTCTATCACCATGGAATTTGGGGTGATCTATACTTGCACCATGATATGAAAGAGCAACCTCTGAGCAATACAATTTTCCTGTGGGTACACTCTTCAATTGCTCCTTTTTCATCAGGTCCTTTGCATCCTGGGTATAATTCACTGAACACTGTATTAAGTGCCACCTACAATCAGAGAGGAGAGACTGATATCGGCGCGTCTCCACGGGGTCTAATGACGGAAGGATCATGCCGCGGCCCAATTTCCTCCCCTGATTAGACAATCAGATCCTGATGACATCAACATGCGCAGATGGTGCTTCTTCAGCCGTTTATTTATTAATGAGTGCTTGTGTATTTTTACCAGATGGGGCCTGATGCTAGTGCCCCCAATAGAGAAAAATTACTAGACTTTGATGTTTTCGGCTGGATTTTGTTTGATGCTGCTGACGACCCCGTTTCCTTAAAACAGTACGTCTCAACTGACTTTGCTTCAGGACCCAGATTTTACTTTGGACATCAAGTGGCGACTCAACACTGTGTCCTAATCAGGCATGATGCAATAAATCATCATAAAGCGTGTAAATTTGTGGTTTTGTCCTAATCAGCCATACTGTAACTACAACAAGCTATGAGCAATAATAGGATCCACCCAAATAAATTAATTTATATAATTTTGGGTGGATCACTAATTCATATATATATATATATATATATATATATATATATATATATATATATATATATATATATATATATATATATATATATGAATATATATATATATATATATGAATATATATATATATATATATATATGAATATATATATATATATATATATATATATATATATATATATATATATATATATATGGATCCTAGTATTGCTCATAAATACATTAATTCATTTACTAATTTAAATATACATAAAAATATATAAAATATTATATATAATATTGAATGTATTCACTATTAATCTTTTTTAATATTATTAATAAATAATAAAATATATCCATAATATTAAATTCAATTACAAACTACAGATTGTGTTTTTTTGTTTCTTTGTTTCTTTGTTTTTGTTTTTTTTTAAGAAACAGGCCAATATTCAAGCTCTTTAAGCAAAAAAAAAAAAAAAATTAAAATGTATATATATTAGGGCTGTCAATCAATTAAAATATTTTATCGCGATTAATCGCATGACTGTCATAAAGTAACTCGCGATTAATCACAATTTAATTGCACTTTTTTTATCTGTTCTAAATGTACCTTAAATTAATACTTTTTAAAGTTTTTAATACTCCAATTGACATGGGCATGGACAAATATGGATGCTTTATGCAATATATGTTTATTATTAGTGAAACCATAGTTAATCTAGAGCATGAAGACTGGACATGTTTCAAAGGTCATAGATGTTTTTCAAAGAACTTGTTCATGTCTATTACACACATTAAAAAAGAACATAGAAATACCAGGTTCCCATTACTTCTCTTTATTTCCACTGATCAATTGACTTAGACAAGCCTGTTTACATTTTCACACTACAGAGCAGCTCACTTCTTCTGAACATGCCAAATGTACATTTATTATTTATTATTACATTTGTTTGCCTCTCTGTGCCCACATACTGTATTTTGATGCAGCTAAATTCTCAATAAAACAGTTTTCATTGATATTTTTTTTCATAAATATATTTTCTGTTGACAGATAATGGAATGAATATGAAATGGTGACTAAAACGCGACCCAATAAGACTGCATAACCAGCTCTACCTTCCAAGATGTTAATCTGCACAAAAATCCTAATAATCGAGCCGTCGTCTGATGAAATCAAATAGCCTAAACATAAGATAAAGACAATCGCTGTTCTGTGATTTCGGCTATACTTGCATGTAAAATTAGAGAAGCAACATAATATCGGTTTTAAAGCAGCACTATGTAACTTTTAGCGCTCTAGCAGTTAATAAATAGAACCGCACTCATCCCGCGGAAGAACATTCTAACCGGAGCTACTTCTCTAAGTTTATATCTATGGCGATTCACGCAGGTATGTATTACTCCGCAGCGGTGACAACCCGACCAGGCTACAATAGTCCATAAATAAGCACTTATTATAAGTGTACCGTAGTGATTCAAATAAGACAAAAACGCGGTTTGGAAGATGAATTCATGATGGCCTCGCTCATTATATGCATTTTGCAAATTCTGAACACAGAAAAAGTTACATGCTGAACAGAGCAGAGAGAGAGAGAGAGAGAGAGAGAGAGAGAGAGAGAGAGAGAGAGAGAGAGAGAGGTGTGCACAGTGGGAAAGAGAGACCTCGCGCTTGTGCGATGTACAGTACCGGCTAGTCTCAGAAACTAAATAAGGTTTGGGCAAAAACTAAAGATTGGTTGCTAGGCTCTTTTTGAAAAAAATAAAAAAACAAATAAAAATAAACAAACAAAAAAAGTTGCTAAAGGGGTCTGAAAAGTCGCTAAGTTGGCAACACTGACAGCATCTCCATCCATTTCTCCAACCAGGAGCTAGGCCACGGCTGAAACAGAAAATGCGCGCAGCGTTAATCCCGCGTTAATAAAATTAGCGCCGTTAAAATGAATTTGCGCTAACGCGTTATTAACACGTTAACTTTGACAGCACTAATATATATACAGGTGCATCTCAATAAATTAGAATGTCGTGGAAAAGTTAATTTATTTCAGTAATTCAACTCAAATTGTGAAACTCGTGTATTAAATAAATTCAATGCACACAGACTGAAGTAGTTTAAGTCTTTGGTTCTTTTAATTGTGATGATTTTGGCTCACATTTAACAAAAATATTGTTAAATGATTTTGGCTCACATTTAACAAAAATATGAGCTGTCGTGGTTCAGAGGGATATATACATACACACACACACACACACACATACATATACATACATATATATATATATATATATATATATATATATATATATATATATATATATATATATATATATATATATATATATATATATATGTATGTACATATCCCTCTGAACCATGACAGCTCATAAAAAAAAAAACACTATTGTCTTCTGAAAACCACCATCCAATTCTGGGAAAGGTGCTTTCACTACAGCAATCCTAAACTTCTTTAGTGGCTTGAAAGGATCACAATACCCCCCAAAATTGTCATTTATAAGGATGTAGCATCTTTCCAATGGAGTGCCTGGAAGCTGGAGTGCTTTGGTGTCAGATGTAGTGTAGGGAGCAAATGGGGTTAAATAAGCTGGTGGGGAGCGACGCAGTTGTGTAGCTGACTCTATTGTCTTTAAGGGTGCTGCGAGACAGAGGTTGTTGAGCGCTGCAGGAGATGGCTGAGTGAGAGTGACAGAGAACTTGATTGCCATTTGTCTCGCTGTGAACTACTGCCTCGCTTCCGAGAGAGAAGGGCTGAGAGAAAAAGAGATAGACTTCGAGACAGACGGGAGGCCAAAGTGCCTTCTCCATATAACAAGAGGTCAACAGACAGAAGAATGAAAGGAAAAAATATGAACAAAATGATGGAGAGACTGAGATATGACTGAAGAAAATGGATCTTGGGAATTACTGAAAGAAAGCAGCTGGAAAAGGAACTGAAAATTTACTTATTTTCTCAGCCATATTGTTGTTTCAAACCTGTATGTTTGTTTCTTCATACAACATCAACTAATCATATCTATTAAGCTCTCAAAGGGAAAAAAAAACATACATAAACTACTTTAACTTCATTTAAACTTTAAAAAATCAATTAAATTTTGGTATGTTCTTCAGACAAAACTATGATATGGCTTGGGATATAGTGCAAAAGTCTTTATAGAGTGCAAAAGTGTGCACCCATTTATTCAGCAGTCTTATTCCCCAGTCATTTTTCCCTATCTTTGTTAAAAAGTTATATGCCATGAACCAAATCAACCAGCTACGAGGTTAATCACAACATTACAAACTTTGATTTAAACTTTGAAAAGTATTCACAAATCAGACAAAAAGACAAAGAAAAAGGTAAAAGACTGTACTGAAAAGCTTAAAAGAGGGAAATAACTACAATCCCATGAAGCACTGCAAATAAAATAACTGAATTAAAAATTACAAATAAATATAAAATGATTGATTTAAAGATTGTGTTTATATATTTCATGTTTATTGCAAAATATACAAGTATTATTCTCTGATTGGTGGAATTTCTTTGCAAAATCATGGGTAATGTAGTTTTTCTACCAGGAATTCCATCATTAAACACAATTATTTAAGTTGAAATAATGCAGACTGATGGCTTCAACAAAAGCATATACATTCGATTAACAACGTTGCAGTTCACAGCAGGTCTGTATTTAAAGGTTTATAAGATAATATTAAAAATCAATTCCACTTAGAAGTAAATGAAAGGGATTTTTACTTCCAGAACCCGACTGTTGTACTCTACAGTGCACTTTAATGGTGTTTTATGTCCATTTGGAGACATGCTCCATGGAAGAAATGATAGCATACAGGTCTGGAATGACAACAATGGCAAAACTTTCATTTTTGAGTGAACTATTCCTTTAAAAATTCCTCAGCAGAAGAGAAAGAGGTGAAGAAAACAGGAAAGACTGAGGCATGGAGGTGTATCCCGTACCTGTGGGAACGGCTGCGTCCATGGAAGGTCTCTCCCAGGTGTTGACTTGCTCCCAGGCGAAGCCATTAGTCCCCAACGCCACGCTGTAGCCGCAATTACTGTAGTGCTCTTCAAACGAACAGCTGCCTACAGAACACACACAAGAGAGAAGAGGGAAAGATGGCATATGTCAACATGATTAAGCCACGGAGTGCCATCATTACTTCATCTTCGCTAAAAACACGATTTTCCACCGCATTAAGCTTTATGCTAGCCGGGAGCTAAGGATTAGAAAGCCAGGATGAAATAGCACTAATTAAATGTACTCGTTTTAACACATCTTCTTGTATCGTAGCTTTGAGAGGGGGTTTATTTAAGCAGTAAGGTGCAAGAGGGCGTTCTGTATTGTGAATATAGACATGACTAAATGGCCATTGCTATTTATGACATGTAGCGGAGTGGCACAATACAGCACAGCCTTGGCTTACTGTTTTTAAGAAATGGTTACCACATAAAAAAATAAATCAAAATCACAGATTTTTATTAAAATACTATATTATAAAGCAAATTAATAAAATATATTGTCTCTGAATATTTAAATTATAATTAATTTATTTTTTTTATTAAAAAATAATATTTATATATTAATAATATATCATGTCAACTTAATTTTGCAGTATGTTCTGATTGAAATTACCAATGAAAAAAAATGAAAAGTAGAAAAAAAGGTTCAGACATATTATGATAAAAATAAAAATAAAATCTAAAATAAATGAATACTAAAAAAAAAAAAAAAAAAAAAAAACTATCATCAGAAAAAAATTTAAATATTTTTTTAAAAACTTTTTTTAAAAGCTTTCCGTCATGCAAAAATTATTCATTATAATTTTGGGGCAAATTTTTCTGAGATCGTTTTTATGTCTCTACAATAGCAGATGGTTTAAAAAAAAACAAAAACTGTCAAAATAAATTTACTATATTATGACTATATTATTATAGAATACTGTATTGACCAATAAGCATATTGCTATATATATTGCATATAAATTAGGGCTGCATGATACTGGAAAAAAACTACATTGCGATATTTTGTTTTTCTGCGATATATATTGCGATATGGAGAAAAAATTTAAAAAGAAAAAATTTGAAAAATTAAAAAAAATAAAAATAAAAAAAAATAAAAATCACCAGATGACTTGAATAGCTCTATTTGGAAAAAAATATATCGTGCAGCCCTAATATAAATATTTATTTATATTTCTCATTTCCTTTCAGACTATTTTCTTTTCTGAATCTTTACAGGGTGGGCTGAATGTGTCAGACAGCCTCATTCGATTGGACGTTACTTTCTGTACCACCCAACACGGAAATCGCTTTGGTTTGTGTGCATGTTAAGCGCTCAGATTCAACATGATGAAACTTCTGCCTGCAGGATACTTACATTTACATTTCTGCATATTTCAAGGACCAAATATTCATTGCCGTCTTAATTTGCCCCTGCGTATTAAGCTACACAAGAGGATAAAAATGCTACAAAAATAATGAATTTGCCATGAGCGCCGAAAGGCGATGAATCCTACAATACCAGCAAGACTCGCAAACCACATCAAAGGTATTCTCAAAGAAATCACACAACCGTAAAAAACAATAATAGTTAAATATTCAGAATTTCCAGGGGGAGCGATCGGATAACCTCGCGATCTATTGAAGGAAAAAATTAACCAGTCAAAGACGTGATTTTGTGGAACACGTCTACCCGCTGGGGTTCAGTTAGACAGCAGCAGAAGAAGAAATTAGGTCTCCTGTAGTTTATGTAACCCTCGGTTTCTAATTGCCTTTGAAGTGTTCACATATTCATACTGCCACCCTGCTCGTCCCCGGCCTACGCTGGGAAAAGAAGATGTTTTCATACTCAGAATTGAAAAGTGTCTGAATTTGTTGTTCTGAATTTTGGGTTTGTTGAGGGATGTTTAGGGATTCATACACTTTTGGAGAGATACAATAGCATCGTATCACTGATAGTATCTAAAGTTCAAAAGCCTTTTATATATGTACCACTTTAGAGACGTACAAGACTTTTTGAAATCTCTGACGTGTCGGAAAGTTTGAGAGTTTACTCCAACAGGTGACAGTTTAAAACTCAAACACAAGCCCATTGCAGGACTTTGAGATGAAACAGGACTTTGAGGAGAAACTTTCAAGATCTTTTTAAATGGCAGATTTGTTTATAAATGAAATTTAAATGGGACTAACAAAAGTAAAGCACTTTTCATATTTCACTGACTCATTGTTTAGAAACCCCAAGAAACTAATGACTAATAAATAGTTAACTGCATTGTTGATGACATTAAACATTTATTATTTTATTATTAAAAACACAATAAACTCAAGCTGCAAACTGCATGAGCTCTATGTTTATGAACTGTTAAGGATTCTATAACATTTCAAGTCATTTAAATGTAATAAGGTTTATGTTTTACAGTATCTGCTGTCAGCAGTGTCTATCCAAATGAATGGAAATGTATTAAAATGTGCTAGAACCATACTTCACATCCAGATATTTACAAGTACTAATGAGATCACACTGCACACACACACAAACATAAAACAAGCACAAGTTCTTCATTTCTCCTCTAATTAATGTTGCCTACCAATTTGATCAATTATTGATAAGTTGCCCCACAGCAGACAAGCAACAGTTTCCAATCTCATCAGCGGCAGACATGGCAGCGGTACGAGCTCGACTCGTCCCCCACATCTGCTGCTCACGGCTCCACACCTCTCACAGCTCGCTGGCATATGCCCTGCTGCTGGCACGCTATCAATACGATGTTTATCGAATCTAGCGCTCATGCTGCCCTATCAGGAACGCTTGATGAACTTAGAGATGATTTCACAGCCCAGGAAAGGAAGAAGTGAGATTTGGGGCGGATGTGGAAGGGGTGGATGGGTAACATCTGCTCGATTAACAGAAGGGTTTGTTTACACTCTGAAAAATAGCGCGTGTACAGAAACAGAGGTGTCACGGTCTTTACTGTTCTCTTTAACTGCAACATGAATAATTGTGTCTTATAACACCACTAATTTACTTTCAAAATATAATAAACAGACAGAAACAACAGAGAAGGAACAACAGACAGAACAAGAGAATGACAGAACGACAAACAAACAGATAAACAGAACAGACAGAACGAGAAAATGATAGAACGACAAACTGATAGAATGATAAAACGACAGACAGAACAATAGAATAATAGAACAACAGAGAGAATGGTAGAATGATAGAACGACAGAACGATAGAAAGATAAAATAACAGACAGAGCAATAGAATTATACAATGACAGACAAAACAATATTGATAAAATGATAAAACAACAGACAGAATTACAGAATTATAAAACAATACACAGAATGACAGAATTATGAAACAAAGGACAGAACAACAGCCCGAACAATAGATAGAATAGAACGATATAACGATATGATAGATCAATAGATTGATAAACAGACAGACAGACAGACAGACAGATAGACAGATAGACAGATAGATAGATAGATAGATAGATAGATAGATAGATAGATAGATAGATAGATATACAGACAGACCTTTGTCTATGCTACAAAAGCGAGATATATTGGCTAACTGTATAACATGAAACAACTACTGAAATAACAGCTGAATGTTTTGAATGTTCACCTATAGTTTTCATCCTTTAGTTAAGATCTTAGTTAAAGGGGTCCTATTATGCTTTTTCACTTTTTGAATTTTAGTCAGTGTGTAGTGTGTATGTTTGGGCATAAAACGATCTACAAAGTTACAAATCTCAAAGTCCACTCCAAAGGGAGATATTTTGTTTTTAAAAAATCCCTTTTCAAGAACTACAACGAACTGCTCGTTTGGACTACAAAGTTGTTTTCCTGTATTTGTGACATCACAAAGTGGACCATTAGAATATCATTAAAATAAATCCCGCCTCCGGAAATTCGAATGCACGTTTCAAAATCGAAACCCGGTGCGGGTGTTTTTATATCACTGTATTTCTGAAGGAAACCGACTGTCTTCAGAAAATTTTGGATGTCATTTTCATTTCATCTTGCATGTAATGTCTGATAAAGCAGTGTTTGTGAGCGGAGCTCTGCTTTGTGTACAGCGTTACCGGGGAAACCTCGCTCTCTCCCGCTCCAACAGCACCTCCCGCTGGTAGAGAATGAATTTGCATAAATATGCCGCCACAAATAGTGCAACTCTGTGGGACTATGATATAAATAAATTCAACTGTATAACAGTTTCACTGCAATTCATGTTATAATGTTAGAATTAAAGAACAATAAACATAATACATTTTACCGTTGCACTTATCTGTACATAGTAAATGCAGTTATTTTTAAGCTGTTGTTGACATCCTATCTAAAACATGATTTAGCCAAAAAAACAACAACAATATCATTACCACTTTAATATATCTTGCAATATCCGTGCGTGCACAGGTGCGCGATCCTCTTGTTCAATATTCTCGGGGTCTGAATTGATATGGCAATATTGACGAACTTGTTGCTTAGGCAAGGGGCGGGGCAGTACTGAAACACAGTCTAAGCTGTTCGCCAATCACAACGCACTGGGACAGCTAACCAATCACAACACATTTAGTTTTTCGGAAGGTGGGCCTTCATCAAACCCGGAACTAATCGAGCCGTTTGTGTCAGGCTGGGGAGAAAGGTATTGTAATAATGTAAATTATGTGAAAAATAATGCGATTTTCGAACCACCAAGCATGAGAGCATGTTCTAGTACACCCACAAAACAAAATCAAGACTTTGTAAAAGAGCATAATAGGACCCCTTTAATAGATACTGATGTTACATTCATGTTTGAGAGTTTAACTGCATTAGTCATAAGCATATGCTGTGTCTTTCTTGGCCCTCACCAGCGGCATTTCCATTCGAGCAGACAAATAGTCAGTTTGAAACTAAAGTGATTATGTCCACCCCACTAAGCATAGATAATAGCGCAGATATCTGTTGTTAATGCAGCGATCAAAGTGCTGTTTAAAATCCCATCATCTGTATGTAGTTTATTTTCTGCTCCAAGCCACATCCAAATCTATCACAGGTTTTATTTGTGTGAAAAAAACATACTGAAAATCCAAGCCAAACTGAGAGGGGCTCATTTCTATGAAGTACTTGTTCATGTTTCCACATGACAACTTTAGAAGATAAAAATGCTCATTCATTTGTTCTCTCTAATCCAAAAATTGCTACAAAATATATATATATAGTTAGTTAGTTAGTTACTTACTTACTTACTTACTTACTTACTTACTTATATATATTTGGTTATTGATTCACAATATTTTTCCTGTGTGTCCTCAATAAGACTTTCTGTCCTGTTAGGCTTGTAAAATCCCTAACTAACAAAAGCCAGTTCCTAATAACATCATCCTCCAGGAAGTGACATCTCTATAATGGGAAAACAACCAAAAGGATTTGATGAATTGTGATTTTTTTTGTTGTTGTTGTTGAGATATTACTTTTTTTGAGGTTTGTCTCATTCAAAAAAAACATTTATTTATATATACACACCTATAAATATTTAGACAGATAATGTCCGTGCACATAATTAATAATTTTTAGGTTTTTCTATAAAACTGTAAAACCCCTCTACATTTAGTTCCTTATTTCCAAGTTTCTGTCCATTTGCAGAAATACTACCTTAAATATAAGCATATTCATTTTACAAAATGTCACAGAGTTCAAAATGTAATGCAGAACATAACCCAGAGATTTTTTTTTTTTTTTCGGTCAATATTATTGATAACAAGAGACGGCTGCTGTTGTGATTATGGAGTTCACAGGGAGAAAACTAACCCCCCCCACCCCAGAACCGGACAACTCCAATCAGATCAGACGGGAGCACAGACCAAGAGCAAGCGGGCCAATTTAATCCACGAAACACATATACACATACACACACACACAAACGTTTTGAAGGCAACCTCGCACGGCTTGTCGCTCTGAATTAAGCAAGTGCGGCCTGACACAAGCGTACAACGAGAAAGGAAACTCCACATCACATGCTCACTTGTTTCCCGTCTCCCAACACCTTTTAGCACACAAACACGCGCAGTTGCTCTCTAGCAAGCTTGTCACTCATTCAGTGTAGCAGCTCCGTCAACCTGAGCTAATGCAACATTTTCCACCTCACCTGCTGCCTTTAACCTCGTCCGCTCGGGCCACAGAATCCATTGTGCAGTGCAAATCTCTCCCATCCATCATCTGTTCTACAGGTGCAGCCGTGCCTGCCGGACGGATGCTGATTTCCTAGTTTCACTTACAACAGAAGGACAAAGAGGTGCCAGTCCACCCACGCCTGAGCAGATATTTACCACCCTACCCGACGCCAACTTCCTAATTGTTCAAACTCATTCATACGTCCCCATATACTAGCTGTACACACCTCAGCGATTCCTTCATTTAGTACACACTACACCCACATAAAGACAGCAGGACTCGGGTCCTCCAAGAAAAGGCGTCCAACAGACATTCACACTTTCACCAGCGCGAGTGGGAAGTGTCGTGTTGCTCGAGTAGGTTTTCGCGCCTTTAAAACATTACACGGATTACGGGGTTCGGTACCCCGCACCGCTCCCATGGATCCACACATTGCGTGACTCGCTAAAAATCACATTTTACACCTTTGATTGCAACACTCTGGAGTTAAATATCAGCGCTAGAAAAGCAGTTTTGACCGGACATTCAGTGCCAAACCACTTTCCCCATAGACCAAGTGAAAATGCAACACGCTTTTGCCAAAAACTCAATTCTCACCTTTTACAATACCCTGCAGTTCTGCTGACAAATGGCGTGTTTATTCCTTTACAGTGCTTGTTTGTTGAATAACTGGTAAGAATTAATCAGCTGCCATATGTCTGCGTTTCAAAGAGTCTGAGAATTTGATTAGTGCTACTAGTTGACTCAGCTGAACTTGGTAGATCTTCTCTTGACCCGGTTTGTTCTGATCCGCTTAGCACATACCGACTCTAGCTGAAACTTCCTACAGACATGGGATTCTTTCTGATATTATTCTCACTTTCCCACTGGGCTGAATAGGCCCTTTACCTCAAAGGCTCATGTTAAATCCCTTCCTCTGGGTTTCTCTGAAGAAAACAGTCTAGGCCTATACAATACTCTGCAGTATAATATTTGACATACAGGGTCAGGATACCTTCCCTGCAGAGAAATACAGAGCTTAGAAGAGTTTGGACTAGCTAAAATCTCAAAATGGACAGGATTTATATGGCCAGTGTTGGTCCATTACAAACACAAGCTAGTCAAGCTGGTTATTTTTACATGTAGACTGTCATTGCCAGTTTAACATTGCTACATGACCACCTTGAAAAGCTTTAAAATTCCTAAAGCATATTATTTGTTCTGAACACTACCAGAAAAATGTAAACCAGTCAAATTATCTCATCTTATTTTTTAAGTAGCCTATATTTTGTTGGAGTTTTGCTCCATTTAAACTGCATAGGTTAAAAAAATACTTATATAGGTAACAAACTTCCTTTTATTATATCAAACTTTGTTGCCGTGATGCTAAGTTGTTTGTCAGGACATTGCTAAGGTGTTCTGCAGGGCCGTGCACAGACATTTTGAGGGGCAGTGGCCCAAACCAAAAAAAAAGGGGGCACTAAGGGGGTGGGTGCTTGTTAATACAAATTATCCAGTTGTTACAAATATACACTACCAGTCAAAAGTTTTTTGAAGATTTTTTATGTTTTTTAAAGAAGCCTCTTCTGCTCACCAATCATTCTAATTTGCTGCTCAAGAAACATTTTTTATTATTATTATTATTATCAATATTTAAAACAGTTGAGTAGATTTTTATATTATATATATATATATATATATATATATATATATATATATATATATATATATATATATATATAGGAAAGAAATTATAGAATTAATACTATTATTTAGCAAGGATGCTTTAAATTGATCAAAAGTGATGACAAAAGACTTTATAATGAATGAAGAACTTATAATGTTACAAATTATTTCTATTTCAGATAAATGCTGTTCTTTTGAACTTTCTATTCATCAAAGAAACATTTGCTGTACTTTGGATCAAATAAATGCAGGCTTGGTGAGCAGAAGAGACTTCTTTAAAAAACATTAAAAATCTTACTGTTCAAAAACTTATGACTGTACAATTAAATGAGAAGACAGCACTGGAATAATTTCAGACTTTATTATAGAAGTTTTGATAGAGTGGGCTCTCCCTTACTCTCTGATCCTGCTTCTGCCTCATCTTCAATATAAGTATAAGTAGGCCTATTAGACATTTAATTTAATATTATACAGCATAAATTTAAATTATAATAAACAGCTCATTTACAACATTTATATTACATTTTTAACTATTATAGGCCTATTAATAGGTTTTAATAAAATATTATAAATGTGTTAGATTACTAGTAACTAAGACAAGTTATTATAATGGGAAATATACTTAATCGCAAGAATTAAAGTGTGACAAACTGCTAAATATTCTATATGATGATTTACCTGCTGGCTTGCTGGAGCTTTGAATTCGTTTTTTGCGATGTTGAACTGCCTTTAGCAGCCTCCCTTTGCTCTTTCTCTTTCTCCTTTTTTGTGAAGGCATTGTTTTTTTTGTTTTTTTTGTTTGTTTTCCTCTACAAAGTGTGTCAACAACAGCAAATTTGGAATTATTTATATTAGATCTGATCGGGTACAATAATTTGATTAAACATTCTAAGAACGTGGATATTCTGTACAAGTTGTTACGACTTTTAGAAGAGAGCAAATCATTACCGACAGAAATACAAAAACAAACTAACAAATTACTAATTCGGCAGATCAACCACTGACTGTAATGTGGATTGTAATGCATCTACCTGTTAATGCAATGACCTTCGGGAAGAACTGTCATCTCCAGACAGCGGCACACAGATTGTGAGTGATGCCGCGGAGCGGCGGGAAAACACGGAGCGGATTCGCGGAATCAGTGGATCTTTAGCGGAGCGGTAACTGAACACTTTGAGCTGCGGTGATAGCAGGGGTGGGATTGGTGAGAGGGGCACCTCAGCAGATGAGGGCAGAGGGGCAGTGGCTCTAGCCACCGGGCCACCCCCCTGCGCACGGCCCTGGTGTTCTGGGTGGTTTTAATGCACTGTTTAACATTTCCAGGCAAAATTCAGTAATTTCAGCGAAAGATTTCCCCACAGACTTTGGATCAGTTTCAGTTGGTCATGTGAATTCGCTGTTGATGACAGGCAATGGACCTTTTTTGCCCACTAAATTCTCTGAAATTTGGCTAATGTGATGGCAACTTTAGGCAGTTGCACTGTGGTTACTAATATGTTCTTGCTGGTTTCTTACTGACCCAAGTTGCAATAGTAAGTCTGATGATTAGGAAAGTAATAGCACATGCAATTTGAGGTATCATTCATGTCTGAAGCACAAACGGTGCGAGAACCCTCCTGATGCTTGCCTATGAGAAAATACCAATAATTAATGTTTACTGCATAAATCCCTGCTACTTTTTTCTTGGGAATTTGTATTTGTCAGTTTAAGACTTTACAGCTCACTTTTCCACCTCATTTTATGAGTCCCCCCCTGCAGACAGACAGACTCACAGTCTCAATACTGTATGTCCTTGGAAGTTAATTATTTTTTTCCCTCCGCAGAGGCCAAGTGGAGGTTGGCAGCCGAAACAGCAGAATACACACGCAGGGAAGGTAGAGCTGCCTCAGGTAACTCCGAATACACCTCAGGAGACTCTCTCTCTGATTAAAAATGACAAATGTTCCAGTGCTGCACTTTAGGTCTTAAAATTTGCCAATAAAAATTATTAGCTGCCACAAACTGCATGTCCTGCAGTTTTTCTTCCCTTAAAAAATGATTACTAGAGAAATGAAAGCTCATTCGGGCAGTAAAACACGTCTGCGTGTGCAACTCTAAACAACTGTTTCTGCTGCTTTGGACGGGTCATAAATAAAAATGTCCTCCTGCTCTCCCGCTCGTCCCGGGGCAGACAATGAGAGGACGCACATGCGCACACCCACACCAAATATCCTCAAAAACTTCAAGTGCCATTTGCTGACTAATTCTCACAGATTTTTATTGCCAAATATTTAGCATCTTCTACAAATGACTAAAATCACAATTTGTTTTTGTAAATGTTATGGGTCTGAAGTGTCAAATTTCACCACAAAATCAACATTAACACAATGAATGCAAGATTATTTTTCCGCAAGGAATACAGTTTCCCCCACATTTTCATTACCGTAATGAGATTTTTGTAAATCATTATAAATACCAATATTCTCAATGGCAGTTCTTAGATTTTCTTTACTGTAAATGTTTTGTTTACATTTATTTAACATTTATTTACAGTACAAATTACTATAAAAGTGTTTATTTAAATCGGCATAAAACAAATACTACCATAAATACTTAGAAATAATGTATCACTATATTTTTGCATTACAGAGAATGAGATACATAAACATGCAACAAAAACAGAATAGTCCTATAACCAGCAAATAAAATAATACATATTAAATATTTAAAATGTAATATATAAATATTTAATTATTCATTTTTAAAATATTAAAATTTAATTTTATATATTTAATTTGTTTTATTTTGCAGTGGAAATGTTCCTGACAGGTTTCATAAGGTCAGCAACACATACTTTCCAGACAGCAGAAGAAGGTTTTTATTACTGAGCCGCTCACACAAACACACACCCTCATTCACACAGCAGCTTTAATGTGTCAGTACATTGCCATCCATCTCTGTCTGTTCCTATCAGCTCAACTGCTATTACTGGCTCATACGCACACACACACACACACGCACATACAAACAAGCCAGAGGAATACATGCTTCAAAGAGCTGTTAAACTTCCCATTTAAGGGTTTTCAGCCCTGAAGTTATAGGTTATACAGGGTCGTACTATGCACACTCACATGTAAACACACTTTCCAAAGCCAGCGATTTCAACCCTTTTTTGTCATCTGAAGAAACCCCTTAACCCAAAGCATGTGGCTTTATCTGGTATTTGGACATGATAACTCAATTTACAAAAAGTAAATTAAGGCTTCGAAACATCATAATTCCGATAATCAGATCAATGCATACAGGCATAATTAAAACAGAAAACATTGGCCGATACCAATATGGTCACTGATACATCAAACGTTCCTGCTGTCAATCCATTTCTCTGTCTGTACCAACCCTTAACCTTTCTGTAATAGCAGCTCTCTATGAACACCCTGACCGTAGAGCACCACCTACGGCAATGCAACAGGGCTCTGAAACCCCCTGCACTCTGTACAAGCCATAATTGATCTCTGTGTCTGAAAACTGCAAACGTATTGTGAGTGTTTTCAGCACTGCGGTTTGTTAGGTTTAACGTCACGCTGAAGCTTCAGGGTCATGCATGCCTCTTGGGAAATTTTCACCCGGGGAGAAGCTTGTTACGTGTGAGACATGTTCGACAAAACCTATCAGCCCCCCAAAAAAAAGAAAAAAAAATGACTGAAGTGGCAGAGCGAAACTCTGAAAGACATTGGAGACATGAAAATATTGAGAGCGTTTTAGGAGGAACACTAAAAGCATTATCAAAATGCACTTCAAAGTGCCCTTCTGCACGGGGTTTGAACTGAACACGCTCATTTGAAATACTCCCGACGTCCAAGCTGTTAAAAACCCAGGAGTGTGAAATACCAGAGAGGGAAAAAAAAAGAACGTTCAAGTGCTGAGTGAGAAATGAATGTCAAAGATCTTCACCTGCATAACTGTTCTCGAAGAAAGCTCATAGTAACATGCTTAACTGTGCAAATTGCATGAAGTTTTACATTAAAAGGTGCAATATCTTGCAGTTCATAGTGCAATACTTTGACCGTTCTTTCATGCTGAGGTGCAAAGATCAAGGTTCACCCAAAAAATGTATTCATGCGTCACACAAAAGTCATTTTCCTTAATCAGAAAAAGCAGCATAAAATAGTCCATATGACTTCTTTGCTTTATTCCAAGTGTTCTAAAGGCATACAACAACTTGAATGAAACTGAAGTCATTATTCACTGAAAATCTCCCGTTCTTCACATTCAAATTCAAAAATGCTCCTCAACATCATGCCATTGGTTCTCACATATATCATAGCCAAATGCAATTCAAATATGGGGTAAGAAGAATAACAAGGACAAGATGTTTTAGTAAATGACCAGAATTTCATCAACTGGCTTCAGAAGACTTTGATGGACAATAGGGCTGCACGATATATCGTTTCAGCATCGATATCGCGATGTGCGCATCCGCGATAGTCACATCGCAGGATGTGCGATGTTTAGTAGGCCTGGTCATTATATTTATACTGATCGTTTTCTTTGCTCACACACAGACACCGTGTCTACTCCGGACGCGACAGCTGCACAGAGATACCCATTTTTAAATAAATTTAGTAGCAGAGCTACTGCAAGCGATTTTCAGTGCTGGAAATCCATTTATCCTTTGTTGAAACTTCCACGTCGTCGAGGAGAGCACATCACGGATGTTCAGCAACGGCAGGCGCCAGGAAAGCGCAAGCTCCCGAGCGCTTTGGAAAGGAGGAGGAAGTGGCGCGGCGGGAGTTTTCAACGCGTTTGCACATGCACCATGTGAACGGCCCCAAAGTCTTTCTACACTGGATGCGACAAAGCGACCGTTGCCAATAATGTCAACTTTGTGTCAGTACGTCATAAATAGAGCGAGGCATATCAGTTTACTGGCGGGGATTCGTCGTGTCGTGCCGCATCCAGTGTAGTACGACACATATGCGCGAAACCGTGTCAAAATGCATGTCTCCAAGTATCCTTGTAAAAAAAAAAAAAAACAGTTGCTTATGTCTTAGGTAAACAATTGAGAAAGAAAGAGGATAACAATAACAGCAGTTTAATGTCTCTGTTGCTTTCTGTGTCATAATCAAACAACAAAACAGAGAAAAATCACTTTTGTAGCTTTAACACAGATTTATTAGATTTAATTTATACAATGAAGACTGTGTTATGCAGTGTTATTTTACATTTTATTATTCAATTTCTGCACCTGAATACTGTTGGACTTGCCTTAAAAATACAAAGCACTGTTTATTTCATTTGTATCTTTGTTCTATTATATTTATCTATGCTTGTAAATTGTTTATTTCCTATGCTGATTTACTCACCTACAAAATCAATATTTTTTCTCTCTCCAAATAGAGCTATTCAAGTCATTTGGTGATTTTTTTTTTTTCATATCGCAATATATATCGCAGAAAAACAAAATATCGCAATGTGAGTTTTTTCCAATATCGTGCAGCCCTAATGGACAATCTAGTGCACAAGTCGTATAGTGTAAAATGTACTTATATTATGCATTTATGAGCTTGAGACTACTTTTTGCCATTACAGAGCAGACAGATGTAGCCATTATAATCTACAGTAGGGCTGGAAGATAAATCATATTTTTTGAATTGTGATCACGATTTCTGGTTCTCACTATTTATTTAGCATAATCGTCTGCGATATTTGGTTAATGGTTGCAGTTGCCAGATGTCAAGAGCTAAAATCCCCCAATCTGAGTTTTTCTCTTAAATGGATACATTTTCTACCCAGTGGTTTACTTAATCTTCCCAACCTGGCAACCATTTATAAACAAGTAAATTATAAGCGTAAATAATCTGCATTTCAAATATAAAATAAATAATATTAATTATATAAGTACTAATAAAAATAATAAGAATAAGAATAATAAAGTAACAAATAAATAAAGTAACATAATATAATAACATTTTTACTTATGGGTGATCTATTCCTTTCAATATCAGAAAAAAAGCAATAGTTGCAACAGATATTTGACAGTCTGAAAGTCACATTGTCTAGCTAGCATCTACTTAGCTACTTAAAAAGAAACTGAATAAAACATTTGCGTGTGTGCGTTTGATTGTCAATTTTATGCTTATTTATGCAAATATGCAAGTAAAATGGAAACGTATTCTCATTTACTTCTTTAAAAGTTGTCGGTCAGCCTCAAGTGAGGTGTTAGCGAGAGTGGCTAATGAAAATCTTTCAGAGGGAAACAGAGGCAGTAAATTAGCATAGAAAAACATATTTCAATTGCCAATCTAATTTAGCACCCATGGCCTCTGGTGGGAGTGGTGTGTGTATTAGTATTCTACAAGGCTATTTGTATGTGTGTGTGTGAGCTTGTGTTTACCGTTCTCTGGCTGTGATTGTCAGTATTCTAGTCCAGCTCTGCTTGCTGAATTCTAAGCTGCATCAGGTCCCCGGCACTGTGATTAAATTGTGTATCTGTGCACGAGTGTGTGTACGCAACAGCTTTTATGCAGATGTTAAAGCAATAATTAAACCCCTACATTAACAGAACTGTACGAACACCACGCAATAATAATGAGAATTCGTCAACGTGTGTTTTCACGCAGATGTGTTTGGGAGAAACATCGGCACATTTCTGAGCTGATCCTTGCTTAAGGATTGCAATATTTTTCAAGCTTAACTCCCACTCTTTTTGTCTTTCTCTCACTCTCTCAGGTGCTCATTACAGGTCCATCTACTGCTCCGTGAGCTCCACAGGGATGCCCACTCAGCCCCCTTCTCTTCCTGTCTTAGCTCCTCTTTCCCCTCTAACTCCCTGTTCTCTTATTTCCCTCCTTTCACCCTTATCGTTGCCTGCAGAGGGAGTCATGCAGTCCTGCGGTGAGAGGAGAAAGGCGGGAAAAAACACAGAAATGGATGAAAGATGTACGGACTGATCTAAGAAATAGGGTGGATTCATTTACGAATCTTCAGTGGAATGCAACTGATGATGTTTAGGAGAATGTTCACATTGCTCTTTCCAATGTTTTTGAAAGGCTACATTTATTTGATCAAAAACAGAGTAAAAACAGAAATATTGTGAAATATTATTACAATTAAAAATAACTGTTTTCTATCTGAATATAATTTAAAATGTAATTTATTTTTGTGATGTAAAGCTGAATTTTCAGCATCATTACTCCAGTCTTAAGTGTCACATGATCCTTCAGAAATCATTCTAATATGCTGATTTGCTGCTGAAGAAACATTTAATGTTATCAAAGTTGAAAACAGCTGTGCTGCTTAATATTTGAGTTGTCAGGATAATTTGATAAATACAAAGTTGAAAAGAACAGCATTTTCAACCTTTAAGACTAAAAATTAAAGAAAATCTTTTGTAACATTATAAATGTCTTTACTGTCACTTTTGTTCAATTTAATGCATCTTTGCTGAATAAAAGTATTAATATCTTTAGAAACATCTTACTGACCGCAAGCTTTTTAACAGTATTTTATATAACATATTAAAAAAATTTAAATAAAAGCTGTCGCTGTGGATACATTTTGTTATATGAATGAGTTTCACAAACTTTAAGTGCTTTACATCACTGAAAGCAATCAGATGTTGATTCAGTGACTGAATCAGTTTATTCAGTCAAGTATTTATCAAACAGAATCAAATAGGAGTTTATGAGGCTGTTTGTTTGAATGACTCATTCAAAGAACCGGTTCATAAGAGTCATTTGTAGTCAAACAAGTGTGACAAGCACAGACACACAAAACTGGACAACCTAATAAAAAAAACATACTGTCTTGCCTTTATTTTGTGGTACACAGTTTTTTTTATCATATCACATTCAGTTCAGGCTGAAAGTGGCAAGTGATTTCGATGATCTGTCCCTTTAAGGCATAAAGAAAAGACGCCAGTCAGACTGAAGCGAAAGCTTCAGAAAGAGAAGTTGAATTTATCAGAAAGATCTGCATGAAGCGACGTTTCAATAACTTCAGTACAAACTTGGAGGCATGAAGCACTCAGAGACAGATGGGTGAGCGAAAGAGAGGAGGAAGAGGACAGTCGGATGATAGAGAAGTGCTGGATGGAGTGATTAGTGAAACGAGAGCAGTAAGGCGTGCTGTCTTCCTCATCATATTCCATAAGGCCGTTCTCCTCATCAGCATGGAGGAGCTCAGATGAAATTGAATTCATTTGGCCATCTCTCTCTCTCTTTTCTCTCTGAGGTGGGAAAGCAATGATCCATGTAATTATTATATATTATGGGAGGATTCCCAGTCAAGCAAAGCATCTAATCTTACGGTACTCCACTGCCCCTTACACACACACACACACTCCAGGAGACACAAACACACATTTTGAATGTCACTCTCTAGAATAATCTGCCAGTGGATATTCTAAATGGACTGGGTTGCTGTCAAAGTCATGTATATGTTAACTAGATTGATAGACTCTTCACCTGTCCTTCATTTACTGTCTGGTCCTTTGTGTGTGTGTGTGTGTGTGTGTGTGTGTGTGTGTGTGTGACCTTCAGAATATGACATGCATGCAAACGGTTCATTATCATCTGGATCGGTGGCATGTGATGGCGAATTCTGAGCAGGGACCAGAAAACACACACGGCTCCACGCTCCTGTAACCTGTCATGAATATTTAGCAGACGTTCTGATTTCTTGCCATTTAGCCAAGCTCTGCTGATATGACATTTTATTACTTCGCCAGTATAAACTGCGACACACACACCGAAACACACGGTTAGGTAAACAGTACTATCACTGTCAGCACAACTTTAGGTCCGCATGGAATGTGTCACACATTTTCGGTGCTGATTGTGCAGGGAAAACTGTGGAATTCTGGGGAATGGATTTAGATATGGAAAAATATGTTAAACAGAGTTAAGAATAGAACACTTCTATTGGTAGCTGAAGGCATTATCAATATAAAGAAACACACATGGAGTTAGGGAGTTATGTGGAAGTTTACTAATGACAGACATTGATTTAACGTAATAAAATTAAATTTACATTTATTTTCTAAAATAAGACCTGCAAAATGAAAACGTTAATCATAATTTATGGGTGGGCATGAATCTAGTGAAAAAAAAAATTAAAATAAAAAATAATAAATAAAATAAAATAAAATAAAATAAAATAAAATAAAATAAAATAAAATAAAATAAAATAAAATCGTTCAAAAGTTTTGGGTTAGTATTTTTTTTTTTTTTTCCAGCAAGGATACATTAGATTGATCAAAACTGACAGTAAAGACATTTGATATTACATAAGATTTCTATTTTAAAAAAATGCTTTCTATTCAAAATTAAGCAGCACAACTGTATTAAATTATTTCTGAAGGATCATGTGACACTGAAAACTGGGTTAAAGACTGCTGAAACTTCAGCTTTTCATCACAAATAAATTACATGTTAAATTAGAATTTACTTATTTTGTTTATTTGTATGCACATATCAGTATCAATGGCTATTTTCATAAGATAAATGTATTTTAGAAGGCAAAATAGTAGTAACATTACATAAAAATTTTAATTTCAGTATTTCAGAATATATATATATAATATATATATTAGGGTTGGGCGATGTCTACAAAATTGGCATCGGACGATGTCTGCAGTGAAACATCGCAATGGACGATGACATCGGGGGCGGGGGGTGGCTTTAGGGGGTGTGCCCGAAGCGTAAATCTGTATTCGTGTAATACGATGCCGGCTCAACATCGTGATGTCTATCAGCCATCGGTGATGGACAATGGTATCGTCTATCAGCCCAACCCTAATAAATATATATATATTAGAAAACAGTTATTTTAAATTGTTATATTTCACAATGTTATTGTTTTGCAGGCTTGGTGAGCATAAGACACTTCTTAGAAAAAAATGAAAAAACTCTAACCACCTCCATATTTATCTACATTTTTGATCCACAATGGCTAGTTGTCTAGCTCTGTCAACACACACACAATCACACAAAGCAAAATGAAGAAAAAGCTGAAAAACAAGTCTGAAGAAGCTTAGCCGTCCAATTCAAAAGATATAAACTCAGTGTTCCATTATTCACACTTTTCAGCACTCCTACCTTCCTCACCACACAGAGCACCTGTTCAGACAGCAGATTTCTCCAGCTCACAGATTCATGATCTCAGCCAAATGCTGAACACTGATCCAGAACCAGTCCCACTGATCTCTGTGGAAGTGACTCCGCTCTATTAGCGCTTGACTTTAGCAGAATCATTGCGGGATGGTTTCTAGCTGGCTGTGGGCTGATGCTGCTGCGGCTGAATTACACTCATTATTTGGGGCACCATCAAAAGATAAAATGGAAAATGGACAGACTTCTGACGCTCTGATGGTCACACTGACAGGCCGAGGAAGCCAGTAGCTGGGATGTGGGACGGAGTGTGTCAAGCGCACATGCATAAATACACACACACCTGGGGTCATCCTGGCCCGCGCGAAGAATAATAGAGGTCATGCTTCGCTTTGAGAGAGTGAAGGGGTACTGAGGCATTGCTATAGGCTGAAGACTTCCTATAAACACCTAGCAGTGGGTTTATGGGTTTGGACAGGTATGACACATGCACACACACACAGATGATGCATGCTAAGCATTATTGCCCGCAAACAAAAACTTAATTGAGGTCACAAGAGTCCACGTCTATCTGAATGGCATCAGCCCATGAGGTGCACTGAATATGAAGTGCATACTAAACACAGACTAACTGAGACTATACATTTTCGCCTTTAGTCGTAAATGACCTTGCGGTACTATTTGAGCGTTTGTGACTCGTTGCCTAACAAGCTATTCATTACACAGCAATTAGACACCAAATTAATTAGCAGTTTAAATACGTACCCCTGTTAAGCAACTCGTCATCATGTGATTAGTACTTCCTTCAAGTAAAATGCCCACTTAGGAACACACTCAGACATACTCAGAGTACACAAGTGCACACATACACAAACATGCTTACAAAACACTGGTATGGGCTGAAACAGAACTGCTAACACACACACAACACGAGTCTCCAAAGGCCTCATCAGTCACCACATACTCAACTATTGGGGATGGGGAGAGATAAACTGATAGAAAATTGCCCAACTTCCTCCAACTTCTATAAATTTCCTCTTAGAAGAGCCAGATTCTCCTTTTGATTCACCTTTATAGAGCTATTTTATATGACATTTTTATATGATATATATGCTTCTTTTTTTTTAAAGAAATTAACATTCACAATGCATTAAAAATGCATTAAATTGATCAAAAGTGGCACAAAAAAAACATTTATAATGTTACAAAAGATTTTTATTTCAAAAGAATTTTCTATTCATCAAAGAATCCTGAACAATATGCATCATGGTTTCCACAAAAATATTACTCAGCACATCTGTTTTCAACAATGATAATAAGAAATGATTCTTTAGCAGCAAATCAGCATATTAGAATGATTTCTGAAGAATCATGTGACTGGAGTAAAGATGCTGAAAATTCAGCTTTGCATCACAGAAATAAATTATATTTTAATATATAATCAAATGCAAAACAATTATTTTAATTTGTAATAATATTTTACAATTTTACTGATTTTATTATATTTTTGATCAAATAAAGGCAGCCAGACTTCTTTCAAAAACATTAAATAAATAACAATAAATAATTTTCCTTTGAATTAGATACAAATCAATTGTCCCATTGCTACCAATAATCTAAAAGTACTGTGATTAACTGAAGAATAAACCAGAGAGGTATGTGTGTGCCATTTCATTCCACTGGACGCTTCAATTTTCCAATCAACTAGCGGTTTGCTCAAGCGAGGGATGTTGAGGAGGCCTGTCGAAGGTTGTGTGTTCAACTACATCTTCAGATATCCCAACCATTCAGTTTAATGCACAACAAGCCAACCCTTAAATGGAACAGATATTTCCCTGTCAGCTCCTATATCTGAAGAGCACCTCAGACATCCACAGTCATTTGTATAATATATCTCAGCAAGGCAGGCTGAACCAAAAACTAAAGCACCCATAATGCCTCTCTGTGGAGTGGCCAAGCATTGAATTTCCACATATCAGGATCACTGCGCAATTACGGCACATTTAGACATTTTATGAGAGAAACGATTGTAATTTTTACTCTTGAAGTAGTATTATATGGGAACTACATGAAAACCTGCAAGTGTGTGCACTTACTTGGCAGATGGACAGCATAAAGACCCACAGTGGGAATAAAATATGGTTCCGTGAGCACGTCAAAGGCAAAAAACATGTCTACTGGCCCAAAAGACACAGATGTTCGAGACAAAAATGACAAGAATGATGAATGGCTCCATCTTAAAATTCACCGGAGTTACGAGAAACCCTTTCCAAGTCTACTATTTAAAAAGTTCTTCTTTCTGACTCCTTACAGCTATAAAAGAGAGAGAAATAACTCATGAATGTCCAGCACTGTTATCCTAGAATCACCATAATCTAAAGAACATTTTCTCTAATATGCAGGGAAGTATTACAACTCATCTTCCTCATTTTCCTCATAGGTAGCCACATAAATGTGGGCCTCAATTTAAAAAAATAAATAAATAAATAAAATACAGAATTTTAAACCTAGACTTTTTTTTGTTTTGATTTGTTTTTTTTTTTTTACATTTTTAGCAGTCTGGTTTGGTAGTTACTTATTGGTTGGCCTAATGTTCAATAGTTTGCGTTCTAAAAATGTTTTTGAAAGAAGTATCTTATGTTCACCAGGGCTGTATTTACTTGATTGAAAACACAGTTAAAAGAGGACAGGAATATTGTGAAATATTATTACAATTTAAAATAAATTGTTTCTATTTTAATATACTCTAAATTGTCATTTATTCCTGTGATCCAAAGTTGAATTTTCAGCAACCATTACTCTGATCTTCAGTGTCACATTATTCTTCAGAAATCTTTCTAATATCCCGAAATGCTGCTGAAGAAAAATGTATTATTATTATCAACGTTAAAACAGATCGTTGTGCAGCCATGGAAACAGTTGGGGAAACCATGATAATTTGTTTCAGAATTTTTTGATGAACAGAATTTTCAAAAGAGCAACAAATGTGTCATCATGAATGTCTTGTCACTTTTTAATTCAATGCATCCTTGCTAAATTAAAAGTGTTATATTCTTTCACACAACCAAATGAAATATTTGATATGATAAATATCTGAATAATATATCTTACAGACCCAAAACCTTTAAACAGTGTATGGATCTGGTATGTCCTTCAAATTTAAATGTAATGTCTATTTTGCCCATTTTATTATCTGCTGGCACAGAAAATAAAAAAATAATAGCAGAAAATAAAAAAATAATAATAATAGCACATCCCTTTCAACAAGCCGTACGATTCAAGGTATTATTTGTCTGTAGCACAAATAGTGAAGTTTCATTCTTATCAAGAAGAGTTTGTTCAAAAGGCTTCTGTGCTAAAATACCAATAAAAATGAGTGAATTTTTCTCTCTTTGCTTGGGTCTATAGAGCTGAAGGACTGACTGGCAGATGAGGAATACAAGTCTGTGTGTGTTGGTGGGGGAACAGTGGTTCGGTCCGGTTCAGTTCATTTCAGTGGCCCTTGTGACCTCAAAGTGCTGTCAGCACTTTTAGGGTTCAACATTGACAGACAGACACACAGAAACACACACAATTGAACACACACATCAATCTGAACAGACCCTACATAAAACACCTCCAGCAAAGAGATTTGGAGCAACTCTTTCTCCTTTGCTGTCTCGACCGTGTCAATCCAGTCAAACCTGCACAAATGTATGTGTTTGACAGAAAGCACCTGTAATGCCTCTAATGCCCCAAGAACATGAAATCGTTTCTGTCTTTCTCGCCCTTTGTTAAGCAGTTCGTACTTGTAAACTTCCAAGCACCCGTCCTTCACTTCAGCAAACATTACTGAATGCAGTGAAGATGTACAACATGCAATAATGTCGGCCGATCTGTTCAAATCACCCTCTAGTCAACTGCAGAAAGACAAGAGCTGAATAAAGATGATTTACTCACAAATTTATGAAATGATATTAGCACTGTGATGTTTGCATGTCCTTCAAGCAAAAAAAGGGCTTTACTGCCCTGAGATCAAAGTCAATTTGTATGATCAGTTAAACAGACGTCTTTCTTCCAACTGGCGCTTTTATTTGACTGTAAACCCACAGAAATACAGCTTTTGTTGATTTGAAAAACGCTTGGTGAATATTCATCATCATTCATTATTATGACAGAAAAGAAGTCATCTGAATAATGATGACATGAGAAAAAGTCTTAGAAAACAGTAATTCTTCAGTGTCAATTCTATTCAGAGTCTAATAAAATAAACAATTTAAACACAATGCAAAGACAGATGGCAAAGATGGATGGAAGGGAGCAAGGAAAGGAGGAGGAGGATGGATAGGCAGATGAAGGATAGATGGATGGACAGAATAACAGAAAGAAAAAAGGATTATGGAGGAGGGAATGAAGGAAGGAATGAAGGAAAACAGACAAATGAAGGAAGAACGATGGATGATAGAGTGATAAAGGAAGGATGGATGATGGATGGATGGATGCCACACATCCATCCACCCATAGAGTGATAAAAGAAGAAAGAATAAATAATGTATGGACAGATAAAGTAATAAAGGATGGATGGAGGTATGGATGGATGGAGTTATAAAGGTAGGAAGAATGATAAATGGATGCACAGAGTGAAGACAAATGGAAGGAAGGAAGGAAAGAAGGAAGGAGGAAAGGATGGATAGAGTTATAAAGGTAGAAAGAATGATAAATAGATGCACAGAGTGAGGATGGAAGGATGGATGGAGTAAAAAAGATAGGACAAATGATAAATGGATGAACATAGGGCTGGGGGATTTTTCCGATTTTATCGATTAATTCGAATTTAATGTTTTGCCAAGATTTTATTTTTTAGAAATCGAAGAGTCGCAATTTCGAATAGAAATATTACCAAACGTTAGAATTAGACACTCTGACAATATACCAGTGATAACAGTAAAGAGAAAAGAACGATCCAACCGCATGTTGGCGCACGTGATTAACCGCTCACGTGATGCGCTCATATCGCTAGGTGCCGTTCACACAGAATGCACTTCTGTGTTGACAAAGATGCGACGCAGGCAGTGGAATAGGGAAAAAATGTAAGAAGATGGGAGTTGGATTTCTCTTAACTTGAGCGCCGCGTTTTTAGACTGCTGTTTCATGCATGAGACACTGCAACAGACGGCAGTACAACAGTCAAACGGGTCCATGTCACAACTGAATAAAAAAATCTGTAAAGAACTACTACTGTATGTCTAATATTTCATGTTTGCATCATGGTGACAGGTTGAAAGCTGCTGTCCATTGTTTTCACAGAACATTTATTGTTAGTAGTCTACTGGTGTTATACCTTCAGAAGTCAGAAAGAGCTATTACTAAGTATGTTTACACACACAAGGAATTTGAATTGGTGACAGGAGTTTCCAGTGCAGAAGAAAGTATATGGATATAGTGCAAACTAGTACAGCAGACATAAGAATTAGAGATGGTGTTATACTCCATCTCACAGTAGAGATGGAGTATAACACTAATATAAGAAAAACAGAATATACAGAAGCAGAAATATAGAGAAATGTAACTGTTTAAATGAATGTACAGATATATTTACAAGTGTGCAGTTAATAAATGTGCAATTTTCGGATTCTATGTATAAAGTCAGTCATTTTAAATTTGAATTACATTAACTGTTGAGAATTTTTTTGATGCATTTTCATTGTAGCCTATTATTTCTGAGCATAACATGTATAAGACAAGTTTGTACAGGATGTAGTTGTAGTTCATGCATCTTTTCTGCAAAGATGTTTAACAAGTGATTTGTTTAACATTTACTTCATGTTGACAACATGTGTGGTGCACTTGGAATAGAATTTTCTTTAACTAGAGGGTTAATAAAGAAAAAGTTATTTGAATCATGTTGTAGTTACATTTTTAAGTTGACTAGTTAAAAATCGTAAAAAAATAAAAAAAATAAAATAAAATTCGAGAATCGGTCAAACGTTCTGAAAAAAAATCCAGATTTAATTTTTTTTGCCAAATCGCCCAGCCCTAGATGAACAGATGGAAGGAAGGATGGATGGATGGATGGATGGATGGAGTAAAAAAGATAGGATGACTGATAAATGGATGAACAGGGTGAAGACAGATGGAACGAAGGGAGGAAGAAAGGATGGATGTAAGCATGGATGGATGGATGGAGTGATGAAGGATGAATGGATGGATGCCACACATCCATCCATCCGTAGAGTGATAATGGATGAATAAATAATGGATGGATGCATAAAGTGATAAAGTAAAGATGGATGGAGTGATAAAGGATGGATGGAAAGATGGATGGATGGATGGATAATGATAAAGGAAGAATAAATGGATGGATGGATGGATGGATGGATGGATGGATGGATGGAAGGAAGAAAGGAAGAAAGAAAGCCTGTCCCTGAAATAAGTTTTTATGTGACATTGTGTGAAAGTTGCAGAAACAAACTCCTGCAGTCCTTGATATGTGACAACAAATAAAGATTCAGTATTCAATATCGAATTCCTCTGCCTGAATACATGAGACTCCTGAAAATAGAAACACAACCGTAAGATCAGATTGCTGCGGTCTTCACTGGTCCCTGCTAGCGTGAGACCAGGAGGAGCATCTCATTCCCCTCTGGATCGTAAAGAGGATGCTTTTAAACACCAAATAAATTGTACATTCAAGGTCACACGCTTAATTTCTGGGTTCATTTGAGCTGCTGTGCTTCTCCAAACCTTGTCTACACCAATGGCAGAATGTGTTTATGCCTGTGTGTGTATGTTGATCGGAGTTGTAATGCCTCATTAAGCAGTATGGGTAGGGGTGGGCACAAGGCCTCGTCCTCCTGATTTCAGCAGCAGCATCCAGCAGTTTTTTTCCAGCCATTACCTCCTCCAGCATTAGACCTACACATTAACATACAAGAGCTTTTTATGACAAACCATTCCCCCACGTCGGGCATGTGTGTGGGTAAAGAACGGCCAGCAACGCAGCAGGACACTCCAATGCCTCCCACTGTCTGATGGACGGCAGCGATTTGCTCCATTTGCACCTGTGAGCAGGTAATAAATGAGGAGGTTCGCAAAGAGCTTTTACCCACAAGGACAAAGACAGCAATTTCACCCTGAGAGAGGAGAGGCTGAGTTTACCTTGCACTACTACACACACACATACACGTTTGAACCAGCTGCGTTGCACCATATGGACAATAATGGCCTCAAAGTATGTGTGTATGCATGTGACAAAATTTGAGTGTAGCCACGGCCATTACACCTTACATGGCTGTTTTTAGGGTCCATAAGGTGCATCAACTGCCTTCTGCCACTTACAAAAAAAAAAATAGAAAAAATATTTAAAGAAATAGTTTATCAAGAATGTTTATTATAATATTATTTATTATAATATTTATATTATATAATATTTTTAAAATGTATAATTCATTATAATATTTTTATCCTGTACTTGTGTATTTAAAAAGAAAAAGATAATTGAAATAATGTGCATTTATATATATATATATATATATATATATATATATATATATATATATATATATATATGTATGTATGTATGTATATATATATATATGCATATATATGTATGTATGTATGTATGTATATATATATATAAATAAATAAATAATTGTGAATATATACACTTGATCGAACAATAGAAATTCAATTAGTTATAAAAAATGAATATATGAATACAAATTTGGAATCTCAATTAACATGGTTGGATATCCTGTGCAGCCCACTTTCCATTTTTAGATGAATAATTTCTTCAACTATAGCCATTCTTACAACAGTCAATCATGCTCTTAAAAGGCATTAAAAGAACAGCTACAGCCAGTTCTTTTAAGTACAATTAAACAGCAATGAAATTTAGTTAATTAACTATAATAATCTAACACCATTAACATCAACATATTAACAATTAGCATGCTAATTCTCAGAGAAAATGTGAATAAAAGGCTGATGAAAATATCCCAAACCAGTGACCGCCTTTGAAAGGTACTTCTTTAAAGTGTGCTACAGATTGTATCTTCTTTGACCGCCAGTGTCACTCCTCTCTATTAGCATTCGTCTCCAGCTAATTTAAATGCTAATGTATCCTAGCCTTTTCTCTGCGTGATAAAGCTAACAATCGACACTGGAGGCCTTTTTGTAGCTGAGCTATGAGGCAATTAGCTCGAATAGTATAACCATATACAGCGAGAGGAGTAGAATATTAGAAAAGTGATCTGACCGCCCTGAGAGAAAATGCAGGAAAAAATGTAGAAAGTGAAAGAGTGCTGGGGAGGGCGACAGTGAGCGGTCAGAGAATAATTTCATAGTTTCGTAGACTCCTATTGGACTGCCTGTGATAAGAGAGAGTGGTCAAAGGTGAATTCTCAAATGGACGTCACAGTAGAGGAAAAAATAGACTCAAGCATTACTATCATGAAGTCAAAGATAGGGGGCAAGAGAGAGCCATTTCCTGTTTGAGATTTCATAATGTAATGCAGCGCGGCTTCATCATGATTAATACACATTTTGACAAAGGTCAAAATGTCAGACATTCCAGATAACCTATGCAGAGGATAGAGGAGGGTCCGTGTACGTTTTGATAGTTTGTTTTTCAACTTGAAATTAAATAAGCAGAAACGAGAATTGGATCGGATTGGATCGTTTGTTCAAAAAAACGAGAAAATGAGATTTTGGCTCGATTTTCGATTTTTTGGTTCACGGGTAGAAAATGGATAAACGACTTCAAAATTCGTTTTCCCCTTGTGGGCGGTCAAGACACGCACCTTTCCGCTGATTGGCCAGCCAAATCTGAGCCCGTGACGTCATCCTCAGTTCGTTCAGCAAAATAGTCCTCTTCTGCTGTATGGGGCAGGTCCTAGATCGGGTAACCTAACGCGTTTCACAGAAATATTATTCACAAAGAAAAAATTCATAAATGTTAATCAGCACCCAGCCTGTTTTATTTAGCTGTGTGCGTAGTTAAAGCTGTATGGTGAAGCTGTGCTACCCACAGACAGCGCAGAATGGATGAGAAGCACAGATTTAAAAAAAAAAAAATTTGATTTAGGGGGGTCCCCCAGATATTTTTTTAGTAAAAAATAACGATGACAAATCTGATTAAGCTCACACAGTTAGGACACAATACATTTCATACATTTCATATTTTTTTTTTTTTAAACACGCAGAAAATAAATTTTATGTTTTAGAGAGGAAAATAAAAAAAAAGGTAAGTCACGAATAAGTGGATAAATATTTATACTAATATTTATATAATATTTATACTAATGGATAAA
This sequence comes from Spinibarbus caldwelli, assembly GCA_039654775.1. Classification (NCBI taxonomy): domain Eukaryota; kingdom Metazoa; phylum Chordata; class Actinopteri; order Cypriniformes; family Cyprinidae; genus Spinibarbus; species Spinibarbus caldwelli. The sequence goes on from CM077236.1 coordinate 30,801,859, forward strand.
TATATGAAGCGATATAGGCCTATTATGTTTTGTAGTTGACACGCGTTCCAGTATCAATGAAAAAAATCATAATGAGCAAAAATATGCCACAGTGGACCGGTGCTCACGCTGGCACGGTGAACGACTGCGCTGTTTGCAATGAATAGCCTATATTAACAAAACGACTATATCCGCGTTAAAACCTTTTCCCCCATTAAAATGAACGCTCAGTTTGTGGTCCATTATTACTTTAATGAAAACACACACACACACACACACACACACACACAAAAGACAAACTCACTTATAGGCTATTAAACAAATAATAATAATAACAATAATAATAATTATTATTATTATTATTATTATTGTTGTTATTGTTATTATTATTATTATTATTAACAAAATAATGTATTATTAACATTATATTATTAACAAAAAAAATTTTGAAGATGGGGTCCCTTTTTGAAGATTGGGGGGTCTCTTTTTTGAAGATGCTGGGGGTTATGTGTTGCTATATATATATATATATATATATATATATTTATATTTATATTTATATTTATATTGTGTTGCTATATATATTTAAATGACTATTTATTTGATCATGGTATCCATGATATGGCTATATATCATTATAATATAATACACATGGCTATATATCATTATAAGAACAGGCTTTTGAGTTAATCAACATCCAAAAATATACATAGGCCTATTCAGTCAATGCAATGTTAGGCTATATAACAAATAGAGATAAGCCATTGTTCGTCTTTTTAATTGCTTACCCTAATTAATATTTGATGTGACTTCCAAATACACTGAAATATCTAAAAAAATAAATTAAAAAATAGAATAAAATAAAAAAATTAAAATAAATAAACTGGAGGGTATCACTGGAGGGTATCACTGTCAAATTCAGTAGCAATTCATTTGATTATTTAATCTTCATTTACTAGTGAAAATTCCAGTCTGATCAATGGTGCCAGCTGTCCCTTTGCGCCACCAGGTGGAGATTTCACTAATGAGTTTGTATGACTGCATGCATACTGCATACTTCAAAGAATGTCGTGCACGATCATTTTGATTCATTTTCGACATTTTGGGTAGTTCCGATGCCATGAGCCAGTTCTGATGATATATATTTGCAATAATCCTATATATAGACTAATAATTAATGATCAGTTATAATTACAGACTTGTCACAGCACTCATTTGTAAACCACTTTGGATAAAAGCATCTGCTAAATGATTAAATGTAAATGTATAAAATGTTTAAAAAAAAATTATAATGAAAAATGAGTGCACGTTTCAAATGCATGTAGGTAAGATACAAAAGCTCCGACATGGAGTGGATAAATACAGTAGAAAGATAGAAAAAGAAAAAAAAGTCAGTTGCATAAGAAGATTTCTCTTGCCGACTCATTTTTTTCGCTTAGCTTCACCGGAGCAGCACAAAACAAGTAGCCCCTAAATGATGTCATGCGCTTAGCAGTCTATAGAGATGTTGTAGTAGAGGCATTTACAATTTGACAGCCTAAAAACAGACTTCATTCACATGAATGACAGTAAATAATTAATTAACAAAATGTATCGTATCCTAACTGCGTGAACTTAATCAGATTTGTCATCGTTATTTTTTTACTAAAAAAAAATATCCCCCCCCCCCCCCCCGAATTTTTAAGTCGTTTATCCGTTTTCTACCCGTGAAGCAAAAAAACAAAAATTGAGCCAAAATCTTGTTTTTTTGTTTTTTTAAACAAATGAAAAAACAAAAAAAAACTGTTTTCTTGTTTCTGCCTATTTCATTTCAAATTGAAAAACAAACTATCAAAACGCACACAGTCTGTGTATCATCCGATCATTCGTTTTTTGAATTAATGTTGATAGTAGAAAAACGAGAAAACAGCACCTATTTTCGTTTTTTCGTTTGTTCAAAGAAAGGAAAAAACGAGAATTCAGCTTAATTTTTCACTCAGGCATAGAAAAATGAATAAACAGCTTAAATATTCGATTTCCACAGGTGGGCGGGAATTAAACGCCCCTTTCTGCTGATTGGTCAGCCGAAGATCAAACTGTGCCGTCATCAGTTCTCCTGCAGTTCCTCGCAGAAAAATAGTAGTCCTCCACAAAGGCTAGAAGCAAAGAGTATAGGGTGCTTCTCAATTCTTATTTGTGCATCCTCGTTTCCTTTCCTTGCGTCTTAACTGGTAAAGAGTTTTTGGCTCAAGATCTGCATTTAAAGTCACACCAGAGGTGTTCAGCTTGGATTAGGACTTGGCTTTCTGCAGACCAGTCAAGTTCTTCCACACTGACTAAATCAATCATTTCTTTTTGAACCTTGCCTTATACACAGAGGCATTGTCATGTTAGAATAGAAAAGGGTCCTGTCCAAACTGTTGCTTTAAAATTACAAGCACACAATTCCCTAGAATATCATTATATGCTTAAACGTTAAGATTTGTACTCATGGAAATTACTAAAGTAGTCAAACCTGTTCATTAGAAGGGGGTGACCCAATACTTTTGGCAATATAGTGTAGAATGACAAAGATAGAACGACAGATAAATAGAATGAATGATAGAACGAACAAACAAATAATGATAGATAGAACGATATAATGATAGACAGACAGACAGACAGAACAAATGAATATATGAACAATAGACAGACAGAATGAATGAATGAACAATAGCCAGACAGACAGACAGACAGACAGACAGATAGACAGATAGATAGATAGATAGATAGATAGATAGATAGATAGATAGATAGACAGACAGACAGACAGACAGAACAACAGACAGACAGACAAGACAGACAGACAGACAGACAGACAGACAGACAGATAGATAGATAGATAGATAGATAGATAGATAGATAGATAGAACAACAGACAGACGGACAGACGGACAGACAGACAGACAGACAGACAGACAGACAGACAGACAGACAGACAGACAGATAGATAGATAGATAGATAGATAGATAGAATGAACGAAAGAAAGAAAGACATAACATATGTTGGTCTTTTCAACGTGGCAAATACAGACAAATCTGATTAAATAACAGGGAAAGCCCATCTGGAAGTCACATAAGTGTGTGTCTGCATCCGTGCGGGTGTTTCAAAGCGTTTCGGCATTTCAAAGAGAAATAACTGTCCTGTAATCATAGCCGTCCTTTGCTCAGTTAAATCGGTGTATTAAATATTCAGAACCGGACAGACTGACAGACTGCATAAAAAGCCAGTGAAAAATTATTCATAATGCAGGTAACACTCACACAGGGACCCCGGATGAAAGGAAATGTCATTTGTCACTGGCCTTTGTTCATCTCTCATAGCCTGTTGGGCATCCAACCATTAAGTAAGCTTTATTAATTTATTTATTAATTAGAGTGCTCGTAGTCTCACCGTGGTGGGCCGAAGGTGCAGCCTTACGTGTTATTTGCAGCTTAAGGGCCCAGAGAGACAAATCAGACCAGGAGAGAGAGAGAGAGACTTAATGAGAACAAATAGGTTGAGAATGCAAATGGTCGTTCCCTCAACTGCACTCTGCCACTAGTCACATCTCTCTGCATATTACAGCTTCAGGCACCCTGGTGGAACCAATGTGTGTGTGTGGATGTCAGCGGGCTTCGCGAGAGCTCCTCCTGTGGTGTTACTCATTACTGAGCAGAGAAACTAGTGCTTGTGACTTTTACACCAGATGATTTGAAAACACACACACGAGTGCACATATACACACACTTTCTGCTGATATTCTAGAAGCAATTAAGCTCTTCTCAGCACTGCTTCCTAACTTGATATCCTCAGTATTACCTGAACTTCTCATCACTGTGGGTCAAACAAACACACACACGTTTGTTTTTCTGTTATGGTAGGGATTTTTATCTCCCGTTTATTGTTTTATACTGAGCTAAAAAAAAAAAAAGATATATCCTAATCCTACCCTTAAACCCCATAGTGATTCTTTAAATAAATTAAATGTTAAAAATAAATTATATTAAAATATTAAAATAAACTTTACATTAAAAAATTATTTAAAATTACCTACAGTATGCACTGTTTATTTTTATTAATTTTTAATGTACTTTAATATTTATATAATTAATTTTATTATTATAATTTATATTTTATTTATATATAATTATCATCAAAATAAATGTTAAATACAATAATTAATAATTAACAATAACAACAAACCTACATTACGTAATTTGTCTATATATTCAACTAAAAATAAAAAAAATATTTTAATTTTACAAAGAGCTAATAATGTTTTCTATGCCCTGTTTTCTAGACCCTTAAACCTTATAATAATAACAATTTTAAATAAATAAATATATAATATATATTTAATATAAAAAAATAATTACAAATTACCTAACAGTATGCGGAGAATATAAAGTATATGAATATTTAAATATTTAAATAAAAATTACAATTAAATTTGATGCTATGAACAAAGTCGACAGGTCATTATGTCAAAAGGCCAAGTCAATAGGTCTAATAAAAAAGTAGTATTCTGTGGTTGATAGGACATTGTTATTTGGTTGCTAGGGTATTCTGTAATTCTATAATATTTTGGTCCCTTTTCACTCATTTTTGCAAGCACCAGATGTAACATCCTGAACAACATCCAAAGTTTGAGGTACCAACCATACAGACAGCATAAATGAAGTGAGATGAGTTACTAGCTGAGATTTAATATTTAGGACAGAAGTTTGTTTAAATCATTAACTATGAACAATACTAACAGCACTAATGTTGACACTGGCAAACCCATTAAAAGTGCACAGACTACGTAAACACAAAGGACAAACCGACCTTGCAAAAAGCAGAACAGCAGCACCAGATCCACACGTAGTGCAGGTTCGAGACAAACGCCCGTAGGGTCAAGTGTCCAGAGCATTCATCGCAACTCTACACACACACTCGCATCAGCGTCCTTGAAACACATGAGCAGTGAAATGAAAAATAAGTTGAAAAACAAAAAGCAGGTGATCCACTTCTACAGCAGCCTGCTCTTCGGTGGTTCGTCAGCTGGCATCAAGAACATCGGTACCCTGTGGCAAACGGGGCATTGGCAGGACCACTGAGGCAGAACGAAGGTTGTGCGTGTTTTTCAGAGCATAACGGAGGTCACGGGGTGCCAGGCTGAGCTGTGTAGGTTATGATCAGTGTCAGCGTGTGTGTGCAGTGTGTGTTTGTGTGTTTTCACACTCCAGGGGCCAGAGTTGATCGAGTAAAATGCTTCCAGGGCCAGCGGGGGGAATGGTAGCGTTCCATTAGGAGCTGAGTTGGGGGCACATTTGCCCTGATCTATCATTAGTCTGACAGGCAAGACTAATCAAGTGCCGCACATACAAATGAAGATCTCTGGACACGAGAGCGCATGCGCTGGCATGCTTTTCGCACCATGCTGCTGTTGCCTAATCTCACTGGTCAACTGCATTTCAACTAATGCTAGAAAGAACACATGCAGTCACAGGCAGATAAGTCAAAGCACTTTAGCATAAATAGCTTCCATTAAAGCTGAAGCATGTCATTTCTGCTCTGCTACCACACAGATTTCAAAACAGACTTCTCAAACATGCCCCAGCTGCCACTGTTCAGCAAACAGGTAGTCCTGGCCTAAATTCATTACACTTCACAAAACACAAGACCTAAAAATGTCTCTGCACATTACGGTAGGATAGCAGGAAGTATTTTAACATTGAAATAATATACACAAATATGAACATATCCAAAATATAAAAATAAAATATGTATAAATATATGCAAAAATATATATTAAAACCATGTACAGTCCTAATCTAAATTATGTTTTTATGAATTTTTATTTATAATTATTTAATAAACTGTGAATTAAGCAAATCAGGCTGAAATAACTGAAGCTGTCTGGTCAACTAAATAGAATTTAATGTATTTGTTTCAGGTTTTGGCTTCCAAAATAGCTACTGTTTACTTTATTACATTTAGTTTCATTTCATTTCACTTGAATTAAAAAAATACATTTATGAAATAAAATTATTTTATTTGATTATGAGCTTAAGAATTTAGTCCATAATCAAATATAATAAACATTTTTCAACCTTTCAACCCATACTTCCTTATTTGTTATGGTTCAGGCCAGAACAAATTCTCCTTTTTTTCAATTTTATGGCAGCAGTTTCAAAAATACTGAATCCCCATCCTGCAATATGCTTACAGACAGTAAGCCCTGTAAGTGTAAATGCAGCCTAGAGTGCTCGGGTCGTGGGTTTTAGCTGTTAGATTGGCACCGTGCGAATGCGTGACTCGCTGGCGTGCAACATGTCATTAGCGTACGAGATCCACTTTCCCTTGTCACACTCCCTGTGCACTGTTGACAGTCTGAGCTGAAACCAGGCGACACTTCGAGTAAACTCAATTAGTCTCCCCACCATTATGACACGCATCAAAAATAAAAGAAAATATTTACATAGCGGTCCGTGGACCAATTACACACTGGAATGGGGGGAGGGGGAGAGCGACATTAGCATATAATTTGCATGAAGTTTTAACTTGTTTTTAACATGTGACATTTGGATGCAACTTGTACGCGACCGAAGGGCAAAAGCGTGAGTTTATATGAGGGTTTGTGTGCAGATTTACACGTCCTTTTCAATAAATTAAACCAGTCTGTGATCAGGGACGTAGGAAAGTGGAGGGATACAAAAAAACTTATCAGCCTGACTCATGAACATTATTTGCGGGACATCATATTTGCAAAGTAATCCAACGAAATTGTTAAAGGGATAGTTCACCCAAAAATTTAAATTTGATGTTTATCTGCTTACCCCCAGGGCATCCAAGATGTAGGTGAATTTGTTTCTTCAGTAGAACACAAACAAAGATTTTTAACTCAAACCGTTGCAGTCTGTCAGTCATATAATGGCAGTCAATGGGACCCACGGCTTTGAGAGTCAAAAAAACATACACAGACAAAACCAAATTAAACCTTGCGGCTCGTGATGATTCATTGAGGTCTTAAGACACGAAACAATTGGTCTGTGCAAGAAACTGAACAGTATTTATATCATGTTCCGTTTTAATGCATTTGCTTGTTTTTTCATGAATGTATTTTACAACAATACAAAGAGCAATGTGTACCATTTTACCAGATTTAGTCATACACTTATTCACTTTTTTTTGTAAATAAAAATGTTTTTACAAAATTATTGTGCACCCATGATATTTCTAGAGTATCTTTTGCTGCTGAATTATCCAGTTTATAATAGTATTTTTGTCATAGATTATGATTATATATTTGTTTCATTTATTTTTCATTAAAATTAAGTTATCTATATGTAGTAGATTGTGTTTAACACACAAATGAGTGACGATCAGGTCAACACAGAGAAGTATAGAAATTCTACATCGATTTAAAAAAACTGCGCTGGTATCGGATTGAATCGGTATCGGCAGATACTCAGAATTTTCGGTATCGGATCGGTTTGGTTCTGAAAACATGGTATCGTTGCATCCCTAACAATAACATGCATAATAGAGAGGCACGGCTGAGCTGAATATAGCTCCACCACGATCTCTCACGCCCTGCTAAAACCGACTCGGTGCTCACACTTCTTCGTTATAGCAATACGAGCAATATCCGCGGCATCAGGCAACCCGATAGTAAAGGGTATGCGGATACCGCAGATCAAAGCAATCGGCGCGAGCTGAGATAAACTGAACACTTTTCCCCGCATCCCTCGGAAATAGGAACAAACGCGAGCCGAGCGCATTAAGTGACTCGCGTGGTCGCCGAGACAAAGACGAAAAGGTTAGAATATGCCCTCAAGTGTTAGAATCCCAACACGGAGGCACATATTCCTCAAAGCGCTGCTCGACTCACCAGAATAATGTTTCACACACGTTCAACAGACAGACGGCTCCGAAGACAACAAAAGTTGGTGACGTATTCAGCAGGTGCCCTTTTATACTTTCGGGTACCGGCCTATGACATCCCGGGCCACGTGGACCAATAGGATTGGAGTTGTTTTACACATGCTTCAGACACCGGTCATGCTGGCAGCATTCCCCAAAGTGTCCACCAGGATGCAGCGTTGAGTTCCCTAGAAGGGGAACTAGACTAGGAGAGATCTCATTTTTGGTTTTTCTTTCTTGGCTAACTCTATCTGTACTTTATGACAGACCGTCACTGCATTCACCAGCAAGAATGAATGAAGATATATTAAATATAATGGGTTATAGCTTTATGACAGTCATCCAGCAATATTGCAATGTACAGCTGACACATCAAACACAGAACTAATAAAGCTCTGAGGCTATGATACTGACTCTGCTCATAAAGAGAGGACATCCACACACACACTGTGTCTGCAGAAATAGTGTCCTTGATACAATGTTACAATTGCATTAATGAATATAGTGTGGGATCAAGCACACATACAAGGACAACAGGCTTTTATAATGTCACTGTGTCATTTATGAGCTGCGAAGAGGGACATACGATATAGCTTTTATTAAAGGTTTATATAAAATTCTGTCCAACACTAAATGCCTGCAGAGAGGCCTGCTGTCTTACATTCAAAACCTGTGCAAAATTCACCAACACACTGCTAGAGTGTAGTGAATGGTTGCTAGTGTGTTGCTATGTCTTTGTTAAGAAGTTCTGATGGTTGTTATGTGGTTGCTAAGGTGATTTCAATGTTGTATGTTCAAAACTGGCTTTCCACCATTGCTGAATCTGCAGGACCAAATAAAAAATGTGATGAGATTAAAAGAAAAAGAAAAAAAGACTTTTACATGCCAACTCTTATGGGAATCAAAAACATACAGCACAACCAGTGTAGTCTGATTCATGAACATGTTACTCTTATGATCCAAAGCTTTTAAGTGAAACAAAAACAGAGCATGACCAAATACAGCTTTATCAACAACAAAAAAAGATCTTTATAATCCCAATCTTGAACGTGAATTAGGCTAAATCTGATTCACAAACAAATGACTCGTTTGTTATATGAGCTGATTCATACATTACAACAAATGAAATTCACCTCAATGCAAATAACTTATATGCAACAAATCTCTTAAGTGAATCAGAAACAAATACTGCACATCCAATGTAGTCTGATTCACGAGCAAATGAACTGTATGAGCCGAGTCAAAAGTGATTAAAAAAAAACCCACCATAATCTAGTACAATTCACAATCAAATGACTCTTATGCAGGGTTATTATCGTGAAACTATTAAAAACATGCTTGTTCACTGAAATAAAAGCTGAAATAAAATTAAATATAAATATTAGATGTAAAACTTTAAACTAAAAATAGAAGTGCTGCCTTGGCAACTAATTGAAACAAGTTTAAGAACTACAATTTACTAAATAAAGAATGCTGAAAATAAGTAAAAAACTATACTGAATTAAAACTAAAACTGAAATAAAAAATAGTAATATATAAAAAAAATTACAAAAGCACATAAAAAATTTTAAAAAAAAATGTAACAAATTAAAGTGAAAACTGAAATGATAAAAATAAAAAAGAATTTCAAATATTAATAAAATAGTACTAAAATAACACGATTCTCTCTTTTTGCTCAAAAAGCCTCACTAACTCAGGAGCTACAGGTTTGAATCCGTAAGATGAATCCAGCCTTAGACCTGTGGGTTTGCACAAAGAGGTTTACATAGAAAGCACCACAAATAATATAGGAAGGAATTACACTTATGTCACATGAAGGGTTTAAAAAGATTGATGTTTTCTTCTTTATCCCCTCCCCCCCGCCCGCCTTCTCATTCACTTTATATCCTCAGCTTTTTCGCATAACATATTTACAGTCCCAATGAAGGAGAGTTAGCCATTATAGTGGCTGGAAGCCTGGCGCACTAAAGCTTCATCAAATAAACCACAGGTATGAAAAGACAATAATGATGATAAATCAACTAATGGCTAGGGGGCATTGACCAGACGCAGGTGCACACGAGGCCTGTGAAAGAAAGAGAAGTGATAGATGATACGGTGGATAGAGACAGAATGCAGGTCTGATGGGGGCAAATTACGACTAATGGTATTTTAGTTTTCTTTCCCACCTGATTCTATTTGTCCATGATTCTATTTCACTGGACAGTATAACTCACCCTCGGTCTCTAATAGACTGCAGAGAGAGCCAAGAGGAACAGCGCACCAGGCGAGAAATGTACATTCTCGGAATGTCACATTTTTCTGGGCATATATTAAACAAACTGATAATTTCAAGGGAATTACTGATCATTGATCAACCTGAGCAAAATCTGTCAATATTTGTTAGCGCTCTGGAAAGGGCTGGACCAATGACCCTGTCAAATGTAAAGGTGAAATGTGTCATTTTTTGCTACTAGTGTCTCCAAATGGAATTTTCAAAATTAATTCTGTTTTTTAAACCGTTTTAAACACCACCTCCATCCCATCTTTCAAGAAAATGACAACAAACATAGGTTATACACATATATCCTAAATTTTTACATTTGTGGTTTGCACATGCAATATTATACATGAGCAGAATGTATTTTCACCTCAAAAAATTACACGTTTCACTTTTAACCACTAAAATCTCGTGTATTTGATTCTATTTTGAGATTTTCTCACAAACCCAAGTGGGTTGCTACAGTAACATTTTGCATGCAGTCTTAAAGGGTTAGTTCACCCAAAAATGAAAATTAGTCCATATTTTATTCACCCTCAAGGCATCCTAGGTGTATATGACTTTCTTCTTTCAGATTAATCAAATTGGAGTAATATTCAAAATTGTCCTGGCTCTTCTAATCTCTATCATTGCAGTCAGCGGGTGTTTGTGTTACACAGTCCAAAACACGTAGAATAAAGTGCGCGAATCCGTAAAAAAAGAAGACCTTCACACGGCTCCAGGGGGTGAATAAAGGCCTCCTGTAGCGAATCCATGCGTTTTTGTAAAAAAAAAAAAAAACATATTTAAAAAGACAAACAGTTTTGTGTAACTTCTGCTATCTGTTGTACACGCGTTCACGAGAAGACTGCCTTTCCAGTGGATGACGTAGGGCGCCGGCGCAGCACATGCGCGTGTGAGTCTAGCAAAAACCAACGTCTTTATAGGAGCAAAGAAAGAAAAGTCCTTACTTTACCAAAGGAAAACCAGTCTCTTGGCATATATTGAAATCCTGAGACATTTTTCTTTACGAATCCTCGTTTTGTGCCTCTAATTCATGACCGGGATTTTGTTTTGTTCTCTCTCCGCACTCGTCACTAATCACGCAACGCCGACGTCCTACATCATATGCTGGAAGGGCTTCTGCTTATGACAAGTTAGATGAAGCGAGAGAGATGTGTTTATTACATGTGAAATATGGATATTTTTCTAATAAAAACGCATGGATTCGCAACAGGAAGCCTTTATTCATCCCCCGGAGCCATGTGAAGCATGTTTTTTATGGATTCGCGCACTTTATTTTACGTGTTTTGGACTGTGTAACACAAACATCTGCTGACTGCAATGATAGAGCTTAGAAGAGCCACGACAATTTTTAATATAACTCCGATTGGATTTGTCTGAAAGAAGAAAGTCACATACACCTAGGAAGGCTTGAGGGTGAATAAATAACAGGATAATTTTAATTTTCGGGTGAACTAACCCTTTAAGATAAAAAGCAGTTAGTGTGCATTAAAAACACAATCAGATAGTAAAAGCTGTTAGGGAGTTGTATATTATTGCTAGCGAGAAATAGACATGTCTGTGGTACTCTAAATGAAACTTTACAATTAAAATCAAAGAGCGGTGCATAAAAGGGTCAATACATTGGCATGTTTGGTTTTGATGAAACACGAGCCATGATCTCCTGGCTAACTAAACTAACAGCAGAAAATTCAAAACATTGTCAGGAAGGATACTGCCAATCAACACGACACAATCAAATATTGTATTTGGGGATTTGCAGGGAGCACTGAGGAGAGGGTGGAAACAGCAAAACACCAGCAGCATTCATCATAGTCTGCCATCTTCATGTTGATAAAGAAAATTAATAGCTTTAGCAGGCTTCTTAACCAGGGAGTACAAAACAACCCCCTGCAAATACTTTTGAAACCATTTAAAATCACTTTCAAACATACTGCCAAGTCTTTTTTCAATTTTACAAAATCTTTCACATATAACCTATAAAACATAAAAGAGAAAGTTGTGAAAACTAGCGCACCTTCAAAAGTCAAAGACCCTGAGATATGGATCACACTCAGTGCTCCTATTAATAGCCCTAACATGTTGGTTGCTTTTAGATTGGGTGCATTGGTATATAGAAATACAAGGTTCGACTCTAATGCATTCAAAGTGTATTTTAAGCTACACCACAGCTTCGAAAATAAAATATCTAGATAAAGATGGCATCTCAACAAGCCACATTTAAAGAAAAACTCTTTATTAAAGAACTAAAGAAGACCTTGCGTTATGCAAAATAGAATTGTCTCACTAGAATTGTTACCTTATGCTTAAGGTTAAACACAACCCCAAACAGAGTTCAAGCACTAAGAAAGCTCTCATTTCAAACCCCGAGCAAACCTCCTAGCTCAATGTTACTGCATCCAAGAGTGAGTCAAGAGTGAATTCCTAGAGCCATTTCCAGGTACTTGCATGAATAAGGTCAAAATATTTGAGTAAAACCTTATATATATATATATATATATATATATATATATATATATACACACACACACACAGACACTATATATAGGGCCTACTTAAAAATAGAAAAAGAAAAATGTCTGGATTTTCAATGAATTTCCAAGTTCAACTGAACAAGGTCCAGAATTCCATGGAATTCCACCCAATTCCACAAGTGGCCACACACATGCTATTTCAAATTATGAGGGGTTCTTTGCTGGATTTAGGTCAAAAGTCATAATTTTAATAATTCCCATTAGCGGCGATCAAGGCAAACATTCTACACAAAGGAGCTCCTGTTGGGTTCTGGCATCTTGCTGTCATGTCGAAAGCGTAACTCATCCATCATTTTTACGATGGCTTTGGTTTTCACATAATTAATGGCAGTCAGCAGGAGTAAATGTGCGAAGATGAAAGAATGGGAAAACATTCAAATTAACACTGTCACTTTGAACAATGGCGAGCCGGAAAAGACGATTGCATTCGCATTCGCTGGAGATGAAGTAGCCACCAGAAAATGAGAAAAGCAGAGCATTTATCTTAAAGCACAGGCAAAATCAATGTATGAACATCGGAGTACACCTTGAAAACAACACAATGCATCTTAAAGTCACACATTTTGCTGACATTTTTAATATTTATTTTAATATGATTATGTACAGATTCATGATTCAATGAGAATTTGGGGGAGGCAGAGCATGACACAGGATGAACTATGGATGTATAATATTTAATGAGGGTTTGAGCTAAAAGGCACATATATAATATAAGCACATAGTTCAGAATCTCATATATATATATATATATATATATATATATATATATATACACACACACACACGATTCTGAACTTCTGATCGACGTGCTTTTTAGCTCAAACCCTCATTAAATATTATACATCCATAGCTCATCCTGTGTCATGCTCTGCCTCCCCCAAATATTAAAGATGTCAGCAAAATGTGTGACTTACATATACAATTTATTTACATTATGCATTGCACTAGCTGTACAAATCACTGCATGCATAATTTGCATTTAAAAAAGGTTGCAAAAAGTTACACTTTCCACCTTGTAATTGCTCTTTGTTATCTAGTTTGTTGCTCACAATACATTTCAAACACTGCAAGAGAGTGTGCACCACTTTCTTTTTCTCATTTAAACCTTTTTACTATGGCCTCCCCAAATCCTTTAACACACGGCTCTAGAGGATGACCTTTTCACAACGTCCAAATAATGCACCAAAGCGTGAATCCACTCCTGCAAATCGCCATTAACCACACCAATTAAAAGCGTTTTTAATCTTCCACTGGGGAACAAAGCCTCCCTCTCGAATAGCCAAAAGTATGTGTTGGATGTCCACCACAGCCCTTAAAGGTTAATGGTGTCTCTGGAGAAGGAAATGTAAGGAGAATGAATGCGTTTGGGGTCTTGTTACTCGTCTCTCCCTTCCCTTGACTTCTGACAGAGCCCTGACATAAGAGCCACTCAGTTCATTATGAACTGTTCATGTTTGGGTCACAGCGCTCTGCAAATATTCCTGCCCTTGCTATCTTCCTCGTCTTTTTTGTATTGCACTCGCTATACTGTTTATACAAGGAATTAAAGTCAACATGAACCAGCAGTCACAGCTTCTGTAATGTGACATATTTCAGAGTGAAGTAGGTTATTATAATAGGAAAAAAATATGCAAAAAGTGATTATTTTGATAAAGGATTAAGATGGTAAATTCATGCAAATATGAAACCTGCTGGATTGAACAACACGTGGATGAAAAGGCCAAGCAACAGCAGCTGTTTTTAGACACAGAGAAGCAGCATGAGTGAAACAATGACACAGTAAAACAAACCACAATACAAAAGCACTGAACTTTCAGTGCAGAGCTGGATCAGCCAATTAATGGTACTTCATCTCATTACATTTGCCCACACGTTTCCTTCTGTGGATCAACTGCGTGGTGCGGGGCAAAATGTGGCAGACTGTCGGGTTTCTAATGGCTAATGAGGGGGCTCAGATGAGCAGTGATTTACGAGGGTCAGATTTTATCTCATGAGTCTGGATAGCTAAGGTTGTTCATTTATTATCTTATTTATTAGATTGACAGGATTATTGTGTGCATACACCAAAAGTGGTGTTAAAATACTTTACTCTGGTCAGATAGTTTCAGCAAACAAGTAGTAGGTTAATGAGTTTGATTAGTATGTTTGTTTACAATTTTTTGCACATTAATTCATTAATTTAATTTACATATGTAATATATACATACATTTTTGGTCCAAAAATTTATATCACAGTATTTTTCAAAATTTTACCGGTTTCACGGTATATGACAGACTCGGTCCGAGCGTTTTTATTGACTTTCCTACCTGCCTGTCAACATATGTATTTGCATACCTCTGTGCACCCGGTTCGCGCAGACAGGATACGTCATCAGCGCGATCACGCACGCTGTGTAGACAGAGCGAGAATGGCAGACAAACATCAACAACCCGATCTTCCTTCCTGGTATTGTAGTACTTTTACTAACTGTACTATAAAGTTTTCTCACCGGTGAATGACACATGATGTAGCCCAGTGGTTCCCAATTCCAATCCTCGCCATTTTTTCCATTTTGCACGTCTTGCTTAGTTAATACACCCGATTCAGACAACCAGCTCATTAGAAGAGAGCTACGTGCATGAACTGTGTACCGACTGACATGCTCCCTACACAGTGTTCTTTGCTCTCTACTCCCTGAGCAGGGGAAATCCGTTGAAGTTTACTTCACTTCGGAACATTCATTCACGGATTTGCGCTGCACAGCGTCTTCACACACAGACGAAACTTACTAGAGAAGTGTGAAGTGTTACATGATATACCTCTGTAAATAAATACTATTTAAATTTACATCTCGCACATTTTAATGCCCTTTGTATGGAACATATACGCTCGCTTGGAACTGGAATCATGGCGGAATATCCGGTGATGTCCACTTCGCAGGGCACTTACGGTCGAATAGAACAGCGGGGGTTGGGGGGGCGAGGACTGGAATTGGGAACCGCTGATGTAGCCTATTGTAGTAATGTTGTCTCTGGTATTCTGGTCTATGAGCGTATATGCGTTCAGGGGGCGTGGCTTTGGACGGCGGTTGCAGGGAGGGTGGGACGTTCGCTTTCAGTGCTATCAGGCTAAAGTTAGCATTTTCCAAGATCACATATTGCACCTTTAACCACATGTTCTAGAGACTGAGGGAGGAAATACTGCAGTAGATTGACTTAAAAAGCCCTATTTTACTGTCATGATGAGTGAATATTGCAGAAATATTCCACACTAAATAGTGACTAAACACGACCCATTAATAGCCTACATGTTAACCAGGTGTTACTCTCATTTATAAATCGCGACATCGTCTGATAAACTCAACATGCATCTACACTACAGAGCGGCTATGTGGTGGTTTTGGCTATATTTGTCTCGACCCATTAACACCCTACATGTTAACCAGGAGTCACTCTCATTTATAATAGACGTGTGCCGGTATTCGGCAATGCCATATATCACGATAATGAATATGCACGGTATTGTTATCGTGGGCACTTCAAAATACCGAAAATAATTATTTATTAAAAATTATTCAGAATTTTGAATGCATTTTAAGAATACTTTCCCCATTAACTGGTTAAATGCACAACACCACTGCATGCTGCATCAAAGACCTGTGTGCACTCTGATGTAAACAAACACGGATGAGAAGCACATGGCAGAACGCGTGAGAGACGCTCTGGATGAAAGCGCACATTCTCTCTCTGAGAGCAGAGGGCGCTGAACAGCAGATGCAGCGTTATTACCCCGGAAACCCAGTAAACAAAGCAGCTGCACTACTTCTAAAATGTATTTAAATTATTTAAATAGCCATTCAGATTTTTGTATTCGCAGTGGTGTTCATCATAGCGCCAAATACTTTAATATTTAGACTAAATAGGCTATTTATTTAAAAAAAAAAAAAAATACATTTTAATCTGGACTACAACATGCCCTAAAGATATTGTTTGAAAGTGTTTTGATTCTTTATTGTTCAGTCATACTTTACATTAGGGCTTCATTGGTTAACATTAGTTAATTAATTAGTTAACATAAACTTTCAATGAAAAATTCTTCTAAACGTTCATTAGTCTTAGGTAATTGAAATATTTAATAGCACACTGTTAAAATCAGAATTATAAACCGTTATAAACTGTTTTTTTTTTAATGAACCTGAGCTAACATGAACTAAGAGTTGTATTATTTTTAACAAAGATGAATAACTTATGTAACAAATGTAGCTTTTGCTCATTGATAATGTTAATGCATTAACTACGGTTAACTAATGAGATCTTACTGTAAAGTGATACCTATTGGTCTTTTAATTCTTTTGCACTTTAATCCGTATAAAATGTTTAACTTTATAATTTTTTGTGTATTGCTTTATTATATTTAAATGTTCAGGTATTTTTGTTATAAGAAAAAAGTTATTAAACCTGTTATACTGTAATATGACAACACTTTTTTTGCAACTAAATTTCAATACCGTGATAAAAACATTTGCAATTAATCGCAACATGAAAAATTGATACCGGCATATCCCTAATTTATAATCGCGACATCATCTGATAAAATCAACATGCATCTACACTACAGAGTGGCTATGCGGTGGTTTTGGCTATATTTGTCTCATGCAGCGCACTGTCTGCGTCTGAGTAACAAACTAAAAAAAAACAACAAACACAAAAGTGCAAAATAATAACAGACAAACTATGCTCATATTTATTATTCCAAACAGTCAGTAAGCAACAGCAACAGGTGCTTGGGAATGCTGTTTTGTATTAATTTATTGACGAGTCTGCTGCGGTGTGGCCAGCTGAATGCGCTGCTTCTCTGCCGCTCACTGCACAGAACAGATGCAGAGAGAGGCGACACTGCACCGGGACAGTCAGACCTCGCGCTCATGGGGCAGTACTGGAGACATCTTCTAAATGAACCATATCTAAGGTTTATCCAGAAAAGTGTCTAGGTTTGTCAGTATGTATATTCTATGGAAAAAAAAGCAGCTAAAAGGGTCTGGAAGTTGTTGAATATAGTGCTATAGTCGCGCTCGTGTGTGAGAGACGCAGGAGCTGATGGCAGCAGGCGGCGGATATTTGTGGCGGTCAATGTGGATATGTTCTTCTGTGTCATCACGTTCTACTAGTTCTACAGCTTCAGTTGCAGAACTTGCACGTAGGGCTGCACGATAAATCGAAGTTAAATCGAAATCGTGATTAGGCAGAAGCTGCGATTGTCATGCGTATCTTTCAGTGAATCCCGATTCTGTGATCAGCAGTAAATCTTCATCCGAAGGCCAGAGGGCGCTCTCGCACGGAAACTCCAAATACACCCGAAATGCCAAGCAATCGCTCCACCTGAATAAACAGAAGATTTAACTGCTTTCATTGATTCAACGTGACTAATAAACACGACTACGACAATATATGGTTTATCTGAGTTCTTGTTATTGTAATTTTCATTATAATACAGTATATTTATAATGCAATGCCTTTATCACTGCTTAAAATACTATGAAATATGTTGCATGCCTTATTCTGTGTAAGAAGCCACATCATCTCACAGAAGGATTTATTTCAAATACTCGACTGATGTTATGAAGTCAGTTTGGAGTAAAAACATGTAAATAAATGTGGTATTTTCACATGCTTTCAGAAGGAGCAGCATTTTTACAACTCTGACCCATAGTTCACTGAGAAGCTACGCAAACAGCTGTCATTATGGTGAACGATTTCTTCGATTTTCATAATCGCGTAATAATATCGTCTGTGATTTTTTTTTTTTTTTTTTGCGTTACCTGTCAGTGAACTACGGCTCTGTGTAGTAAATACTGCTCCATCTGAAAGCAGGTGATGGAGATTTACTGCTGATTACAGAACCGGCTTTACTGACAAAATGCGCATGGAAATCGCATTTGATTTAATCGTGCAGCCCTACTTTCACGCTTATGCCAAGTTCACACTGCGCGATTTTAGCTCGATTTTTCACTCGTCGACAGGTTTTGATAAATCGCCGACATATGCCCGAAATCGAAGGCAAATCGGTGCTCGTTCACGTGAGTGACAATCACGCAGTATGAATTATCAAAGACGCGATCTGAGGGAATTGCCGATGCGTTGCCGACGCCCGTGAAATATTTGGCACGTTAAATATCTGGAGCTGTCGGCAATTCAAAATCATGCTATGTGAATGAGTTCTGACTGAAAAATACATCGGCGATGACCTACAGCCAATGAGAGAGCACGATACAGGGCAGCGGGAAGTTCGGGGAGGACCTTTTTTTTTTTTACAAAGCGATTAACTATTTACAAACAATGTGCCCACATTTTTGCATTAGAATATACAGGTAGGCTACATGAAGATGAAGAAGGGGCTGGGTTTTTTTTTTTTTTTTTAAGGCTTTTACACAGCAGAAATAAACATGACAAAAGCCACTATAGATTATATAAGATAATAAACACACGATTACGATAGGATATGGTTTGTATGTGATTTTCTTGAGATGAATGTGTACATCTATGCTAATTTGTGCAGCGATATAAAAGGCTATAAATAGCATATTTTAAGAACAGTAAACGACCAAATTCCATATGTGATCGTAAAAGGAAGTTATTACAAACACTCGATGGTGGTTTGAAGTGAGTTCTGAGTAAAAGTGTACTATTAATCTCATAAATTGTCTTATGAAGCATGATGCTAATATTAGCTCTAATGTACCTGCAGAACAAGTCCAATTCTTCTTCATAATGCATTTTGTCATAATACTTCACGTAAGGTCGCAAGAAAATGTTTTGTTGTATTTATTTAGGAATACTTTTGAAAATAGTAGGGTAAATGTATACTTGGATTGAAGCGATGTGGCTTAGTAAACGTTTTATTGCCAGTATAAAGGCTAATAATGGCTGAATAAAAACAAAAGAATAATGAAAAAAAAAAAAGAGTTGTGTCTCACCTGGAGGAAGTGTGAAAGGTTCTGTTTCCTTAAACTAGTTTGTCATTTCTTTATTTCAACACATTTACAGGTAAATCCTAGTATTTTAAATTTGTGATTAATCATGATTAATCACAGTCCAGGACTTTTTTTATTTGTGCTAACTTAACTAGCACAAATAAAAAAAAGACCTTTTTTTTAAATAAATATAGAAAATCAGATAGGAGCCTAAATGTAAATCACAATATTTTCAATACACAAATATCAACAAATATGAAGGAAGTAATTTTATTTCACTATTTACAGGGTATCTACAATATATACAATAAATTTAAGGCAATTTATGACCCCTTTTTAAGAGCTGCACAAGTAAAATGAACACAGTATGAGCGGGGTTGGACAATGTCTATGGTAACATACAGTATTAAGCCATAAAATGACATGATTTACAGTTCAGATACAGGTTTTCACAAAAACAAAAATCTTATACAACAGCATTTCAGTCTTTAGACCATTTTTATGAAAAGGGATAAATTAAGCATATACAGGTGCATCTCAATAAATTAGAATGTAGTGGAAAAGTTCATTTATTTCAGTAATTCAACTCAAATTGTGAAACTCGTGTATTAAATAAATTCAATGCACACAGACTGAAGTAGTTTAAGTCTTTGGTTCTATTAATTGTGATGATTTTGGCTCACATTTAACAAAAACCCACCAATTCACTATCTCAACAAATTAGAATACTCATAAGACCAATAAAAAAAACATTTTTAGTGAATTGTTGGCCTTCTGGAAAGTATGTTCATTTACTGTATATGTACTCAATACGTGGCAGGGGCTCAGTATTGAGGTGGTATGGAAGCCCAGGTTTCTTTGACAGTGGCCTTCAGCTCATCTGCATTTTTTGGTCTCTTGTTTCTCATTTTCCTCTTGACAATACCCCATAGATTCTCTATGGGGTTCAGGTCTGGTGAGTTTGCTGGCCAGTCAAGCACACCAACACCATGGTCATTTAACCAACTTTTGGTGCTTTTGGCAGTGTGGGCAGGTGCCAAATCCTGCTGGAAAATTAAATCAGCATCTTTAAAAAGCTGGTCAGCAGAATGAAGCATGAAGTGCTCCAAAATTTCTTGGTAAACGGGTGCAGTGACTTTGGTTTTCAAAAAACACAATGGACCAACACCAGCAGATGACATTGCACCCCAAATCATCACAGACTGTGGAAACTTAACACTGGACTTCAAGCAACTTGGGCTATGAGCTTCTCCACCCTTCCTCCAGACTCTAGGACCTTGGTTTCCAAATGAAATACAAACCTTGCTCTCATCTGAAAAGAGGACTTTGGACCACTGGGCAACAGTCCAGTTCTTCTTCTCCTTAGCCCAGGTAAGACGTCTCTGACGTTGTCTGTGGTTCAGGAGAGGCTTAACAAGAGGAATATGACAACTGTAGCCAAATTGTGTGGTGGCTCTTGATGCCTTGACCCCAGCCTCAGTCCATTCCTTGTGAAGTTCACCCAAATTCTTGAATTGATTTTGCTTGACAATCCTCATAAGGCTGCGGTTCTCTCAGTTGGTTGTGCATCTTTTTCTTCCACACTTTTTCCTTCCACTCAACTTTCTGTAAACATGCTTGCATACAGCACTCTGTGAACAGCCAGCTTCTTTGGCAATGAATGTTTGTGGCTTACCCTCCTTGTGAAGGGTGTCAATGATTGTCTTCTGGACAACTGTCAGATCAGCAGTCTTCCCCATGATTGTGTAGCCTAGTGAACCAAACTGAGAGACCATTTTGAAGGCTCAGGAAACCTTTGCAGGTGTTTTGAGTTGATTAGCTGATTGGCATGTCACCATACTCTAATTTGTTGAGAAAGTGAATTGGTGGGTTTTTGTTAAATGTGAGCAAAAATCATCACAATTAAAAGAACCAAAGACTTAAACTACTTCAGTCTGTGTGCACTGAATTTATTTAATACACGAGTTTCACAATTTGAGTTGAATTACTGAAATAAATGAACTTTTTCACGACATTCTAATTCATTGAGATGCATCTGTAAATTATTATATTAATTTAAAACGAATAAATATTACTGTCTTGATTGTTTAGATTTTTAGAAGGCACATTGACTTCTTTCTCATTTACAACACTATGTGTTTGCTGCGTAAAAACAAGGGTCGACATTTGCATTGATCTGACCATAAACAGCAAGAAAGGCTTATTGGAAATGCAAATTCATTCTTTAGGAGCGGCTTAATATAGCGGTTTCGCTCAGGGAAATTCCCTGTTAGCGGCTGTACACAAAGCAGCACCGTCTGCGCTCATAAACACTGCTTTATCAGGCATTATAGGCAAGATGAAATAAAACTGCCAACGACACATTTCTGAGGACAGTTGGTTCCCTTCAGATACATTCACATAAAGACATCTGTGCCGCGTTTTGACTTGAAACGTCCAGCGCTCATTTATTCAACTGCATCATTGCCTTTTGAAGTTTAATCCAGCTGTATCACCATTATTGTCTTTCCGTCCCCAACTGTAAGACCTTTTGAAATTATAGTTAAGACATTTATTATACCATTTAATTTATTTAAAACTTTTTATGGCCTTAGGTTTGATACAACTAAATTGAAGACTTTTTAAGGACCTGCGGGAGCCCTGTATTTAAGGTAGCCTGTCGGGCAGGGCGGTGATACATTTTGGTAGCCCGACTGGAAAACACAATAGCCCCGGGACGTCAGGCTAGCGATTTGCGAGCCCTGTAGAAGCTCTCTTCATTAACTGTAAGCCGTTCTACTCGCTGCGGGAGTTTTGCTCGTTCATTCTCGTGAGTGTTTACATTCCTCCACAAGTGCACGTGAGCTCAGCTTTACAGAAACTCGCTGATCAAATCACAGAGACTGAGCAACAACACCCGGACTCTGTTTTAATCATTCTCGGGGACTTTAATAAAGCAAATCTCTCCCGTGAACTGCCAAAATACAGACAGCACATCACATGTCTCACCAGAGACAGTAATATACTGGATCACTGTTACACAACAATAAAGGAGGCTTATCACTCTGTCCCACGGGCAGCTTTAGGACTCTCTGATCACTGTTTGATTCATCTCATACCAACCTACAGGCAGAAACTTAAATCAGCTAAACCTGTATTAAGGACTGTAAAAAGATGGACTAATGAAGCGGAGCGGGATTTACAAGCCCGTTTCCACCTCACTGATGTTTTTGAAGCTGCTGCCACCGATCTGGATGAGCTCACAGAGACTGTAACATCATATATCAGTTTCTGTGAGGATATGTGCATTCCTACCAGGACTCATCTAACTTACAACAATGACAAACCGTGGTTCACTGCAAAACTCAGACAGCTCCGTCAGGCCAAAGAAGATGCTCGCAGGAATGGGGACAGATTGTTGTCTAAACAGGCCAAATACACACTGGAAAAGGAGATCAGAGTGGCAAAGATGAATTATTCTGGAAAGCTAAGGAACCAGTTCTCTTCCAGTGATCCTGCTTCAGTGTGAAAAGGTCTGAAAGACATCACCAATTACAAGACACCATCCCCCAGCACTGTGGAGAATCAACAACTGGCAGACGATCTGAATGAGTTTTATTGCAGGTTTGAAAATACACCATTCACACCATAATCCCATCACTCCTCCAGCCCAAATTAACTCAGCTATCCATCCCCACCTCTATCTGTCAGAGAAACCCCCCTGCACTCCCCCCACTCACCATCATGAACAGCACTGTGACTGCAGTGGAGTTATTCAGATTCCTGGGCAGCACCATCTCTCAGGACCTGAAGTGGGACAATCACATTGACTCTATTGTGAAAAAGGCCCAGCAGAGGTTGTATTTCCTTCGCCAGCTGAGGAAGTTTAACCTGCCACAGGAGCTGCTGAAACAATTCTACGCTGCCATCATTGAATCCGTCCTCTGTACTTCAATAACTGTCTGGTTCAGCTCAGCTACCAAATCTGACTTCAGAAGACTACAGAGGGTAGTCCGGACTGCTGAGCGAATCATTGGTACAACCCTCCCCAGGCTCCAAGAACTGTACTTATCCAGAGTGAGCAAAAGGGATGGCAAAATCATTCTGGATCCCTCACACCCAGCACACTCCCTCTTTGAACTGTTGCCGTCTGGTCGACGCTACAGAGCTCTGAGCACCAGAACGACCAGGCACAGGAACAGTTTCTTCCCTCAGGCAATCCATCTC
>CM077236.1:30828199-30918199 GCA_039654775.1 Spinibarbus caldwelli
GTTTTCTGTGTTCGTATATTTAAATAAAGGGTGATTATTTTAATAAGTACCGCGTTTTCTTTACTCATCTTATTTTTGTATTTGCAATCAATACGGCCTATGCGTAGTAACACTTTAGTTCTTTGTTCAAATCTATTAACAGTTATGCGATTAAAACTGATCTTGAAAAACCGAGCGACCACATTGCTACATTAAACTCTGTAAAATGTTAAGTTGGTCGCAGTGCCATGCACTTAATGCCTCATCTGCTGCCGTCCTAGACGCACATTAAAACTGAATTAGCAGCACTCTTACTGCATGACTTCAGTGGCGCCGGCGCAGCTATAGGTTAAAGAGCTTAAAATACAGGGACGCAAGTTAACAGGTTAAAGTATCAGTTTAGATGTTAATATGGCAACACTTTACAATAAGGTTCATTAGTTAATATTAGTTAATTACATTAGTTAACATGAAATAAGAATGAGCAATACTTCCACAGCATTTTTTAATCTTAGTTCATGTTAATTTCAGCATTTACTAATGCATTATTAAAATCACAAGTTGTGTTTGTAAACATTAATGTACTGTGAACTATCATGAACAATGAAAGACTGTATTTTTATTAACATTAACAAAGATTAATAAATTGTGTAAAAAATGTATTGTTCATTGTTCGTTCATGTTAGTTAATACATTAATGTTAACAAATGACATCTTATTGTAAAGTGTTACCATTAATATTTATTCATCATACTGTTGAACTGGACAGTATTTTCTCTCTTATTTCATAGGAGCTCCAAAGAAGACAGAGAAAGCCAGAGTCTTGTGCCCTGCATTTATCAGTATCCTTATGTTCGTTGGTTGAAAAAGAAAAACTCAATAAACAAAGTAAAAAATAATTTGACTGATATCCCCCCCACCCCCCCACGATATTAAAATCTAATATTGTGACAGCCCTACTCTCCAGATCTGCACTGAATCACTGAATCAATCACACTGATCTGAATCATTCTGCCAACACCTTTCTCTTTCTCTCTCTCATCCACCTCTTGAATAACCCTCTGCCAGAAAACCTTAGCCTTATCCTCTTTATCTCAACTCCTCCATCCCTCATTCCCTCTCTGAGGAACATCTACGCCCGATTCAATTCAATCCTGCTTACAAACAGTGAGTTTCTGCTGTGATCAAGTCCTCCTGGGAAGTTCGTACTTACAAGCTCAGAAGTCATAAATGCATTGTGCATTTTTTCCTTTTACCCATACTGACAATAAAGAAACCTTTTTAGCACTACTGCAACAAAATAAAGAGCAAAGGATGCTCATTAGATTTGTAATTGATGGATTATCTGTGCATTGCATGCTGCTGTTGAGAATGATGGTAAATGTAGTTTGGTCATACAAGCCTGGCGCCTCATAAACCAGCTAAATGACTAGTGGCAAGCTTTATTGCTGTTCTTCATCAGCAGTACAACACACAGAACACATGCAAACTATATTATACCATAAACATTGACAATTACAACGTATTATAATCAATAACAATTTCTTTCCACCGTCATTATTTAAATGACACACTGTAAACACAGATGCGAAACAGAAATGTATGATTTTATGTCGTCGTTCAGCATATGAATATGATCACATGACTTGAATGTAGCATTACAGCCCTGCTAGAAGTGCAACAACATACATTGTCATCATTGGTTACATACATTTTTTAAAAAAAATAGTTCCAGTCCTGAATGCTGATTGGTTAATATAACAATACTGCACATCGTCATGTACTTAATTGCATAATTCTTAATTAAAAAATAAGTTACACATCTGAAGTCTAATTTTAAGAGCCCAAAATAAGTCGAGCTGACAAGACATCAATTACAGCAGGCATTTTTCTAAGCTCACTGACAACATATGTGAAAGAACTATTATTGCAATTATTAATATTATTATTAACAATACCCTTTCTATGATTCACTCTGTGCCTAATGACACCTCTTAACTTTAGTGATAATTATAAAGCATCTTCTGATTTCTTTTCCGTCTCTCTCCCTCCTCTCTTTTTTGCTTTGGTTTAAGTGGGAATCTCTTAGCATGCTTTCTTTGAGACACTTACAGCCGTGAATAGAAATCCATCCCCTGCTTGTACTCAGGACAGAGAGGTGTAAGGTGTCACATTCAAATGAGTCCCTCGCTGTTTTTGTCCAAAGCTCTTTATTGCTCTATTGATTCTGAGAGCGTTACGATGGCAGCCCTGAATGGAGACTGACAGTGATTTGATGGGGCATCAAATGAGCCTATGTATCTTTAATGACGCTGTAATTGAGCCTCACATGCTACGGCAACAAAACAGCTCAATCTCCAACCCTCACAGAGGTGAATAAAAAGAACAACAGGCCAGATAGTTAATTCCATCCAAAAATATTTTAAGCAAGTGCCATAATTTATCAAATGTTGAGCAGTTGCAAAGTGGTTCACATTTCAAAACACCTCATTTCAGTGAACACTTCACATTGTGTCCTAATGCACAATGCAACTATATATAAAACATGATTTTCTCTCATTCTCTCATTTTAACATATATCTTTAGCTGTAGTAGTTCTGTGGTACTTTTTTGTAGGGCTTTTTTTTTCTCATTACAATTTCCTCACTCTTCCTGTCTTCTCTGTCTCTCTTTGACATTGTCTCTTTTTTTCTCCCACAGGAGCAATGTCTCTTTCGACCTCTCTCTCTTTCTTTCTCCTCTTAAACTCTCATGAATTTTTCAGAAAGAATGTCTGTAAATCCGGCTTTGCACACACAGTAGAAAAAAATATAATTACTTTTTATCACACATTAAATCCCTTGACACCCTGGACATCAGAAAGGGTCCTTCTGCCCATCCTGAATGAGCATGACCCTGCTGGAGAGTGCTGACTGAAGGGGAACGGATGTTTGTGCCCTGGAGAAATGGATGAAAGAAGAGTGGAAGATCTCGCTTTCATGTTCTCTCTTGGCATAAGACTAGATCAGAGTCACATGCTTAATTAATTTAACGTCTATGGCATTATAAAAAATCCTATCTGAGAAAGAGATGCATGTTAAAAAAGACAAAATTATAATTAGGTAGGCTGGAACTTCGTTGTATCCATATGAAATTAATTAAATTTTAAAAAAAAATCTCTATATGACAGGTGGTCGAAGGAAAAATAAGAGGGTTTGGTGACCAGCAAACCAAAAAAAGGCTAATTTTATATATATATACATATATATATACATATATATACATATACATATATATATATATATATATATATATATATATATATATATATATTAGTGCTGTCAACTGATTTAAAAAAATTAACTAATTAATCGCACATTTTTCTGAAATTAATCACGATTAATCCCACCTAACATTAAAGTTTTTAAATATACTTTTATATTGCGATAATTTCACATTCAATCTTCAAATTAATGTACAAACAACATAAAGACAGTATATAAAGACAGATAATTTTGACCCATACAATGTATAGTTGGCTACTGCTACAAATATACCCGTGCTATTTATGACGGGTTTTGTGGTCCAGGGTCACACACACACACACACATTCATACATACATGCATATATATATATATATATATATATATATATATATATATATATATGTGTGTGTCTGTGTGTCTGTGTGTGTGTGTGTGTGTGTGTGTGTGTATGTATGATTACATGATTCACTTTCACTGTATGAGAAAGCAACTTTGTTTTCCACAAAAAAAGTCTTTCACAGGGGAAAATGTGGTTTGAGCATCATCAAATAGATGAAGAGGGTAGACTTCTTTTTGGGTGAAATACCACTTTAAATACTGACTAAGTGTGGCTCCGAATAACTCCTCGGATATTAAACATGGCTGCTCCAGAGGTTTTTGCTCTCTGTACAGTACGAGAAGGAGACGTCTCATTTATAGTGGACTTGGCCCGCACTCCAGTATTGAGCTGTCATTTATTCAGCCAAATAGAATAAGTGGGGAGGATTAGACCAGCACAGTCATGCAGATAACACCTCTGACAGTCTTCCTTTCTCTCTTGCTCTCGCTCGAATACTAAACAGGCCGCTGAGTGACAGCTTGTCAGAGAGCAAGAGTGGAGCGCTTAAACCTGGCAACCCAAGAGCAGGGTGATAACAAGCAGGTCAAAGAAAACAATTACGGCCCTGGCGCTTTCTAATGGACACACGGGAAATAATCATGTTCCTCTGTGTGTGTGTCTGTGTGTGTGTGTGTGTGCGCGCGTGTGTGTGTGTGTGAAATCCATTATGTCCCGACAGCCCTTGCAAAGTCATTTGTTGGTCCTCTCAGGTGTCTCATTTTTTCGTCCACTTCAAGTGTTGTTTTTCCCCCTTTCCCTCCTCGCTCTTTTCTGTCTATCTCTCAGTTGCGGCTCTCAGCGTTTCATTTCTCCCTGATTTCTCGCATTGTTATTCCACCCCCTCAGACAGGCTCTCCATCTCGGTCTAGAGAGGCAATCACAACAAAACAGGAAGCCGTCACAGTAAGGCAACTCGTTTTGTTTCCATACAAGTTGCGACAGAGTGAGGCTTTCAGACTCGCCTGCTCATTTAGCCCTGCCAGCCTCGGCGGGAATTCACTCACTCAATATGTGGCGGTTACTCTCAATGAAGTTAAAACTCTTTTTCTTTCCTTTTAAGTTTCGTTCGCCATTAGTTTCCATTTTACTCAGGGGTTTTTTCCTACTTTTTACTCTTGTTTGACTCAGAGAGAGATGGGGTTACAGCACAGGGCAGCCATTAGACATGGGTGAAGTGTCTCATTCAAGGGCTCAGACAAAGTGGTTGGAGAAGGAATGAGCTTTCTGTTCATAATAAGGAGCTTTTACCCACTGGACGGTACGTTCAAGGCTCATCTCTGCCATTTCTAATGTGTGTAAATCAGAGTGTTGGCAAACATTCAAAAAAATAACACTGAGGAAGTAGACAGTGTTGGTGTAGACATAATTTTGCATCTTGCGCAAATTTTTCAGTCAATTCAATTATTAAGACAAATTGTGTCAAATGCAATCAATGTGAAATTTCTGAATACACGTTCCCTGTTTTAATGTGAACATTCATAAGCACTCATTATTACAAAAGAAAAAAAAAATCATTAAAATGTCCACCTTTAAAATTACCTTACTTTTCAACTGACATTCAGCTGTCATCTACCACATATATTCTTACTAAATATTTTACACAGAATGACAAAGAACTAAGGTAGTCTGCCAATTATCTCATATTAAATTTCATATTTTTTATGTTATTTTATTATATATATAAAATGTAAACATTAATTTAATTATTAATTTTACCTTTGGTTAAAGTTTTGTTTTTCAAATTTAAATTTCTATTTTATTGCTAGTTTATTTTTATTTACATTTTATTTCTAAGTAACCAATTTTATTCTATAAAAACATTTCTACTGTAAAATTTAGGTATATGTTATATTATAGTTGAGGGTTGCATAAAAACAATGGATCTTATTAAGATATTTTGAAGTAATAATCACATGACTGCATATGAATTTATAAACACATATACAATCCATTCAAAGCTACGAGGGTTAAATGCATAAAAATTATAAGTGAATGCAATAAGTGAATCCCTCAACTACAGCAGTAAACACTCAAAGAAACACAGTCAGTCCTTCAGAAAGACATAGTAAAGGGAAAGATGAACAGAATATATTAGAAAAGAAGTAACATTGCGCAAAAAGAGGTATATATGAATTCCTAAATGCCTCATGCTCAGGGATATGAAAATTAATCTAGAAGCCCTAAGAAACACACACTGGGTGAACTGGATTATCCAGTAGTCTGGCAGTTTCTGGATTAGCTATTAGTCTGGCAGTGTGCGGATGATAAGAGACTTCACTGAGCTGCAAATGAGTAGCTGTCAGAAAGCAGGAGACAGACAGAGAGAGAGAGGGAGACAAATCCACAGCTCCCTCAGGGTATACGATCTCTCATTAGTTTTAATTAATCATTCTTATTAATAATAGGCGTCTCCTCGCAACCTCAATGAAATTAAAAATTCTGCCAGGCAAATAAAAAAAACTGATGCGTCTGAGTTAGATAAACTAACTTGGCCCTGCAATAAATTACAATGCCGCTGCTAAAACAGACAGGGCCTGGGGATAAATTTACATGGGTGGGCCGCCTCACCCCCGGCTCCGGTGAATAAACTTAGGCTATATCACAGGAAGATAGAGGGCCCTCTTCATCACAGGGCCCAAGAAACTTTTCGGATGTTTTTTTTTTTTTTTTTTTGATACAACTGAATTATTTATTTTGTTCAGTAAATCCTTTTTGCCATCTAAATTGTGACATTAAACAGCCTAAAATAACTGAAGACTACATAGAAAGAAAGCTCCATTCTCAAACAAGCTTACGTTATCATTAACAAAAAGAGCAGCAAAAAGTACAATCGTAATATGATGATATTCTTTGAAGTACATTCAAATACTGAAGTAATGCCATGGTACTTGAATATAGTACCAAAATATACACTACTAGTCAAAAGTTTGGACACACTTTTCTCTTTTCTTGTTTCTCATGGTCTTAAAAACATTTTGGTATAAAAGCTTCTGCTTGCCTGAAATTACTTTTCAAGACAAAATATAAATACATTTGAATTTTACATTTTTTCTATTTAAAAAAAAAAATTATATATATATATATATATATATATATATATATATATATATATATATATATATATATTACACTTTTTTTTTTTTTACTTTTTTTTTTTGTTTTGTTTTGTTGTTAAGTGTTTAAATATGCAATGTAAAATGCAACACTTTTTGCTGAAATTTTGGAACACTAAAAGAAATAACACAATAATATTGTTTGATTGTTCTAAAATGGGCAAAATAGTCACAATAAAAATGAGAAAGTGAGAAGGTGTATCCAAACCTTCAACCTGGTAGTGTATACCAAAGTATCATAGTATTACCATCTCATACCATGGTACTGTGCATCGCCACAGAAGTTTATAATCTCCTCACACAAAGACAGATAACTTTTATAGAGAAGACAGTTCTGAAAGCATGGCATCTTATGACAGGAAGATGACAAGAAACACTGAGAGTCAGACATGTCAGGTCTTCCCTCTTTGTCTCTCTGCTGCCAGCTGAAGATATTAAATTAAATGCCAAATGGAAATCTTTCAGTGGGATAACCGCCACTTTTAAATCAATTACAGCACAATCAACCGCTTCGCCCATAGGCATAAAACATGTAGACTTACTGCACCAGTTGCACACCAAAACAGCTTATAAATGAAGTAAACATCAATAAAGTATCAGAGATGTCCATCAATATCTAGAATAAATGTGATAGAAGCATTTAGCCCCATTTGCCCTGAGGCTCTCATGGTACAACAGTGGAATTAGCCAGTAAAACCATGATACTTTGATATATAGGTCTATCATGGCACTAAATGACCACCATACTCACATGCCATAGATTGTAAATGCTGCTTCAAAGAATACTATAGTACCACCATAGAACCACATCCAAAAAAAGATGTACTTTTTTGTTAGTGTCTTTTTACGTTGATAGCCTTGCTTTCATTTCCTCAGACTGGTGAATAAAGATAGGCCTATGCTTGTCAAGCTGTTCACTGAAGCACAGAGAAAGTCTTGTTGGCCCTGCCAAAATTACAAGCAAAGATAGAATGGAACACAAATTATCCTCGCAACAAGAGCCAGGCTACAGACGTGACACTAAAAGCAATTTTAAAACACTGGTCTGGGGCTTATTAAATGAACATGTTAAACCATGAAAGATATAACAAAAGCACATTGTATTTGCTCAACAGGTCAACAGCACATGAGAGGTGTCAAACAAACAAAGCCTACAGATATTTCTGCAAGTCCTGAAATTATCCTGGTTTTATTAGTCAAGACCCAGGAGTAAATTAGCTAATTCTATTTTAATATGTGTCCATTGTGGTTGTCTGTTGATTAACTTTATTGTCTGAGTGTTAGTCTTTAGCACACAGACCTCAAGCCAAACGCTGAAATGCACAAACAACACTTATTAAACAATGCAATGGTGATAAACTTAATTAACCTAATTAATAAAGAGCATAATTAAACATTTATACTTAATAAACTGCTTAATAAACTATCGATTAAAATATCTTTTTTCTGTTTTTTAATCATTTATTACAAATAACATGGAAAAATCCCCAGCTATATCAACACTTTTGTTTCCATCCATCTATTACATTTCTGCCATCGTTCTTAATTGTAAGAGTTCTCAGAGATTCAGCTCAATTTTCTACATCAGTAATTAAATTCAACGTGAACAAGTGTAAGAAACGTATCACTTTATTTAAATTTAAAGGATCAGTTAAGTTGTAATGTACAAGACTTTTCTTCTAGAATTTCTTGGTTTTGTTTAAACAGCTATTTGAAAAATAATTGACTTTTCTAATCTTTCAGGTAAAATAAAAACAGACAGTTCTCTATTTTGTCTTACATGCTATATGTTCTTCCAAACACGTGAAACTTGCTTGGTTCTTTTCAGAAATCCTCTTTATCAATTAGCTATAAGTCTATCATGATTGGTATAATTTAGCTTTTCTGTCTTGTATTTGAACGCCTCAGGTTATTTACGAAAAATAAAATATGCTTTTCAAAAAATATTTATCATATCCTAAACAAAAGAAACGGATAAATCTTTCAAGTTCTCGGACAATTTCTCAGCGGCCCCACGATTCAACAGGGATGCTGTGGTTCAGGGTTCGGATGGTTTGGATGTGCCCAGAGCGCCACCCTCCGGCGGAGAGATGAACTGCAGCATATCACAGCGGCACGGACACGGTGACCGATTCCCTCACTCTACACGAGACTATTTTAAGATCTAATCCCCGTGCTCAACAGTTCCCCAAACCGATCGCTGACAGACGCAAAAATATATAATTTATTATCCCAGTCACAAAGTAGCCTACCAATAGCTCTTTTAATTATAAGCGCACTGAGTATGTATTATTGACTGAGTAAACTTTTCTTAATCCAGTCTGTGTCATTTATAAATATACAGCTTGAGCATAGAATAGCCTTAACACATAGTAATTTTAAATATAATAAATATATAATATATAATGTAATAGGCTATAATACAATAACATACTTTTAAAGAGGACAACAGTCATCTTTCAGGTCAAAATGAGATAGACTTGTCTCCATGAAAGAACTGAGGCAAATAACGATACAGATCCGTCATTAAAAGGTAGGCTATGATTTGACTATAAAAAGTCACAAACGATAAATAAAGCAGCAGATCTTCTGAAATTCTTATTCATCCAACATTAACGTTATAACATGAAGTTACATCTCCCGTCAGAACATCGTCATTAATAAACAAGATACAATTATTAAAGTTTCATCCCGGCATTCAGAGCTCGCCAACCTCCGCAAAGTGGCCAAAAAGATACAGAACAGAATGCAAACTTACCTGGAAAGAACTCTCCAAATGTGAGTTGAAGGTGAAAAACAAGCAGCAGAACGGCGAAGTAGTTCCTTTGGTCCATTCTTGCGGTCACTACTTCACACACTCGCTGTCCGTTCGCGCGCGGGAGAGCTGACGGTTTCCCGGCATCGGTGATGTAGCGCCGCGACTCCAGCCGCCAGTCGACAGCTGTCTGATTGTTGGCTTTCTGTACTGCTACGACAGGGTGTGTGGGGAGGAGAGTGGGTGCGAATGAACGAGGAGATTGTTCCAATATCCCCCAGGTCCCTAGACCTGCCTGCCCGAAATACTGGTGAAGTGATGGTTTACGCACTACAGCGCGCGCTGGAGACGCTCTCTAGTGCACTACGCGATACGGTGCGCACTTGCGCGGTGCCTAAAAGTAATTCAACACCCCTGAGCAATGAGTGAGAGAGCTTCCAGACCACTCTAGTTTCAATGTTTTCCACGGTGTTACATACAGAGGTCCCAAAAAGTATTTGGACACTTAAGACACACTTAAAAATATATGAATGCTGTGGGGTTGCATAAAATATCAAGCCAAGTATTTCAAATATAGCTCAAGAACACTTATTATGCTAAATATTTCACAAACATAAGTTTTAATTATTAAAAAAAACAGACATATTGCTTAAAATATAGGCCTATAAATTATATGAAAATTTTGTTAGTGGAACATACCAAAAGTTAAAATCATGAACTACAGGTGATTAAAAGTACTAAATCAGACAGCATTTTTGGGGTATTATGGGTTCAGAAATGCTTTAACCATGTCTAAAATGGCCAAAAGTCTACTATAATGCCATTAATGGTATTATAATAGTATAACAGTGATTAGATAGATAGATAGATAGATAGATAGATAGATAGATAGATAGATAGATAGATAGATAGATAGATAGAATCTGCATTGCATAAAGCACTACAGAAATAAAGGTGAATTGACTTAATTCAGGTAGAACGACAGATTTAAAAAATGACAACGATGGACAGATAGCATTTGAAGATGGAACCTGGTTTGATATTCAAATACCCGAATGCTTTTTGTAGCTACTAACACAACTTTTGACTGCACACAATCCCCTTTGCATTTTGCATCAAGACAGTGAATCCTTGCTTATGTTTTTTTTTTTTTTTTTTTTTCATTTATATGTGTGTGAGGAAGAGAACGCAAGATCTAGTTGAAGAATGCTTATGGTCAACTCCATGGTTCATTTATAAGATAGAAACACCCTGAGTGGGCAGATTTCAGTTACAGTGTTTTATGGTTAGACTTAATTTATGAATTCATTATTTAGTGATGTGGAAATCAATGCCTCATTAACACAGAAAGGTGCACTTTCATCCTTCATACCAACCCACTCTAGTCCATGAGCCTTCACTCCACTATCAATCTGCCATGCTCATCCCATCCTATTGGTTTCAGCTGCATAAAAGGCAAAGGTATTTTTTTTAAATCTCTGAATTAAAACAGAACAGCTATCAACAAAGCAGGTTTATTTGGTATTAATAGTGCCAAAAAAAAAAAAAAAAAAAAGAGCCCAGAAGTAGTGATCTTTTCTTCCATATCGTGATGTACATCAGAGTGAAACAGATTACTGAAAGAAAAAATAAATAAATAAAAATTGTAGGGTGGACTCTTAGTTCAATCAGTCGATTGTTGATTGGATGGAGGCTGAACTGAATGTGTGCTTGCAGTCTGTTGTGAGATAGGGGCAGGACTTAAGCAGACTAAATGATTAGAGTCCAGCAAATGTCACCATAGTCACCAAAATATATGGAGTTATGCTATTTTGGTCAGAAAACTTTTATTTTATTTATTTATTTTTATTTTTATTTTTATGACAACCACAAACCAACACCTGAGCATTATGTTCTGCATGGGCCAACACCACTAACATTCAAAAACCTTCAAAAATATTTTACTAACATTCAATAACCTTCAAACAAATATTTTAAATACAAATACTCTAGCATTTTGAATATTCATAAAACATGAAGAGTGCTAGACCTAGATAACAGCCTTACTCTAGCCGAAAAAATAATCACTGCTAATGACGATCGCTGTGGGTGTGCGAGTTGTTTGCGTGAGTAAGAGAGAGCACATCTCAAATGTTCTTCCTTATAACTTTAGATCAATGTGCACCCCCCATGGCCCCCAGCCAGTCACTCCCCATCTCATAACTCTGCAAGACAGCCTCAACTTATTTCCATGCTAACTAGAATGGCTTCAGATCAGTATTACATTGAGAGGACAAGAGTCAACTGTGTGTAGTTTTTCCCCCTTCTTCTGAATGCACACAGACCCAGCGTGATACGCCGTTTCATCTGTTCTTCTCAGCTCCCAAAACAGCTTAGCAGAAAGCGGAGCTGTTTCAAGCTCAGGACATATAATGATAAAGAAATGTGTAAAAAAACTACTATTGTGTACATATAATAATGCGTCATATATAGTATAATTAACATATACTTTTATGCTCGTCATCCAGTTGCACCCAGTTTAAGGTATTCAGCCTCTGCAGTTAAAGTCCATTGATATGAATGAGTTTAATCATATAGTTAATTAATTAATATATATAGTTAATGTAATTAATAAAATAGGAGTCTGAAAGCACATTGATAATCTGCAAAAAAGCACAGATGTTCTTTGGATCATTCTCAAATCATGCTGGAAAACATGATCATCAGGTTTTACACAAACTTTTGGAGCTCGAGTGTTGCTGTCATAAAAGTAAAGAGGTGGCAAACTAAATGCCAAAAAATACAGAAATTCATATTAATTTTTCAATTCAACCTTTTTTTTATGCTGATAATCTCATTTAATAAATAAAGGAATGATTAAATCATAGGTCTACAAAATATAAGCATGGCCTCAGTGGCCTCAAACTTTGGTGCCCCCACTCTAGATATATTAAACTTAAAGGCAAAAGCAGAACTAGAGTTAATAAACACAGCAGGGGGCTGTGGATTGAAAAGCGCCATACTGTAGGTGCAAATCATTCTGTTGCAGCGAGAGGTGGGAAGTCACCCCCCCCCCCCCACACACCTGCCAATAGTTACAGCCACCAGGAGGCCTTTCTACAGCTTGAATGTGTGTGTAATATGTACTCTGTGCCTGAAGGTTTCAACCATTTATCACGCTCATCCCAATCATCGGAAAGGTCATAAAGAACTCTTATAAGCGTGATTGTCCACCATCAAAGCATGCAATGTGCCATCCACTCTTCTTGTCTCCAACATGCAGGGAACATCTCTCGGTTAGTCAATAGATTTAATTGGCTGGCTCAAAGCCTGCTGGGTCGAGTTGGACAATTTAAGAGGCGTTGCTTATAAAAAAGAAAGTGTGAGCTAATGATATTTCTTTGGGTAAAGTAGGGAATTAGCTACTGTATTTTTATGAGTTCAGAAAAAGAGTTTTCTCATCACCAGAGAGATGGACTGGCTATTAAGGATTCAATATGTCTCTGGCAAACTAGAGGGCAAGAAAGATTTTTGTGTGGTGCTAAATTCATGCATTATGTATAAATATTAGTTCTCAGCTTATTGATTAAACTGCATGTCTGGAATCTTCAACAACCTCCAAATGCAAATCATAAAGTTACAGATAATACCATACAATGTTTCTTCCAGTGAATGATGTGATTTTTATAGCCAAGTTACAGTATTTTACACAGTTGTAGGAAATTTCTTCAGCTATGGCCACTTTTATGATTGAAATAACATTTTACAACTTTTTCTTTTTGTTATGTAAAGGACACATTCAAACTTTCCTAATGCTTTTTAGATTGTTTAGATTGTCCAAGACATATTAAGCTATTAAATGTTCAAAATAAAATTTAATTGCTTAAGATACAATATACTCAATAATACAATATATTACAAAATATAACATTATTGTTAAATCCATAAAAATATTTAAATATTACATTTTATGTTGATAGACCAATATTTATTTTTTGAAAAATATTCTATGATTATTTCACTCTTTGACTATAATCAGAAACTAAAATAAATAACCAGACCATTTCAACATATTCATCGCTTGAAATTTATATATTTCCATTTTTTTAAACAAATTACATCCACACCTCAGTACCCTAATTTACATCACAACAAAGAGGTTTACCAGTATATATGATGTATACTGTCAAATTAAACTAGTCCACAGGGCAGAGTGCCTATAGTTGAAGAAACTCTACTTAGTCCAGAATGCACATACATTAAACACTGGCTCCTTGCATTTCTACCTATAGAAACACAAGATTATGCACCTATTAAAATGCATTCTTGACAGTTCATTGGCCATACTGAAAAGCTTTTATGCCCACATCTTTCTGATTATATTTTGACTGTATTTAAGTTTTTATATTGGTTCATATTTTTATAATATAAAGTCTGTTGTTTATTGAAGCTCCTCAGGTAATGTTCATTTTCACTCTCATTGCAAATAGGCCACACAACCTTCAAAACTCCTCCAGAACTTCATTTTAATTCTTCCCGCATGCCACGTCCTAACACTTTCGCTCCTTCATTAAATACATTAGACAGCACAACAGGAAATTGTGGTCAGTCAGATCAGATACTCCAGCACTCAGGAAGTTATTGGAGACCAGTGTCGGACTGGAGGTCGGTTTATTGGGATATTACAGGTGTGCAACTAACA
The DNA here is from genome assembly GCA_039654775.1 of Spinibarbus caldwelli. Taxonomy (NCBI): domain Eukaryota; kingdom Metazoa; phylum Chordata; class Actinopteri; order Cypriniformes; family Cyprinidae; genus Spinibarbus; species Spinibarbus caldwelli. Next base: position 30,842,353 of record CM077236.1, read on the forward strand.
TATCACTCACTGGGATCTTCAATTGCCTCTTATCATAATTACAAGCCCACTGACATTGTATTCTTTTTTTTTTGTTTGTTTTTTTTTTATTATTATTATTTTTTTTACAGGTTCAAGGGATAGTTCAGCCAGGAATAAAACTCTGTCGTTGTTTACACACCCTCATGTCATTCCAAACTGGAAGGACTTTTGTGAATAAAAAAAGTCATAGAGGTTTGGAAAGACATGAGGGTGAGGAAACAATCACAGAATTTTCATTTTTGGGGTCAAATATCCATTGGGAACCAAGGGCCACTCATATTCTTGAGTGATTTTATCTTATAAGTTTTCAAGAGTTCATAAGAACTTAAGACAAAATCACAACCAAGCTGCAACTCCCAATTCAATGAACTAAAACTAAAGCTTAACTAAGTTACAATATTTTATGCAATGTTACAGAAAGGTTGCAGAAGGAACTTAAACCCAAATCGTGGCCGAGCTACAACTTCCAGTTCAATTAACTAACTCCTCTGGCGTTAAGCTAAACAAACACCTTCACAAACAGTCGTAATTGCAAATGAAGTTTAATCAAACCAACTTTTGTGTAATGAAGTTCTGTAACAACGGCCGCTGACTTTAATCGATTACACAGCCGTGAAACTTCGGATAGCTCATCTTCTTGTTTGACTATCGTCGGGATATTAGGTCCTCCGTTCCAGGGCAGACACCGCTGCGTAACTTCACATGGAAACCATTGCTCCTTCCCATGACTTCTCTTTCAATTAAAACAGCTCAAACAACGTCTCTCCCCGCAGAGCCATTTAATGAGACGACTAATGTGTGTAATAGCAGCTGCACCTCAGTGCTGGAGAAGCGCCTCTCTGGCCTTTTAATACCAACACATGTGTGCTCGAGAGACTCGGGACCCCCTGCTGTTTGCAAGAAGCGAGAGCTCCCGGGACAAAGACCTCTTGTGGAAATGAAGTGACTTTCTGCTGAACTCATCTGATGTCAAGACCGCATCTCAAGGATGCAGACAATGACCTGAAGACCTCACTGTTAGTTCAAAGTGTTTAGGGGTAGGAATGTGGTGGAGAAGGGAAGTGTAGAGTGAAACTTGAGCAAAGATGGAAGCCCATTACTCATCTAAAGAACTGCATGGATCAATTTTGATGCACTACCTTGGACATAATTTAATGATTGTGAGATCAATAGTCATAAACTTATGTGCTGAGCACATTAAGAGGCTATCATTTGGAAAAAGCACCAAAGGGCCCAGACGAGGACCGGGCTGAAAAGAGTCTGAAAACACACTAGGAACTTAGACACACAATATTCTTTGTAAGTGCACATGGCAGATAATATATTTTTGATTCAATCACGCAGTGGCTGAATATGGCCAATTACGGATGATTTGATGAGCACTTCCCAAAAGGCCAAGATTAGATTTCAATTTTACAACGAAAATGGATAAATTAAATAAAAGGAGATATATTAAGGTAATGGAAAGAAAAAAAAATAATAAAAAAAAAATATTAAAGGGACAGTTCACCTAAAAATTAAAATTCTGTCATTTTTACTCACGATCATGTGGTTTTAAACTGTATGACTTTCTTCTGATGAACACAAAGGTGTCCAAATGACATTGGACCCCATTGATTTCATTGTATGGACCAAAAAAAAAAAAAAAAAAGACTAGCAGCACCAAAATATCAATGCTTTTCAAACCGTGTTGCTGCTGTGTCAGGCTGGTTGGGACGCTAGAACATGAGAAACAATAAGAAGAAGAAAAATAATAATATTTACACACTGTACCTTTAAGACAATTCTTGAACACAAATTACATAAAAAATACAATTAATTAATTAATTAATTAAATTACATTAAATAAATGATAATAATAAAAAAAAAACATTTAGAACAAGAAAAAAATATGAAATAGGTGGGATAAAATCAAAGAAATTCTATTTTTATTTTTCATCTGTCATATAAAGTTAAGATTTTCCTTACCATGTTTAAAGGCAACATCACATAACTTCTTTGTAGGCCAGTCTGGATTTCAGCAGTTACTGTCATGGGAATTAAGATATTAACTATATGAATAATTCATGTGTTCAAGCACATTTAAAAATATTCATCTGTGCAATGGAAGCTTATAACAGTGGATGGGATGTTTGCTATCTTGAGTCTCTGTGTATATGCTCTCAAGTTCACAAACATTATTTGTGAACTTGTGTAATTTCAGGTAAATATTTGCCAGATGATGCCAATTCTCTGAACAATGTCAAAATGATTGCCTGTCAACTATTATAACCTGCATGAATACCATTTTCTGGAAATTCATACAAATATAATAGCCTCTTTTCACTTGCACTCATGGAGAATAGGACAAACAATTAAATAATCTTGGCAATCAGGCTTTGGACGTCAAACCTCATACAAAGGACCTGAGAGTTAATTTGCATTCTGAATGGAGTGTTAAATCTCACATTGTCCATGTCACAAAGACGGCTTTCTTCCATCAGAGAAGTCAACTCTTTCCTTGACTGCATTTTATAGTTAAATCCTACCTTTATGTTTTGAAATGATCGAATTTTAAAGAGAACATAGAATCAAACTGGAAGTTTTGTGGCTTTTAGTCAATGCCTGCTATGTTTACTTATAAAACTGAACTGAATTATACACATTTAAAATTTGCACTGTACCTCTAACAGTAAAAAAATTCAGATGACCCTTCATCTTGCACTTTTAATATTATAGATTTAAGAAATGGAAGGTTTTGTCCGTATTGTACCACTACACAACCCATACAGGTTCTGAATGTATAATGGCATGTCAAAACACATATATGTTTTGCATTCATCTCTCTTAGAGAGCTGCATGGTGCGCCACAGCCAATGCACACAGAAAACACTGCATTTGTCTACATTTCATCCTGAACAATACCTTGAAACCTTCGGGGAGACGAGGAGAGAGAAGTGCACAAGTGTAATATAAGAGGAGATGAAAAATAAATAGCATTTTTATATGATTTTCCACCCCTCCACATCAGTTTTATAAAAGTGGTGCAATGGGATGCTATGAGAGGCTTCTCTAGTAAAAGGTATTGGGAGTGCAGAGTAATAATTTTCTTTCTCCGGCCGCTCAACATTGATCTGTGCTAGTGAAATCATCTCTGGGCTGTTATTAAATCATCATAGCACAGCAGTACACCACACACACACACACACACACACACACACACATACACAGCTCTTATAAAACAGAGACAAACAACAATTTCTTAATATTTTACATTATTGTGCCAGTAGAAGATAAATTCACTTTTATTTCTGAAGTCACATATTTAAAGGGTGCAGTTTGTTAATCATGAATAAAACATTATTAATAAATTAAATATTATTTAAATATTTTAAGCTTCAGAATATATATACACACACATATACACATACACACACACACACTACTGTTCAAAGGTTTGTCGTCAGTAAAAAAAAAAAAAAAACTAATGTTTTTGAAGGAAGTCTCTTTTGCTAACCAAAGCTGCATTTATTTATTCAAAAATACTGTAAAAACAGTAATATTCTGAAATAGAATTACAATTTAAAATAACTGTTTTTCATTTGAATATATTTTAAAATGTAATTTATTCCTGTGATGGCACAACTGATTTTTTAACAGTCATTACTCAAATCTTTGGTAATATTTTTGTGGTAATCATGATACATATTTGTCAGGATTTTTTTGATGAATAGAAAGTTAAAAAATAACCAAAAAAAAAATACTATTTATTTGAAACAGAAATCTTTATTAATTAAACATTATTAATTTGTATATGTTAAAATTCCAAAAAAAAAAACCTTTTGAACATCAGCCAGTTGTTTTTCATCAACATATATTTTATCCCCTGAAAGGCGGACTCCCCCTCGCAACACAATTAGTTTTGAGTAGCAATTGGGCAGGTTTTTGTTGTGAAAACCTGGCAACCCTGCAGTCAGAACCGTTGAAAAGTAGGTTTTAGGAATTATCAAGTGGGCTTGAGACATGTCACAGGTCACAGACTAAGTAAGCCGCTAAAGGCTAAAGTGCTCTAGTCTTTACGAGGAAGTAGCACAGCTCAACTGCAACCAACTGGCTCCTGCAGTATTAACATATGTCTGTGAATAGGCATTGCTTTGCACACAAGTCTGTCCAACGCTACATTTAGGAGATACACACAAGGAGCTTGCGAAGGCAGCGCCCTTTGCTAATCCAATGCTAATACTAATCTCCTGACTGAGAAATACCCGCTCACACCTCTCGCTATGACTTCTGTGCAACAAGGCACGACTCCCGTTGCCTACGGAAGAGAGACGTCAAACTGTGTGACTGAAAGAAAGATGAGGGAAGGCTTGAGAAAAGATATAAAATCCCTCCTGAAGGAAAAAAAAAATCCTACTTTGACAGTCAGGCCTCTAAGAACGGTTTGGCTCAGGGTGTTTTCGCCGTGAAACTTTGGAGAGATGGATTTGGAGATGAAAGGTGAATACCAAGATGCAGCATTTTGTAACTGAGAAAACATGTTTTGCCACAGAAGCAATCACAACGAGGATTTACAAGATTTTCTTCTTCTTTGATCTTTACCATTGTCAATAATAGGGCACATAAATGGCAACCCCGATTCAGTATTTCATCATGTCGAGGGGTCAGACAAGGATAGTCCAGCGGAAAAGACACTGCAAGGTTTTTGGAGCCGACAGAAACCTGGCCTTGAAAATCCGCCTCTAAGTCCTCGCTCCCTGTGAAAAGTCTCTTCATCATTAAATAAGAGCCAATGACACACACATGGCCAGTCACCTCCGTGGATAAGCAGATAATGGATTAACCGATTATCCCATCTGAGCTGTGCTGTCGCGGCTTAAACAACTTCACAGTTCGTCCACATCCAGGCAGGTCAAGTCATCATAAAGGACGGATAATGACAAATGACAAAACACTGGCACTGACTAGGTAGCTTTAGATAAAGATTAGGGCAGTCGATAGTCTTAAACAATTAATTGGGAGTAATCTGTAGAATTAACTGAAGTTTGCCACATGTTTCCTTTCAAATTTAAGTGCCCTTGATTTTAATGCATTTAAGTCAACATGAAATCAAAATGGACCGTTTACTTTCTTAATACATGTTCTTTCTCTTATTGTGTACATTTTGAAGTGCTACCGGAATAACATATTTTTCAAACGTTTGAATCACCCTGGTTCCCTACACAAAAAAACCCAATAGGATTTTTCCATTGGCTTTTGGATTAATGCTGAAAATAAGCTCGGTGACGAACAAATGTTTATGATTCTTACACATTTTGCTCGTCATAATAAACTTTACAAATGAACACAACTTAAATATTTTGTACTTTATGTATTTTTAAGCAAAATACAATGGCTAGAAGTAAAAAGCTAATGAACTACACCACAACTGCATGACTACAACTCTGCCATTGCCAAGCTTTGGACAAATCTTTAAGTCTTTATTAAAATATATATAAATATATATAAAATCTCTGGTGAGATTTTAGATGTCGCCATGATGATGTTTACCTAATGTCCACAACCTATTTAGTCCCATTTAAACACTTGTTAGAAACCGACTTTTTCAAGACAAGAAAAAGCTTACAAAAAAACAAAAGGGGGTGTTACTGATGTATTTTATGTCATAGAAGAAAACAAAAATATACTGAGCTTGAACTGTTCACCACAGACCTCATTTCAGACATTAAACCAAAAACCCAATCTAAAAACACACTGACTTCAGGACGATGAAACCAGAAACTGAAATACTAACTCTTTTCTGGGTTTTGGTAAACAAAATTGTCATCCTGAAGCACTCTATTCTATACTGTCCATTCCTGCAGCTTGAAAAGTAGAGCATGACGCTTGCAACACAGGGATGGGTTCGACTCCCAGGGAATGCATGCACTTAATACAATGCCTGCTTTGAATGCAATGCAAGCCGCTTTGGATGAAAGCATCTGTCATTAATGTAAAATGTAATTATTCAACGACAATTTTGTCTTTAAAATCTTTCATCAAATGTAAAAATTGGCGAATAGTTAATGCAGCAGTTTGTTAGATTACTATTTAAACAATAAAATCTGAAGAGAAGAAGGGGATACGTCAAAAAGCGATGCAAACAGCAACCATATGGGAAGAAATCCACAGTTGTGAACTTGTACAACAGGCTAAACTGCATCATGCATGCCCAGCCTAAATCCGCAAACGACTTTTAAATTTGCATTTAAAAAGGCTTTCCTCCATCATTCACTGATAAGCAAAAGTCTTACGGCAATAAACAAGCCTACAGCACTGTTTTGAACACAAACACCTGTGTTGGTCTTCTTATTATGACCAGTCCTTAGGAATCAAACAGAACCACTATTTTAAAAGTCAAATTAGGTAAAAGCATTATATGTAAAGAAAGCACTAAAAAAAAAAACAACAAAAAAAAACAAAGGGAAAAAAACAGAGGTTTTCAATCTTTTAGATGCCACAGACCTCCAAATATGATCATCCTTGTATGAATGACGCCCATCCTGAAATTTAAACTGCAGCCATATATTTTCATTTATAAAGACACTATTAATACTATGAAAAATTTATATTATCAATATGCCATGTGTAATGGAAAATGTTTAATTTCTGAAAAAGCAATTTTTTGGTCTACTTACTATACTGCTGTACTGTTTGATGCAGATTTAATTATATTTTTAGTTATTTTAATTTATTTAAATCACAAATATTATATATATATATATATATATATATATATATATATATATATATATTTAGAAATATTTATTTAAATTTAAATATAACAAGTAAATTTAAAAATGTAATGTAAATGTATTTATTAATTTATTATACATTTTTTTATCAAATATTTAACATTTTGATTTAATTAATAGTTTTTTTTTTTTTTTAGTTACTTTGCACAGACCCTCTAGTACTTCCTGTCAATTTGAAAACCCCTAAAATATATTATATTTATTTAAGTCATCTCACTTTAGCAGCCCAAGTATACAAATACACACGCTACAACATTTGAAATAACAAACTAGCTATATATCACCCTTCTAGTGTTCATAGCAGTGCGGCTGTCGCTCCACATGATTTCTGCCAGTGCCAGCCCCCAAGGGAAGAACCTTAACATGGGCTTGCTCTCTATTCATCCCGCTTGCTACCCCCTGGCGGTACAGAGACAACTGGGCATGTTAAAGCCAGAACGAGCAAACAGAACATTATCTTGGATCCCCGGATCACAGCCGAGCACAAAAGCCTCAGGAGCAGCAGGGAGGAGATGGCAGTCTGTGGCCAGGAGGCAGGAGCGAGCCGTCACTCACTGCTGCTTCTAAGCACCGTATGCTAATGCTTTATGGCCTATCTCTGCATGATTCTGTCTCTGCTAAATCTGTATGTAGTTTAGCATTACAACAGTTCAGATTTCTTATTTCTTGTTTCACTTCTAGCTTGTTCGTTGGTAGCGGTGAAATCAGTGGTTCACAGTTTTGTAAGGCTCATCCATCATAATATCAACGGCATCAGTATTGTTGACAAATGTTGGCATTTAGTAATGTTGAATAATGAAAAATGTTTACATTATTAATTTTGCACATGCTTTTGTTCAAAGCGACTTAAAAATTAGGGAAAGCACAAGCAATTAAACATAAATGACCCAACAGTGTTAAAAAGGGAAGTGATTTTGTGTCTTTCAGACTGCTATCCAAAAAACCCATATAATTTAACCATATAAACAATAAAATAAAATAAAGTTTAATTGTAATGATTTTTATTTTTAATGTTTTTTGTATGTATGTATGTGTGTGTGTGTGTGTATGTGTGTGTATGTATGCATATGCATGTGTGTATATATATATATAGCATTGTGAAAATATAATTTAAATAGCTTTTTTGTCATTTCATAGTTATTTTACAGTGATATTAACATATTGCATATTAATGTGCAATTTATATATTCTAAATTCAGCAAGAGAGTCATGAGATTAATCGTGACTGATTAATTGAATCTATTTCTAATCTATTTTGCAGTTGAACACACCCTTAATCTTTATGCATGATGTGCGCCCATGGTTAAGCTTTCATTATTTACCTGTTAGCTGTTTTTCTCTCCTTCCTCTCTCTGATACCTAGACTTCATCAGTGAACTTGAAGAAACTCATTGCTGCAAAGGCTCTGCGGCAGTCCTGACATCTCAGGAATTGCTCAGTCAACTAAAACTAAATATATTGACAAACGAGAACAGAACTTCCTCCTCCTCCGGACAGGATAAAAATCTCTATCTCTTTCAACAGAATGAAACACACATTCCATTTTAACCGAAATGAAGCTTCTTTCCATCATAAGACGCAGTGCATTTGCAAACAGTCCTGGCTAGAGGCGCATATGAGCGAAAGACAATATCAGTCCTGGGGATTCATGCATAAAACTTTGCATAGATTTCACTAAAATGTCTGTGTTCACAAAAAAGTTGTTTAGGATTTTTTTTTGTTTGTTTTTGAGCTGCTCTCCTGAGTACAAATTCACTGCAATGGAACTGCTAGTCCAATATGATTCAGCCTTTCTTCCAAATTATGAGAGGGTGGCCTAATGTATATTTGACAGTGTCCTTAACACAGACCAAAGATCAATAACACAGACTGTTTTATTTCTTTTATTACTTCCTTATTGCTCTCATAAGTTAGAATAGTCTTCCCCAATCCAAACTAATTTAAGGGCTAAAAACAAAATATATTGCTCTTCAATATTTTTAGAATAAAACTGATACTAAGAATATTGGATATTTGTTTCAGATGTTCCGTTCTTTTGGGTTGTGCAATATAGTGGTATAAAATTACTTTTTTACTGTAGGCAACTGATTCATTACCACAAAATTTAGTTTGTGACATGAAAAGCACAACGCAAGGTAACACTAAAAGCACACCTAAAGTTGTAATGTCAGAGATTGTATCGGTGACTGAAATATTACATCAAAGTACCAGCACTACACAAGTCCTGATTTACACAATCATTCACTGCTGGAGACCTAAGACCTGGTCACAAACTTATCATGAGCATGAAACATGAACCAAATGAAGGAATCTGCACCTTGTGCTCAAGAGCAATTATAACCTGCAGAACAGCAATTCATATTGTTATTTTATAATCTACTATAAAAATAAAAACAACAGACAGACAGGCAGATAGATAAAAATAAATAAATCCATAAAATAATAATAATAATAATTTTAAAAACACTACAACAATATTACAATATCACTTTAAATATTATTATTTTTAATAATCTGCAATCCAACCATGACAAGTATGTAATTTACAACAGTCAAATATACAAATTCATACAAAACTATAACCTCTCAATGCAGCAGCTGACATATCAGAATCAAACATTCCAGAGAGCTGCATTAGAAAGGTCCACAATCACAGACCAAGATGAAAATAATCTAATCAAATATGCAAATCCTGAAAACAATCCAAAGCATCATAATAAACCAAGAGCAGAAAAAGATCCAACTTACCAGGAGAATCCACACAGAATTATGAAAATAACAACAAAGCTGATACAATTCACAATGTTTGATCATAACTACAAACAAATAACAGACCTGGAAACTGAAAAAACACACACATGTGATCAAAGGTGGCCTGGAAACCAGTCAGCTTTCTGGAGAAGGACCACTGGTGGTGGGAAGGTGGAAAAACATGTTCAGATGTAACTTTAGCAATAAAGCCAAAGGTAAATCTTTTTAATAAACTCTGAAAGCATCTCAGTTGATAACAATATGACATATTGGTTATAATTTCCTCAGGTCAAAAACAATTGCTTTATGCAGACTGCTGTGTCAGCTTTTACCTTATAAAGCCAGAGAGAATTCAGAGATTGAAAGCTCTTACACCATTAAAGTTGTTTTATCACACAACTTTCTGGAATACTTGATTCTGATTGGTCAACTGCTTCAACTTATTTTCTCCATAAATGTACTAGTTTCATGTCTTGTATCAATCACTCCGTGCTTTCTTCTCACATAATAAAATGTCAACTCAATATTTCATGTTTTTTGTTTTACTTCTGAAGGTGCCTTTTTTTATTTTTTTTGGTTTATGATATGAATCAGCTAATGGTACATTATCCCTTACATGATGATACAGATTATAACATTCTCACTCATTTTTTTAGACTTTGGTCTTCAGATATCACTTCTACTATTTTCCGTTCCTTCCACTGCTCATGATTCTTTCCAAGTATCATGTGAGCGACTAGATGAGTCTTACAAAATGGTAGATGCTTCATCTCAGATAGTTTTGCATATTCAATTCAAGGCTAATAAACATTATATTGAGGGGGAAAAAAAATCAGAGATAGAATCAATCTATAAAGTGTCACAGATCTAATAATATCTATTCAGTTCCCTCCTAGTGTCAAGTAGGGTGTCCATGTATTAAAATGAAGATTCGGTGATGCAACTATGACGAATGTTTCCCTGTCTAAATAAGGCACAATCTGTCTACGCCTGCCTGTTTGAACCTAGAATCAGAATCTAGAATCAGATTTAATCTACAGTAGATATTTTCAGTTTGGGCTTGGATAAGTTTAAAACAAACTATCTGCCATCAGTGCTGAGCTTTATTTAACTAACATCATCACAACTTCACGTCTTTGCAACAATACAAAAATGCCTTTCTTAAATTTGTGTACTTTAATATAAAAGTGCACTAATTTTTTTATTCATGCAGTCCATGCAACTTAAGAGTCACAGTTCCCAAAGAACCGTGAGAAAGAAGAATCAACATGTTTTTTAAACAAAACAAAAAATTATTTTCATCAACAAAAGTCAGTCTCTTAGTCAATCAGTATGTTACTGAAACTCTTCTAGCTCCCTGCTGCATGTGCGGCACAGCTAAATATGATTGATATTCAAACTATATTCATTAAGATGTGAATAATTTTTTTTTTTTTTAATTATATGGCTACTCTTTTTAAGGCATCATTTTGATTCTATTTACTTTCTACATCGTTCTCTTAGGATCTCCTCCCTTCTGGTGGATCCCTGTTAATTTTCTGTCTATATTTCCATGTCCTCTCTCTTCCACTAATTTCTCTCCCTCAATTCTTTCTGTTTCAAAAACAAAGTATTAAATTTTATACTTATTTTGACACTTTATCATGCCCGTAGCCAGGGTTTGAAAATTAGTGAGGTCCGGGGGTGGTAGGGTGCTAAAGAATTGTACTATAATAACAAACAAATACAAATACAACTCATTATATACACTATAAACCCTTTAAAAGAGACAGACATGTAGATGTTTGTGAAAGATGTTTTCTCTGTTTTGGAGGGATGATCATTTTTAAATCATACCCTATTTATTGCATCAAAATTTGTTAATACTGTACTATAGTTAGAGGTGGATAATTTTATCAGTTGTTTATTATTCATGCAACAATATATTACTGTTATAGTTTTTATTAATAACCATTGCTATATAGCTGATAACTTTGTCTAGTGCTCTTATGAATGTTTATAACATGATTTGTGAAAATGTAACTATACTATACTGAATGACATAGCATAGACTTCTTCAGTGTTAGCGTATTTCATTTCATTTCATTATGTAACCTACTTCTTCTACAAATCTGTGTACTAGTGTTAAATACTGTTTTTGACAACGTTGATAACATTTCTGACAGATAATATCATGATATTTTTGTGTTTCCTTTATCGAATGTGCTGTCCTGTCAGCAATAACCTGTCCATGGGCTTTTTTGATTACTGTTAAGTTTGAGTGCCGGCGATGCAGTGTTGCCAGATATTGCTATTAAAAATGAAAAATAAATATAAATAAACCGAAATTATTTCAAATCTTTTGCAAATAAGATAAGATAAAGATATTGCTGACCCTAAACTACAACTTCCTACTTTATTAGCTTTCTAAAGTGTCATATTAAGTAGAAAAGACAAGTCTAAAAACACTTATAATAGTTGGACTCAAAGAGAGACTCGTTTACTTCGTCAGCATCTCGCAACGATCATTTTCATACCATGGACGATAAAAATTCTTGCAAACTGTCTAAACTGAATTATACATGTCATGCAGACATTCATATGAGGAGTTTAACAGCAAATTAGTCATTCAGAGAACAAATTTTATTTTTGAACATGAAATATTTCATAGCTGGCTACGGGCCTGCACTTTATAACAGTACAAGTTTTCTGTAAAAACATCGGAAAATAGTTTAATTAATGTAATTACTGCATTTAAGAACACTGAAAAATATCAAAAAAAAAAAGAATGAAAAGGAGTAAAACTAATCTTATTTAATTATTTAAAATGCTTTTTAAAGAGACCTTGTCCTCTAGTGTGACATCTTTGTCTTGTGGTGTGATAGTACAGGTGTCACACCGGAGGACATTATCTGTCACACCATAGGACGTTTCAGCCTTTTGCTGTCAATTAATGACCTTGCTGTTCCAAGCTAACCTGTCATTAGTGATTAGCAAGACACATTTGCATAATTTTCCATGATTATGCAGTTTAACATACAGTTTTTAATTTAAAAAAATATATAATTTAGGGGTGTCACACCAAAGGACAACAAAATGTTACGCTTCTGTAGTTGTTCCAAATAAATTAAATATTTGAACAGTTCTGAGGGAAAAATTGAGCATGTGTACATGTCATGGGCTTCACAGGGTGCTTCATAATCATGAATGGGGTCCTTTTTTTTCTGGAATTGGCCTATTTAAAATCAGGATATGGTGTCACACCATAGGACATGGTTTTCAGAGACAAAATGTATCAAGTTCCTACGCTTTCAGAAATATATGGATGAAAAAATGATTGCCATTTACTAAAATAGACACTTGTACAATTATGCTGGAGGTATTTATTAACATTTTTATGTTTTTCTTTTTAATTTATAAAAATTTATTGAACCATGCTTGAGACAGTCACACCATAGGACAATTTTGAGATTTGGCTCAAAAATGTAAAAAATCGAATAACACTGCAGCTTTTAGGCAATAACAACAGCTCCATGTAGGACAAAGAAATGTTTAATGATTTACTGCATTTTAAATAACGACAATATTAATTATATTCATTTTTATCTTGTGGGACAGTAAAAATGTCATGTCACGTCAACAACCCTAATATATTTTATTTCAATTAACAAAAATATTTTAATAGCTTTCATCCGAGCATTAGTTAATGGTAAAACTCTCAAAAGCACCATGTTAATACCAATGTGACAAAATAAATAGGCCTAAATAAATAAATAAACAAACGGATATAGGCCTATGGACTTTTCTTTGTCACATTACATCAGTAAAAATGTGAAACGTGGCCTTCCATGTCTTACTAGGTTTCAGATCTAGTCTTGATTTTGTATGCATTCATGTTAAAATGCTCCCCTATCTTCTGCACGGAGAGTGCAATGAATTACAAATGTAAAATGAATTGGGAATCTTCCAAATGTAAATGAACTCCGAGCAGGTGACAGATTCAACTGTGTGTCACGGTGCGATCGTCAAACTTGTTCTAAATACAGATGGCCTTTCGCGAGGCAAAGCTTTACCTTTACAGGTGACAGGGCTTGTCAAACCCTTCCCGTGACAGTAAGGGAGGACAGAAAAAAACAAAAATTAAACTAACCTACAAGAATAGTCCTCATTATAATGGAACGCCCCATCAAAAGTGTCACTCTGCCTCCATGTGTTGAGGCGCAGGACACACTGGTGTGACAAGGGGGTCTCGCATATTTTCAAAGTTGTTTACAGTGATTGTTGCTCAGCTCTCTCGTGCACCGGTTCGCGGTGACAGTTGACTCAGCCCCGTGCATGGCACGCTGGTTATATTTGGGCTCTTGAATGTCACAAAGAAATTGTGCGGATATCATCCCTACGTGTACAGTCACAAAGCCTCCTAAAGCTGAAGGATAAGCATAGCCCGTGTGCTGCCTTTTACCGAGATCTGCAGAGAACATGGGGCGACGGATCAAGCGTCCTTCAAGCTTGCCCGTTTCTGGTTTATCCGAACAGCTCAACGGAAAGAAATTAAAACACGAAGGAATACAAACCGAGAGATGGGAAGACATCCAGAGAATGAGGTGATGATGCGTGGGTAGCCAATGGTTAACCTGATAGCGCTGACCCATGAAATGCTCCTGCAAGCTGCTAAATGAGGCCCGGGCAGAATCTGTGGATCTGTGGAATGGATTCAAATAGTAAAATGTGTTTCAAAAAAAATAAAAATAAAAATCTAAAATACGTCATAAAGGAAGAGGCGGGGGATGTGAGGAGCTTTGTGAATAACAGGTGGTCTGCTGAGCTTTCTGTGGGGCTCTGTGGGCGCAGATTCTGTGTGGGCCATCAACTAAAACTTCAACAGGCACAATAGCTCTCGATTCCCTCGACTCATTAAATATTTAAGCACACAAAATATATCAGTTCTGTTTCTCAGCAGGACCCCCTTTTCTTGTTTAAGCTTTGATAAAACCAGCAGAAGTGAAAATAAAGGGAGTAGCTATAATGATTTGGTATCAATTTGTTACTGAAAATAGACTTACATCACAAATTAACAATTTTACAGCATAGGCTATATCTTCTATTTTAATGTAGGTTATATACACAGCCTACCTTCTATAGACCTACTTTTATTTAGAAAATATGCTTAAATCTGATCAAAACTGACAGTAAAGGCATTTTTCAAAAACAATCAGTTCGTTTCAAATTAATGCTTTTAATTATTTTCTATTCTATTTTGTATTCATCAAAGAATCATGAAAAATAAAATAAAATAAATAAATAAATGAAAAAAGAAGATCCATAAGAAGATTAAGCAGCAATACATATAGTATATGTTAGTATATGTATATAGGTATATACAGTTTAATATGTTAAAACAGAAAACAGTTATTTAATATTACTGTTTAATATATATATATATATATATATATATATATATAAAGTAGTCAACATTTGAAGTGAATCAAAACCTTTCATCAAAGTTGTCCTAAAACCAAAACAATACCCATTCTTGTCTTAGGTACTTTGATGAACTTTTTTGATCCACTTCAAATGTTGACTACTGTATGTATATAAATACACACACACTATATATATATATATATATATATATATATATATATATATATATATACACACACACACACACACACTATATATATATATACTAATAGATACAACATAAATATTTAGATTTTTAAAATTTAAATATAAAAGAATAGTATTTTAAATATTAAATGCACTAAAACTTATTTATTGGTCATGATGTTGAACAGCAGAACAGTATTGTAAGTGTAAGAGACAATAAAAGAAAAATGGGACATGATATTTTAAAATCCTTAAAAATGTTAAACTAAAGATAACTATGTAGCAAACACTGAAAGAGCATGCTCAAATTTCTCATTCATTCTCAAGTTAAATGCATATGAATTTTTAAACTAATCAAGCATTGGATATTCCCACGATGTAAGCGTTTACTTTGAAGTGTTTGCTTGGGAATTCCCTGTAAACCAGGCATAAATTCACAATAACATCACAAAGCTGAGATCACTCAGAGTAAAGTATTCATGTATTTTTCTAAAAGAACATCAGATCTGGGACATACGAGATCTGGGCTTCACTGTGCTGAACATCCAGAGTCTACACTGACTCCAAAGCATCTGAAGCGTCGCAGTGATTTTCATTTTGACTGCAGCACTTGGTAACAGTCATCTCTCTGAGTCTGAGGGCGACATTTCACCCAGGAGGGAAGTGTTAAGTGTAATCCCACTCAGCAAGACCCCGAGAGCAGCTGCTTCACAGAAAATCATGCCCATTATGTTTGACATTTCTCATCAGCCTCTTGCTGGAAAACCACAGGAGAACTCTTGTGAGGTTCTTATATATTTATTCCAGTTATTTATTAATTACTTTCTGCTTTCACAGGGGTGTCATTTCATAGAACATTCAGCTTTACCACAAAGCCCGATGGACATTTTGTGATGTGAAGCCCTGACACATACTTTAAGGTTACAATATGTACTTTCTGCTGCAGACATAATGCTTCCAACAAGCTTTCAATTGTCAAAGTTTAACAAAACTTATCTATGAATGACTTCTGTGGCATTTCATCGATTATCACAGACATTTTCAACTCATCTGTCAGTTAAAGAAAAAAGTGTACAGTATATTTACAATTTATGTCTATGGAGGGAATGCACTCATAAAAATAAAACTTCCAAAAGGTGATTCCATAGAAGAACCATTTTTGGTTCCCCAAAGAAACTTTCAGTGAACAGTTTTTTTTTTTTTAGTGTGAAGAACAATTTTAAAAATCTAAAGAACCTTTTCCTTTTGTACAATGGAAAGATTCCATCGATGATAAAAGTTCTTCATGGAACCACAGATGCCAATTAACAACCTTTTGTGGGCTTAAAATGTGCAGCTTGTATTTTAGTTTTTTTAAGCGCTTATATTAATTCTTCCACAAAAAAAAAAAAAAAAATTTATGTGAGTTGCAAAGTCACCTAAATTATGCCATTAGTGGTGAGACTACTTTTTTAGGCAAATAAATGACGTAATGCATTACCAACCAACTTTAGCTTGTTTTTACAAATTTAAGGACAAGTCGAAATGATTAGCTCCATTCCTATAAGCCCAAACAGAGCATGCATTAACAACACTGAGATCATTGGTTCAATTCTCAGCGATTTGCTTTAACTTGACAAAATGAGCACTTGTATTAAATGCATGCTTAAAAGCAGCATAAATTGCTTTGGATAAAAGCATCTGCCATATGGATTAATTAAAATGTATATTTGTGTTTATATAATCAACAGCATGTTATAGATATAAGCTCTATTATTTAATTTGTATGTAATCCAAAACATTCCTTATAATTATAAATATTTTAATTGATTTTGTTTTGTTTTCATTTTACTTTCATGTTCAGATCTAGAAACTTTTTTTTTCACAAAAGACAAACATAAAAAAAATTATAAATCACAACAGTAAAGAAAGTGAAAATCAATTTGGCATCACACATCATTTTAAAACAAAAACACTGAACAAAAGACTGTCGGTCTGTCGTATAAACGTAATGTCTTCCTTTGAGAAGTAATAGCAGGAGGGAGACTTGGAACAAGAGAGAGGTGGAAGTGAAAATACAAGAGAAATAGAGTGATAATTAAAAAAAGAACACTGAAGGATATAAGATAACGAAAATCCTGTCATTATTTACTCACTCATGTTATTCCAAACCTGTTTGCTCTTATTTTTTGCTGTGAAACACAAATGTAGACATTTTTGAAGAATTGTTGCACAGCTCTTGCCATACACCCTGAGTTCACAGTTATTTATTTATTTATTTTTTGATTGAACCATTTCCCAATCTGGGGTTCACAAAGGAGCTGCCCAGGGTTGAAAGATAATGAAGAGCCAATATTTATTGAAACTTTTAAAATTAAAAATAAATAACTTTAGAATAAAATGATTCCAAATAAAACAATAATTTAAAAATATATATTTTATTTGTTTACCTAAATGTCATGTCATCATTAACTGACATCAGAGAACCATGAGCATGCAAATGTTTATTAAATATAACTTAAAATAAATTTAAATCTCAAAATATTATAGTTCAAAGGGGTTTGACTAACAAAAATAGTCTGATAATCCCTGCTTTTAAACAATTATTTTACAAAAGATTTTAATAACACTTTAGTACAGGGACCAATTCTCACTATTAACTAGTGCTCATTAGCATGCTTATTATTAACATATTGGTTTATTAGTACTTATAAAGCACATATTCTGCATCACCATATTCTACATCCTTAATCAATACCTAAACGTAACTACCTTAACTATTAATAAGCGGCAAATTAGGAGTTTATTGATGCAAAAGTCGTAGTTAATGGTTTGTCAATAGCAAGAATTGGACATTAAAATAAAGTGTGACCAAGACTTTTGTTTTTGATTTAGTTTTGTAAATACTATGTATCTGACTCAATGGCTTTCATTAATTTAATGAAAAATAATGGTAACAGACATACTCCACATTAGGAGAGTAATGTCCAGCTCACGTTAGTTAGTCAACATTAAAATGTATTTGCAACACATTTTACTGTCGTAATGTGCAAAACAGAACCTTAAATGGAAACATAAAAGGTAAAGCAAGACTGTTATCTATCAGGAATTAATTGTGAAAGTGGGTGTTACATAAATCAATTAGTGGAGAAAATGGGGAGAATTTAGCAAAATAATGTCCCAAAAACCAACAACTGCTAGTAAACTGCCATAAAAATGAGCAAATGTTTATAAATATTCACATATTTAAAGAAAAACCTAGACCTACCTGTTAATTTCTCTTGGACATGTCTAATGACACCAGGAAAAATATGAAGTAACCACCTTGCCATCTACTGGTCAAAATATGTAATATGAACTACAAGGAATATGAGGTGCACAGAAACATACACATTGATATTTTCCACAGTCCAGCTGAGAACATCTACATTTGCAAAGCAAGTTTTCACAGCTTGAAAGAGCAGAACAGTTAACACTCCTCTTCAGCGTTCTGTCATGGATCCTTGGCCATCTTGTGTTTCAGATACTTGATTTTGAGTGAATAGTATTCTTCCTGAAGCTGTAAGACTCTTTCCTGTCTGTGTAGCACAGACATCTCCAGATCACTCTTTCCTGCTGATTGTGTAGGCGCCGGGGGTGAAACAGTCTCTGCTGTGTTTGATTGGCTGTTGTTTGCACGGTTAACAGACTGAACGTCCAACATGGGTGCAATCTCAGCTGGAATAACATATTTCTCCTCTTCCTCCTCCTCCTCCTCCTCTTCCTCGTGTGAGATTGAACTTTCATTCTCAGTTTCAGCTCTGTGAAAGGGCAAAGTTGTTAAAATAGCAAAATGGTGATTTTCAAATATACACATAGGCTGAATTCAGTTCTCTTTCATGACTTATTGCGCTTGAATGATCAAATACATACAAAATGATGTCAAAATACCCATCTTAGGGGAGTATTCACAAACACAGTCAGTTATGTCTTCAGTAGGGCTGAAACGATTAGTCGACATTATCAACAATAAAAAATTGTCGACAAATATTTTTGTTGTCGAGTAGTCGTTTGATCTCATACGACCTAATGTAAGAGCCTGCAATAATGCGGTTTGACCAGTGTGGCGCTGTAGCGCAAGAATGTAATTCAGCTCTCCTGGATGCAATTCAAGAGAAGAAGACACACACAGCGCTGAGCGGCGTTTGGATGAATATATTGCGCACTTTCCTCTCAGTAACAAAATAAACACAAAAACTGACAGCAGTGTGAAAGCAGCAGTTAAAAATGCATCTGATTACAACGATTTGGATGTTTGCATGAGCTCTGCAGTTCAGTACTCCAGTAAAGTCCGGTCACATCATGTTTATTTATATAGTACTTTATGCAATAGATATCCTTAATTCAAGCAACTTTACAGTATAAACATGAAAAACATGAAAAGTCAGTGTCGCTTTCAGTTAGAATTACAACTTGATTTTCTCTTATAAAGCAGCTCTCCAGTGTGGAGCTAGCTAATGATAAAATATTTTTATTAGTGGGAAAAAGATTATTTCATTAAAGTGATAGTTTGGTTTACAGAGATCAAAGCTTGATCTAGCTCAGGACTGTTTTGGTTATCATAACCCTATAAGGTATTTTAAGACATTATGCTGTGAATAAAATAGTTTATCCAAAGGATCTTATAACTTACCTTTATTTTGTTTCTTATCCATATGACTTACAAAAGGAGATGTTAGGCAGAATGTGTCACTCAGTTACTTTTTCATGTAGCTAATTAAATGGTGAGAGAGTGTCTCTGTCTGTCATCTCATTTTGTGTGCCAAATACATCTATTTGTATAATGAATTGGTAACACTTTACAATAAGGTATCATTTGTTAACATTAGTTAATGTATTAATTAACATGAATAAACAATGAACAATACATTTATTACATTTATGTATTAATCTTTGTTAATGTTGGTTAATAAAAATACAGCTGTTCATTGTTTATTCACATTAGTTCACAGTGCATTTACCAATGTTAAAAAACACAACTTGTGATTTTTATAAATGCATAAGTAAATGCTGAAATTAACATTAAGATTAATAAATACTGTAGAAGTATTGTTCATTCTTAGTTCATGTTAACTATTGTTAACTAATGAACCTTATTGTAAAGTGTTACCAATTAATTGTATAATTGTAATTACATAATATGCTTTTCTAAAGCTGAAGTGACCTTTATTTATGTTAGAATATGTATAACTTAATATTTTAACTAATTGCAAAAGCTGAATAATCAAACAAAGTCTACTGATTAATCAGTGAAATAATGGACGGTTAGTCGATTAATCATTCTAATAATAGTTAGATTAATCGATTATCAAAATAATCGTTTGTTGCAGCCCTAGTCTTAAGTGAATGTAAACGGGAGAAAATCGTATGTGTATCAATGTACTGAATTTGTGCATTAGGTCTTAAAGTGACAGCTGCCTAATATACCTGCAGCTGTCTGTGTCTTTAATGTTAATCAAACAAAAGACAAATAGTTCTCTGATCTTTAGTGAATAACTTTAGTAGCTTTAATAAGAATCAATGTATATTTAATTCATATAGTGAATGAATTTAGCAGTGTTTCCTTTTTACATTAGATTTTTCAATTTCTTACTTGAATGCTACTGTTGAATAGAACTAATGTTCTTGAAAACTGTAAATCTAAAATGCATTTCACATGTATCTTTCTTATATTGTATTGCTCAATTGTTTATTTGCATCTTTGTTGTTATTTTTTAAAAACAAAGATCATTATCAAGAGATAAAATTACCAAAAATAAAAAATAAATGACATTAACAGCATACAGATCTGGAATGACATGAGGGTGAAAAATCTCTAACACATCTTTTAACATTTGAATCTGCAAAATTACACCATTTTTTTTTTGCCAGAAAACATCAAAAAAGGAAAATACAAAATGTCCGCAATTTTGTTCATGTTACTATTACGTATTCAAGATTATTATTAACTTTTTTTTTTGATTGAAATAAATATGAAACTTATTTTAAATATAAAATTAACTTTAATTCAAAATGTACATACTAATGTAGTTTTTTAACAATATAATACTAAAATAACCTTTGACTACATTATCAAGCCAAGTTGGATGCGACTTATTAATTAGAGTGTAACTAGGAAACAAAATATGTCATCAGAGGTTTGTGCTCATACCCTGGCGAGTCGTACGGTGCCATGTAGCTAGTGCTTGGAAAACTAGAGCATCCTTGGTTGAGAAGAGCATGTCTGTGGTAAGATGGATGTGAAGGCAGAGATGGGCGGTGAATAAACTCCTTTAAGAGGTTCCCTTGAAACTCCATCATCTCCTTCCACATGGCCATAAGACTCGCTCGTTCCTCCTTCTGCTCTTCTCTGGCTTCCCTTCGCAAGCGTTCCTCATACTCCCTCTGGTTCTGCACGTGGAGAGGCTCTTGATGTCTCATAGAGTCAGTAATGGAATGTTTTTTGGCCTTCTTCCTCACAGGCTGAGTGACAACTGAAAATATGAACAAAATAATCAGTTATGCACATCATGATTCATGTGCAGGCAAAGTAGGGTTCCCCAAATGTTTTTGTCAGTCGAACCCCTCTGACCTAAAATATTTTCTTTAATTCCCTCTGTAATTTAAAATTAATATTTCAAGAATTCAACAATATTATTTAATGGTCACATGACATGCGAATAAACAAATAAAATGTTTAACTTTGTTAAATTTTAAAAATTGCTAAACGTTTTACTTATTTTGTAATTTTTAATTTATTTTTAACTTGATATTTTTATCATTTAATAAACACTAGTTTCATCAACTCATGAACCTCAGTTTACAAAACCTTGAGATAAAGCAACAATTGTCCCATTTTAAGCTAAAAAAGAATAAACAAAAAGAGTGATGCCCAATTTTTACAAATGAATGATTTTGAATAGATCTTCTAAATTATTCACTCAAACAGATTCGAAAAGAAATTAAAACCTTTTTTTTTTAAATAATAATTTTAATTTTAAAATGATTGTAAACACATTACTTGTGGATTTAAATATGTAAATGAGGTAGTGTGGCAAAAGGTAGCATACTAAATACTGTTTACATTAGTGACATTACATACTACATACTATCTATTTTAAGAAAAATGTTCACCGTGTGTACGGTGTTTGCAGTAGTAAGCATAATGCTGATATTGTATTCAAAACAGGCTCTCCTAATTCGTTGTAAATCAAATGTATTACCCTACATACGCAATAATCAAACTAACATGCAAATTAGACCATTTTACATCATTGTATATAGAGTGTTTGACATGTTTATCATTGCACACTATTTGCATAGTTTACCATTGTTGCACACTGATTCACACACTGTATTTGTATTACGTGAAATGCAGTTTATAGAGCGCAGTATCTATTGCTCAAATAAAGATGCAAGTGAAATCATGTGACCATAAAGCAGAACACTATCGTTCCAGTTGACACACTACTTTAACAGCACGCACCGTCTGTCATGTCATCCGTCTCCTCATCATGACCGACTGACACCTCGATGTCTGTGGATCTGCTCTCGTTTCTCGCATCCTCGATGGAGGTACTCTGGGGCTCTTCGAGTTTGACGTTATTATGAAGTGTTAAAGCGTCTGTGGAGCGGTTGCTGCCCCAGATGGACTTGCAGAGGTCATAGTAATTCCAGTACACTCTGCCGTGGCCGTTGTTTTTGTGATGCTGGTGTATTTTCAGGAACTTCTGCTTGAGTGTTTTCAGTTTGGTGGTGACCTGTCGCTTGGTTCTGTGGATCCCTTGCTCCCGCAGAAGCCTCGATATTTCAGCGTAAATAAGCGAGTCGCGCACCGTTCCGCTGATTTGCCGACTGATTTCTTCATCCTGTCGGATGTACAGCAGCGCCCTCGTCTCGGTGTCCGTCCAGTTTCTTTCTACTGACATTTCTTCATACATTTCGCGGCGTGGAAATCACGTAAAGAGGTCATTTGCACACAACATCAGTTGATTCTCCGCTCGCGCGTCACGTAGGCCTGCGAGCACTTGACGTATGTGCGTCACTCGTTCTGAGCTTTGTGATTGGCTCAGACTCGCTGGCCGCGGCAGCCCTTTAGCGTCAATGCGTCCGAAAGCGTTCATTTTTCCATATCCTAATGAATGGTACATCACCATGCACTTTATGGAAAATAAGGAGAGATTTTAGACATAGTTATGATTTTTATATTGATTTTGACATATTTGTGACCCTGGACCACAAAACCAGTCATAAGGGTACATTTTTTTGAAAGTGAGATTTATACATTAACTTATCTGAAAGCTGAATGAATAAGATTTCTATTGATGTATGTAATGGTTTGTTAGGATAGGACAATATTTGGCCGAGATACAACTATTTGAAAATCTGGAATCTGAGGGTGCAAAAAAATCTAAATATTCAGAAAATCGACTTTAAAGTTGTTCAAATGAAGTTCTTAGCAATACATATTACTAATCAAAAATTAAGTTTTGATATATTTACGTTAGGAAATTTACAAAATATCTTCATGGAACATGATACACGATGATACTTAATATCCTAATGATTTTTGGCATAAAAGAAAAATCGATAACTTTGACACATACAATGTATTGTTGGCTATTGCTACAAATATACCCCAGCGAGTTAAGACTGGTTTTGTGTCCAGGGTCACATTTAGTAACAAAATTAAGACTAAAGCCATTCAATAAACATGTCGAGATGAGCTTAAGTGGTCAATAAATAAATACATAAATAAATAATGGATATCCTATCTCAGTGCAGAAGTCGCATAACATAATTAAAACTTTCAATTGTCAACTTTCCTATCCAACTTTGGCTTGTACTTGGATCCGATTCATCCATAACACAAGCATTCTACATTTTCAGATCAGACCTGGAGAAATGAGCTAAAACAGTGTCTCATCTTCAAATGCAAGTGCAGCATCAAGTCCTAATAAGGAAAAAGTTCGAGAATTGATAAAAGTTTTATGTACATGCTAAGGCACTCACTGCAGAACTGACCAACAGCTGATTGATCAAACCAACAATTACAAAAAAAGCTAAATTACAAACAGTCAACGAAAAAAGTACAAAAGCATTTTGTGGGGGGAAAAACAACAACAACAACAAAAAAAAAAACAATGCAGAGAATTATTTCTAAGCTTAAAATATGGAGTTTGTATAAACAAACATAAAAGTAGTATTTCAGAGAATATACAAAGCACCAACTGCAAAGAGATCAACAGTGTTGGACATCAGAGATTTAGTTAGATGAAGGCAAAAGAACAATGGATAAAATAAATATTTGTACAAGAATAAAATTGCAATCCCAAATTAACCGACAATACTGAGAAATAGAAATACAGCTAGCTATAGCACTGGTCACATGATTCAAAGAAAACATTTCACTTTCACCTCACTGAGCATGTGAACTATAAATGTTAATAAAATAACATGAGCAGAACCAAATAATACAATTATACCTGTATCACTGTTACACAGTGTTGAAAGTTATTTGTACACCACATAAGCAAGAAGATGGAAAAATCCACCAAATTTAACATCTAAAATGTTAAATGCACTGTAAACAACCATTTCAGGAAACAGAACACTGTTTTGAGAAAATACATGAAACTTTAAAGAGAAATATTACAATTAATTGAGAGGTGTAGATACCACACATCTGAATATAATGCTGCACAGAGGATCTGCAGGATGCTTGCAAAACTTTGATATGACCATTGGAAGGTTCACCAAAAAACACACAAAAATAAAAACAAAATATTAAAAGATTAAATTTGCCCAGTGCATTGTGCCAGTAAATATCTAGATTAAAATAAAATGAAAATCACTAATATATCTGGGAGATTCTACTGCAAAAACGATAGTCACATGACACTTGATTGAGAAAACAACAGCTACAGAATATCTCTGTAATAATGTAAGAAATGACTCATTATGAAAGCATGATGAGCATCATGAAAACATGATACATGATTCTTTGATTCGGTATAAATCGATTAAGTTTATACCAATCTCCCTGATATTCAGAAATCCTGGTGTGATATTTAAAAAAAAAAAAAAAAAAAATCCGTCATGATAAAGCGTGATGGTTTTTGGCTTTGCTATTGTTCGGTGACATATTGTTTGGTGTGCTCGATTCTGAACAGATAAGAGACTGATTGTTGTCTCATCTCTCTCTACATCCTGGTTCGCTGAGGAGCACATAGGAAGAGTTTTTGGCTTTATATTGGGTCTGTAAGGAGACTGGGCATCCCACAGCTCAGAGACTCGCTCTCTCACTGACCACATCCTGCAGGCGTTTGAGCAGCACGTCATCGTTCTCTTGCCGCAGGCATTTAGATGGAGACTCGGTCTCATCGCCTTCCATGTTGAAGGCCCGCTTCTTGCTCACCCCACCCTGACGGATCATCTGATTTATGTCACTCAGCTCCTGAAGAGACACAGGAAGCAGAAGGCTTTTAGATCCACAACTCTAACTGGAAAACCTTACAGTATGACCATTCAAATGTAAAAAGACACAAAATTGGAATTTATTGATCAGTTATACTGACTATGATAATACCCAGTTGCATTGTGTGTATTTCAATGTATATGGACATTCTTCAGAACACCTTCTTTTGTGTTCCACAGAAGTCAGTCATATGGATTTGGAGTGACGTGGATGTGTAAAGTTAAAGTGAAAGTGAAAGTGACCCATACTCAGAATTCGTGGTCTGCATTTAACCCATCCAAAGTGCACACACACAGCAATGAACACACACCCAGAGCAGTGGGCAGCCATATATGCTGTGGCACCCGGGGAGCGGTTGGGGGTTCGGTGCCTCAGCCGTGGTATTGAGGGTGGAGAGAGTGCTGTACATTCACTCCCCCAACTTACAATTCCTGCCGGCCCGAGACTCGAACTCGCAACCTTTGGATTACGAGTTCGACTCTCTAACCATTAGGCCACGACTTCCCACAAATTTTAAATTATTACAATTAAAAATTTTTCATGAAATATTCCATTAAGGGAATTATTTGTTGATGCTTGTTGTGACATCCTGTAGTTTGACTAACCTTTGATGGGCTGCCAGTGAACTTGTACGTGTACGCAGTACTGGGTGTGAGACTTGAGCCATTTTTATGAGGAGACACAAAAATGGAGTGTCTCTGAGAAACACGGCGAGGAGAGAGAGGCTGAGCACGAACCGACGGGAACGGAGATAACGGAGGAGCCTCCATCTTTACAGAGAAAGAGGGAGAAAGAGTCAAATACTTTTCAAATTATCTAAAAAAAAAAATAAAAAAAAAATCAACAGTTATTAAAAGACATTTTTCAAAAGAAACAGTAATACACCAACCTTGTTATCAAGTGTGGAATGTGCATATTTGAGAGCGAATGATTTCATCTTCAGCACGTAAACGGAGTTGTAGAACTGGATGAGGTCTCCTCTTTCCTCCGATTTGCTGTTAGCATCTGTTGTGTTTTCCTGTTCTGTCCTCTCATTGGCTGTAAACACAAACAAATAAATAAAAATATTTTAAAATGCAATAAAAAAAGGAGACTTGCCAACATCAAAACTAAATAGGTATACATTACACACACATTCAAAAGTTTGAGATCGGTAACATTATGTTTTTGAAAGAAGTCTCTTCTGCTCACCAAGGCTGAACATAGATTCTATTTGTTAATATTTTAAAATGTAATTTATTCCTATGATGCACAGTTGAATTTTCAGCATCATTAGTGTCACAAAGTATCTTAAATGTCACATGATCCTTCAGAAATCTTTCTAATATGCTGGTTCGCTGCTCAAGAAACACCAACAGTGTGTAATATTTTTGTGGAAACTGGTACATTTTCTTCAGTAATATATTGTGCATTAGAAAAAAAAGGATAAAGAAATATTTAGGACATTGTCCTTACACTGTTCTGCCGGTGGATCCACTTCCATGTTCTCATCTGTCTGCTGCTCTCTGGGACGCCTCTTCAGTATAACACTGCGGTACACCTACAAACACACCAACAAGATGTTGTGGATGCTGATGCACCAAAACCTCATATGTGCTGTCATCACAGCTCAAACTCCAAGGTTTTTGACATAAGGAAGCTGGGGCAAACAGACTAGGGGTGGCTCGATACCACTTTTTCAGAACCGATACCGATCCGATACCAAAAATTCTGAGTATATGCCGATACCGATCCGATACATGGGCAGTTTTTTTTTAATCAGTGTTGAAAATGAATACATATATAATTATAATCTATGACAAAAATACTATTCTAAACTAGGTCAGTGGATAATTCAGTAGCAAAAGTTGCTCTAGAAAAATCATGAGTGCACAATTTTATAAAATCTAAAATTAGTGGGAAACAAATAAAAGTGATTAAGCGTAGGACTTGTTAAATCTAAAATGATAATGTAAAATGATATACATTGCTCTTTGTATTATTGTAAAATACATTCATGAAAAACAAGTAATATATTTACATATAAATATACATACTGTAAAATTAAAAGACATTTATTTTAAATGTACGGCACAGTAATGAGGCAGAAACATATGATAGATAAGACGAACAAGAAAGGCTATTAATAATCTTTCATCAATACAGAGCGGCACAAAGCTCTTATGCGCATCCCGTGCACAGAATGATGCGCTTGAAGCAACACGGAGTCACGGAGCACAGCGCTCCGCAAGTCCACATAGAAAGGTTCAAAGCACAAAGTGAAGAGATATTAATGCGTAGTATATTAAATCTGTGCGATAATTTATTGAGCCTTTTATTTAACAGTTTTAAATTTCAGTTACTGTGATCGTTAAGAACATAGTGCTCTCTAGTCCAGTGTTGTGATCTAACAGACACCAACAAGATTTTGAAAACAGCACGAAGATAAAGTCCTGCAAGATAAAGTCCTTTTAAGCAAAACCATTTATCTTTATTTACAGATCAAGTATAATATTAGGAACATTTAATAATCTTGCAGAGAGTTTCATCGTTTTGACTCTAGTAACTGAACGCGACACACAGTTTGAATGCTGAATGGAGGATGACAGACAGCTGCGGCGGAGAGAAGAGTTTGTCAACTTGACTTAAATATTCATCTGTACCTCACATTAAACTATGTAACGGCTTCAGAACACCTGAAATACAGCGGACAAAAACTTTATAGTGTTTTATAATGTGTTTGTGGCTTTTGTGGGGCTTAACAATAACACAATAGTATACACACAATATCGGATTTGGATCGGCCTCGTCTGACTGATACCCCGATCCGGCAGAAAACGCCAGTATTGGAGCGATAACGATACTGAATATCGGATCGGCGCACCCCTAAAACAGACATTGTGTACCTTTGACATTTATGTGCATTTCCACATTAAGCTCATGCAACAAAAAACAAAAACAAACAAACAAAAAAAAAAAACAGTAACAGTTGCAGGTTTGGAAAGACTAAGACTGTTGATACTCACATGACTGTTGGCTTGAGGTTGGGTTCGGTAACATTTCATAATGTCCTGAAAAGTGTGCTCTTCTTTTGTGATCTGGAGCAGCAGCAAATAAGTCCAAAAAGAGAGAGAGAAAAACAAAAACCTTTTACATGAAAATCACTCAGAGATAATTCTTCAGTAATATACACAAGCAAAAGTTTGGTTCAATATTTTTTTTTTTTAAAGAAGTTAATACTTATATTCAGCAAGGACTGTTTTTAACATTGATAATAATAGGAAATTTATTTTTAGCAAATCAGCATATTAGAATCATAGTATATGTGACACTGAAGACTGGAGTAATGATGCTGAAAATTCAGCTTTGCATCACAGGAATAAATTACACTTTAAAATACATTAAAATAGAAAATTATTTTAAATTGTAATAATATTTCACAATATGTCTGTATTTTTACTAAAAATAAATATAAACGTAAATAAACAAGTGCAAGTGTGCGTGCATGTGTTGGTGAGAAAGAAATTTATTTGAAAAACATTAAAAAAAATAAATAAATTTAAAAAAAAAAAAATCTTAGACACTAAAATTTGAAAGGTAGTGTAGTTCTTTAGTTTTAGTCAACTGCTGTAGCTCGGCACAACAGCGTTGCAGTAGCCCCTCTCTCCACGTTTCAAAAGCCATACCTTTGATATAATGTAGACAGCACAGAGCAGCAGTTGGTCCAGGTGCCGGTCCTTCATCAGGTCAGTGCAGTGCAGCAGCGAGTGCTCAAAACACGTCCAGATCTTCCCTCGCAGCTCTGATGAGATATCCAGCTTCAGACACAGGTCTCGCAGACGCACACTGGCTAAATGATACACCTGACAGGACAAGCAACAGCATATATGCACTTCCGCTGACAGAGATCTTCATTCAAGAGCAGATGTAAAAAAAGCCCAGCACACATTTACTCACCTTCCTGAAGAAGAGGGCGAGGGATCCTGTGCGGCGGGGTCTGTTGACGGCCGGTGGCTGTGTGTCGGAGCTGGCGGGTGGAGCTGCGGTTCGGCTGGGGGAGGCGGTCAGTAAGACTTGAGCGGTGAGGGGGTTCATATCATTGGCCTGAAGTTGGATGACTGTGATGCCGCCCATCTCGTTCTTTACTACTAAAGGACGAGGAACCATCACGTCAACAAAAACAGGAATTTTTTGTGTCTTTTTGTCAAATAAATGTCAACAAAAAACAAAAGTGGTACCCGGCAGTGGAATGGTGAGCTGCTGGCCGTTTCCGGTGGCCATGGAGAGGACAGTCGTTGTGGCGGTGGTGTTCAGGTTGTTCTCTGTGGTGTTGGGAATGATTTTGATGGGAGTGACTGAGATTCTTTTCATTGGGGACTGCGGTGGAGGATCGTCACCAAACAAGCGTCTCTTGGCACTGCCTGCTGCAGGTGAGCTGTACCGGTCGTGGAGAGAGATGGGAGACTGAAGGACGTCTATGAGAGAGAGAAATATTATCCATATGAGTACATCTTATTCAATATTCAAAGAAACACACACAGACATATAAACACATAGATTCATCCACTGCAAGCCACAAAAAAGATTGAGTTAAGTTTGAGACTTCATCTTACCATCTTTTTCCACATTATTATTGCACTGCTCATTGCTACAGTAAGTATATTCTTTTCAAAACTGTTTAAACTCTAGTTCATACATATGGATAAAATAAGTATTTTTATGTTACTTCAGGTTATTTATTTATTTTTTTTGCTCTGTGAAAAAAAAATCAGGTCTGAAGTGGTAAAAATAAGATTAAGAATAAAAACAATTAAGAATTGTTTGCCTTCTTTAGTCCATTTATGTTAGCTTTGAGGTCATCTGTATGCTACCAAATAATTTAATAAAGGTAACTCTTTACAATAAGGTTCCATTTCTTCAACATTAGTTAACAGGAACTAACAATGAAAAATACTCGCAAAGCATTTATTAATCTCAGTTAAAATTAATTTCAATGTTTACTAACACATTACTAAAGTTCAAAGTTGTATCTGTTAATATTAATTAATGGTCGTGAGCTAACATGAACTAACAATGAACAGTTGTACTTGTATTAATTAACGTTAACAAAGATTAATAAAAACTGTAACAATGTATTGCTCATTGTTAGTTAATGCATTAAATAATGCTAACTAATGAACCTTATTGTAAAGTGTTAACTAAATGATTAAATTGAAATATTTCATATATGCATTAATATATGCATTTTAAAATGGTAAATGAACCAAATATATTCCTAATCATTTTTGTTCAAACAAACGCTCTCTGAAATGTCCCTCACCTTTAATATTAAATACATTTATGGGGTCTCCGAGTCTAGCCTTATTTTGAGATGTGTGGTACCTTTGCGTGTGCTGGAGCCCAGGCCTGTGCGGACCTCCCTGATGCGAGGGTGGATGATGGGGGATAGCGCCACCAATGGGAGGTGAGTGGGACCGACTGCGTTGTTTCCCGTGTCAAAATTGCTGGGAAAATTCACCTTAGAATCAAATAAAAAACAAGTTATATTCTGCAATTTAATTGGCCTCAATGATCCTATTTACAATTTTACAATATGTTCACCCTACAAAGTGGTGTATGCATGTACCTCTTCTACAGTGGGGACTTTATTATTAGCGTTACTGAGTGCTGTCCACAGGGCCGAGTCTCTGGTCCAGGCTTTGCTTTCCAGCACCTGCTCCTCTATACTGTTCAAATGCTTCACCATGTCTCGGGACAAACCCTCCTCAGAGCGGATGAACACCTCAATCACCTGCACAAACACATGTTCATTTGCTTTAGTACTTCAAAATAAACAGTTTTCTTTAAAGAACTTAACAGTTTGTTGTGATTTTTTTCTATAGACATCAATATCTACTGCAACGTGATGCAATAGTACACCGTTCTGTACCTTGTAAAAGTAGAATGGCGGGATCTGAAAAATTTCCAGTATCCAGGGGAATGTTCTTTGAGAGCTGTATGCAAAAAGCACCACCTCCAGACAGCATGCCAACAGGGAGCAATGGAGCACCTCCTGCTCCAACAGGACCTGATAGAGATCAGGAGAAGAGAGGAAGAGGTAAGACAAAAAGCTGAAAGTAAGAGCTGTAGACATAAAACACAAAAATAGTATCTGGCAAAAATCCATTTTCCTCTTTCTGTTTGGTGATAAATACATTATTTAATTATTTGGCATCAGGGCGATTGGTTTTTACTAGAGCATTTATCAAGTTTAGCCGTTACACTGACTTACTGCCATGTCTTTCCCTTGTAATCTCTTCATCTCTTGAGTCATGATATTCTCCAGGATCTTAAAGTACAAGATCTCCGCCAGCTTCAGACGATTCTCTGCGAAATCTACACACAAGATCCAGCACTTACTTACAAGATGAAACATGAGGCTTTCACAACAGTCACCTATATTAAACATTTTTTTTTTTCCTTTTTTTGTTGTAAGATCTGCAGTATATCTGACCCATATGTGCTCCTGGCAGGTCATCTGTGGGTTTGGTGTAGGCCTGTTTAAACCTCTCTCCCATGGTCTTCACTCGGTTCAGAATGGATTCAGTGGGATTTCGAGAGCAGGAACTATAAAAACATGGTGAAAAAAAAAAATAATAAAAATATCGAATTCTATAAGAAAACAGACTGAAGACTGAGGGCCGGTTATGCATACTTGGATGCACATGCATATCATCATGTCTAATTTCTATGCTTGGGTGGTTTGATTTTGGTAGATACTTACTTAAAGATTTGGACCAGAGCATCGCTTGGAGCGTTTCGGAGGCCGGACACCATGCTCTGCAGGCGACTCACACTTTGGGTAGCTGAGGAAACGGGGGTGACCAGCACCTCTTTCTCCTTTAGATACCGTCGACCCGTTAGAGGCGTAGAGGGAGCGAGGGAACGCGTCTGTGCAAAAACACAACAGGATGAGGCAAAAGTTTGGACTTTTGCCTCATCTTTTTTTTTACCTCAACTTTTTTAAAGAAAACTTCTATTCAGCAAGGCCACATTAAATTCAAAGAATCCTGAAAAATGTATCATGGTTTCCACAGAAATATTAAGCTGCATAGCTGTTTTCAACATTGATGATAATAATAATACATTTTTCTTAAGCAGCAATTAGCATATTCTGAAGGATCATTTGACACTGAAGACTGGAGAAATATTTCAGCTAAGATCAACAATTAGCATGATAAATGTTACTTTATTGTGGCAGCAATGAAAGAAATCTTCAGTACCTTCTCAAAGTGCTGCTGAAGGTTGTTTTCCACCTGCATGCGGGCGGATAGTTGACCTGACGGAGGCTCAGCGGTGGCCTTGCGAGGTGTGCCGATCTCCTCGTCTGCATCGGCCCCCAAAAACACTCGCTCATCAAAATCCCCCACAGTCAAAACATATTCCTCATACTCACGATTTATGGCTTTACTGAAAAACAAAAACAAAAAAACAATATTCATATCTAAGTACTTATTGAATGAAGGCATTTCATTTTGTTTTAATTTTTTTTTTTTTATTTAAATGCAAAATTGCTGGAAATGCCAAAAAGAACAAAAAAATGTACACAGACATTTTAAGGCATATACTTACTTGTTGTCTTGGAAATTTGGGGTATCCAGTAATTCAGTCAGAGTCTCAGCATCACCTTTTAATATCTGAGAAAAATAAGGGAATATTTTTAGAATATGGCAAGCATTACCAAGCTGTAAAGAATCACGATGTTCTTGCAGTGTAGATTGGTTGTAAAAGTGTGGGTTGCTCACTCTTTTCTCAAACAGTGTCTTTATGTAGGGTTTGAAGTAGTGCTCCTTTATGCCTTTGGCCTCCACCACCAACCCATCATGCAGCTCACACAACTTGTCAATGACACAGGGTATTTCCTCCAAGTTTTCTGTGTCCTTTGGCAGTCCTAAAGAGAGGTGAGCAAAACACTATAAATTAAGCATTTACAACAAAGCAACCTAATCTGTTCATAAATGAATCTTAAAGAAATAAGTTTTCAGTTCACATTTCAGTCCTACATTGCTGCATCTGTATACTAATATATATGGTGGCCGAGAGAGCTAAGCACGCTGCAACTTCAGAAAACACATGCAAATAGAAAAAGCACCAGCAAATCAAGAAACCATTTTCATCAATTTGACAGCAGGTGCTGCAAATGCTCACAACACAAACAAATAAAGAAACGCACTGCAAATGCTCACAACACAACTAAATAAAGACTTTTATTTGCAGCACGTTTCTTTGTTTGGTTGTGTTGTGAGCTTTTGTAGTGTGTGTGTTGTCAAACTGATGAAGTTGTTTTCTTAATTTGCAGGTGTTTTTTTCTATTTGCAGTGCGTTTCTTTGTTTGTTTGTGTTGTGATCATTTGTAGCGCGTGTTGTCAAACTGATGAAGTTGTTTTCTTAATTTGCAGGTGTTTTTTTCTATTTGCAGTGCGTTTCTTTGTTTTTTTGTGTTGTGATCATTTGTAGCGCGTGTTGTCAAATTGATGAAGTTGTTTTCTTAATTTCCAGGTGTTTTTTTCTATTTGCAGTGCGTTTCTTTATTTGTTTGTGTTGTGAGCATTTGTAGCGCGTGTTGTCAAATTGATGAAGTTGTTTTCTTAATTTGCAGGTGTTTTTTTCTATTTGCAGTGCGTTTCTTTGGTTGTGTTGTGATCATTTGTAGCGTGTGTGTTGTCAAATTGATGAAGTTGTTTTCTTAATTTGCAGGTGTTTTTTTCTATTTGCAGTGCGTTTCTTTATTTGTTTGTGTTGTGAGCATTTGTAGCGTGTGTTGTCAAATTGATGAAGTTGTTTTCTTAATTTACAGGTGTTTTTTTCTATTTGCAGTGCGTTTCTTTGGTTGTGTTGTGATCATTTGTAGCGCGTGTTGTCAAATTGAAGAAGTTGTTTTCTTAATTTGCAGGTGTTTTTTTTCTATTTGCAGTGCGTTTCTTTATTTGTTTGTGTTGTGAGCATTTGTAGCGCGTGTGTTGTCAAACTGATGAAGTTGTTTTAATTTGCAGGTGTTTTTTTCTATTTGCAGTGCGTTTCTTTATTTGTGTTGTGAGCATTTGTAGCGCGTGTGTTGTTAAATTGATGAAGTTGTTTTCTTAATTTGCAGGTGTTTTTTTCTATTTGCAGTGCGTTTCTTTGTTTGTGTTGTGAGCATTTGTAGCGCGTTTGTTGTCAAATTGATGAAGTTGTTTTCTTAATTTGCAGGTGTTTTTTTCTATTTGCAGTGCGTTTCTTTGGTTGTGTTGTGATCATTTGTAGCGCGAGTTGTCAAATTGATGAAGTTGTTTTCTTAATTTGCAGGTGTTTTTTTCTATTTGCAGTGCGT
The DNA here is from genome assembly GCA_039654775.1 of Spinibarbus caldwelli. Classification (NCBI taxonomy): domain Eukaryota; kingdom Metazoa; phylum Chordata; class Actinopteri; order Cypriniformes; family Cyprinidae; genus Spinibarbus; species Spinibarbus caldwelli. The sequence goes on from CM077236.1 coordinate 30,877,289, forward strand.
TTCTTTGGTTGTGTTGTGATCATTTGTAGCGTGAGTTGTCAAATTGAAGAAGTTGTTTTCTTAATTTGCAGGTGTTTTTTTTCTATTTGCAGTGCGTTTATTTGTTTGTGTTGTGAGCATTTGTAGCGCGTGTGTTGTTAAATTGATGAAGTTGTTTTCTTAATTTGCAGGTGTTTTTTTCTATTTGCAGTGCATTTCTTTGGTTGTGTTGTGATCATTTGTAGCGCGTGTTGTCAAATTGATGAAGTTGTTTTCTTAATTTGCAGGTGTTTTTTTTTTTATTTGCAGTGCGTTTCTTTATTTGTTTGTGTTGTGAGCATTTGTAGCGCGTTTGTTGTCAAATTGATGAAGTTGTTTTCTTAATTTGCAGGTGTTTTTTTCTATTTGCAGCATGTTGAGCTCTTTCAGCCACCGTATATATACTCCTAAATGCTGTTTACAACAAGTAGACTGAAACCGTGTTTTTGTGATATAACCGTGATGTTCTGTGGCCTGACCCATGTTCCTGTTTCAACACATAACAAAAGAAAGAAAACAGATCTCAAACTATTTCATAGGGTAATTGATGAGGAGTTATAAATTGTAGTGTTTTAAATGAAGTACAACTTCACATATTCCAAAACTAAGTGAAACTCTTCTAATGCAATCAATGCACACACTTGTAACTCTGTGCGCCTTCTCAAGGATAATGACTTGTAAACAGAAAATCAACAATTAATCAAGGAAACATTCTCTCACAGCGAGGTGAAGGGAGTTTTACCTCTGAAGTATTGATTGATGAGATCTTTCTTATTGGAACACATGAGGGCGTTGCAAAACACCAGGTCCAGACAGCAGAGCAGGAGGTGATAGGAGTTGACCAGGTCATCTCCAATCATACGGAAATTACCTGAAATAAAGCAGAAATCATGTCATGAGTTTACTTGAGCATTCAGAATGTTTAAAATAAGTCAACCAGAAACTTTTGCCAAATCATTCAGTCTGACACAGACTGTGTAAGTAGTCTTTTCTAAACCATACTGACGGTCTATAGTTCAAACAGGCTTCTTTCAGTCTAATTACCTTTTGTATACACAAAGAGAGTCCAACAGAACTTGAAGACGTCATTGATGTGGCATGGAAGACGCCTACAAAAGAAAGAAGTATATATATGTTACAGTTTTTTTTTTTCCAAAAGAAAGCTAAGAAAGGAGAGAAAAGGCAGGCAGATTTACCGGTGTTTGCGGCTTCTAGGCAGCCGGGGAGGTTCACCCTGAGGATTCTGAAACATGTCCAGAAATATTGGCTCAAATTTACGAAAAATCACTGTCGACACTTCGAAATTGCGCTCCAGTCGACCTATGCGGCTGCGGAAATCCTGAGAGAGGTTCGACATGTCCAACCATTTCTTCATCTTGCTGAAGAACTGGATCAAACTAGAGGAAAGAGAGCATAACAACACTCACATCTTAATACAAACATTTATTACAAATGAAAATCCTTGAATGCATAAGATAAATGCTCTTGCCATTGCCATTCTTACTCTAAAACTAAAATTTTTCCATTAAATAAACTGAAATTACAGGAGAAGACGGCTATCCTGAAAGTATTGGTCCATGTCTGTTCGAGATCCTTACCTGAGCTTCGCTGAGCGCAGGATCCTTGTAAGGGAAACGCCGTTGCCCTCCATCACACCTCGTCCCACAGTGGGGATGGAGCTCTTCCTACAGGCAGCATACAGAGAGCAGGCCAGCCAGTGAACGACTTCACCCTGAGACAACCAAACACATAACACAAATCAACACACATCACACACAGCTAAATTAACCCTAAAGCCCCATATCAGTTACATTAATTTCTAAGGCGTCTAAATTATCAACATGACCAGAGCCTTGCTGAAAAACCTACTACATGCCCTCTATCGTATGATTGATAGTTTTAGGCTTTTTAGTATAATTGTAAAACTGATCACCTTCAGGCCGTGGTTTACATGTCTGTGATTACTGCAACTGCATCTGGTTGAAACATATGTCAACTTCCTGTGTATACCGGCTATTCCCTGTGTATATGGTGTATACTGCCAGTGTGTGAAATGTGTATACTGTTATTTATGTATATGTTGTGTTGTTCACACTGCCATGTTACAGAGACTTGCACCGCCAGTACACCTGTGTACACGATGCGTGACAATAAGGAGGCTTGATTTTTGCTGTGAAATCTAATGATTTTTTATAAAGTAAAGTAAACATTACTGGATTCATCAGTCATTGCTGTATTGCATTGTGTGTCTTTTCCTCACATTAAAAACTACAAAGCTTTGATCATAACATTAAACATTTAAATGTCATCTTACTGAGACATTATTGAGAGATATAGAATGACAACTGATATTTATATGCATTTTATGTAAGTATCTGCATTTCTTTTAGAACGATCTCACTGAATTACATTACAAGCTAACAGAATTTTATCTTACTTTTTGGCCACATAAATATCAGAAACTGCACCAAAGTGCCTATTTTTATTTATTTATTTTTTTGGCTGAGTTTGGGCCTCTGAACTCTTTTTTTCCCCTCCATATTCTCCTATATCATATAATAAGAGCCATGGACGTCTGATGTATCAAATATGATACAAAACAAACACGCATGCATACACCTTTCTTATATGCTATCTTTAAGGGTTCAATAAACTGGCATTTCAAATCAATTAGATTTTAGTGACCATTATTTCATGACCATTATTCCATATGTCAGTTTTTAGAAGGTAAAGCTTGAATAAAATGAAAACCACTTGTATCTTTAATCTACAGAAATCTGACACATCTAGCAGCCAGTGAGAAAAAAGCATCTTTCTCAGCATTCCCTTTAAATGACTTCCTCATCTTCTCTTTGTGATTTTGTCATGTGACATATCAAGGAACCCTCAGTCGTTTCTGAAGCAGAACACTAATAAAAATGCGTTTTAAATGCTATTACTTTGTTGTTTCTTTGGACACTTTGAAATTAGTGACATCGGTGTAATATCTCGGTACAACTATAGTATTTCGATATGCACTATGGTAGTTTAATGGTGTTCATACCATGGTACTTCAGAGAAACCCAGTGTGAATGCCATTACTAGTGTACTGTTTATTTTGACTATGTGTCTGTATGAGCACACAGAGGAGCTGAAGGCACCAGCTGTTGCTGTCGTTTGGTCGTTGTCTGAATGTGAATTAAAGTCGCACCTCTAGCGTGTAAGTGTTCCAGATGGAGCTGAAGTTCTCAAGCGCTTCTGCTGCCGTCTCTTCGTCCATATTGAGCTCCTGACAAAGCGCCTCGAGACTGCTCCGAATCGAACCATCGGCTGATTTAACGGACTCCGAATCCGTTTCATCTCCACGCATTGCTGGAATCCGTTAAAATCCGTTAATGTCCAAAGAAAAGTGTTTGAGTAAAACACGGAGTTGACCCGGAGCGCCGCTGACCTCCTGATGCTATCCCACAATGCCGAGACATGCGAATGGCGCGAAAACGGGCTCCTCTCAGCCAATGGGCGAACAGGAGTAGATGGCGTCATTACAACAACAAAGACGACAGCGAGGAAGCGTGGAGGATTTAAACTTCCTCACAGTACTGTTTACCAAACCTTTACATAAAATATGAAGAACATAAACACAATATAATAAGCTCCGGGTTTTAACTAACGTCGCCCGCTTTACTCTTTATTCCGGGATTTAATCTGTAACGTAATAAACAAATGTCCCGTTTTGTTGCTTGTTTTTTCATTTTATATAACGTTACTTATCTTCCATCATTTGACGTTTATCCTTTATACTTCATAATATTTAATTACAATTATTATTAACTATATTGACATAGTATATGTAATTATAAATTATAAAATCAATTAAAAACTCCACTGATACCATCTTTGATTACTTCATTTAAGCATTCATTTTGCTCAGTTTAATTAAATCACTGATTTGTGCAACTACGAATCAGTCATCAAGCTTTTAAAAACAAGATATTAAATCAAGAAACTAGAACTAGATAAAAACCTGCACATTTAAAAATTGTTTGACAGGCAACTAACTGGTCAAGATAAGACATATTGACTTGAAAGTTGAAAGTCATCTTTTATTGCACAATAAAAGATCACATACCATGGTTTGAATTATATGATTGGTCCACATCGGTGTACAGGAGCTATTTGAACAAAAACAAACAAAATATCCCCCCCAAAAAATATATATATATATAAAATAAAATAATAACACCCGCGACTCTCAGCATTGCTGCAGATTTCATACCAAGAGTATAAGTTCACTTTTTATCTTGTGTAATCATCCCAATATAGTGCACTTGCTTCAATGTAACTACGAGCTTACAGTACTTCCTTGTCATGAACACTGACCATATTATTCTACAAGATCTTGAGGAACAGAACCTCCAACATAGGCTCAATAGTGACGCAAGCGTGGTACGTGATGCTCTACTGTGCCATGAACACTAAGGACTTAAGTCTGTCTGGCTAAGCAGCTGTTACAAGAAACACTCCATAGTAGCCTGACTTGCATACACTTTTAAGTATGGGATGTTGCTCTGCCTCAGATGTTGTGACTGGGTCTTTTTAGCAGGTCCTGACATGCAAACACTGACAGTGGCAAAGCAAAATCCAGTCTCCTACTACGTGCATATTAGAAAGCATCGGAAATATTGAATGCTGACAGAGTCTGATCAAAATGACACTGGCATACGGTACCACAAATTTCCCAATTCTCACTCCCCATTGGAAATGCACTATGCAAAGCTACTACAATTATCTCCCTTTGATCAACCCATTAAAAAATGGAGGTAGGGGTCCAATGGGAAGGCTTTTTTGCTCTCGAGAGTATCTGGGAGCAACTATCCAGAGACGTATTTATACACACAGATACAGTCAACATTACTGTTTTCAGAACAGTTCAGCTTTTATGGAAAGTAAAATGGATCAGTGTAGACATCCCATATAGGAAAACATCCAAAACCTGGAGACAGCAAGTTTATGTACATGTTGCAATACACAGGGAGACGATGCTGAGACAGTAAAACAATAAATACAGGTAAAAATTTAAATTGATCAGATGTTTAGATGAATTACCAAACAGTTTCAGCTAGGGAGAAAGACAAAAATAGGTAGCTGGAGTGTTACTAGGACACAGAATTTAATATATATTCATTGATCTTCAAATGAGCCCAGATACTGCACCAGGGAGACTTTCTTTTCAAACGCCGTGATTCAAATTGAATTAAACTGGAGTGTTTTTCCAACAATATTGTTGCATTTTCAAACTGTACATTTCCAACAAACAGTACATTTATAAAATCAACACGCTTACAACCAGAAACGCAGCATTCTCAGTCTAAGTCTGAACTCTCCAGTTGTATATATACTGGCTGTGCTTCTCCTGAAATTTTGAAGGACTTTAATGGAGTTACGAACTCAAAACGTCAAAAGCAAGGATAACACAATCATCCAGATGTCTACACGAGGTGCGTTTTGTTCATCAGATGTTACTGAGAAAGCAGTGTAGGGACAATAGAGAAAGATCTGAGGTAAGTTTTCAGACTAACAATGAGACATTTTTGAAAGTCGAGTAGACTTTGTGCTTTGCAATACTGCTTTGAATGAGTTGAGTGAGGAAAGAGGCCTAATTATGTTATTTGAAAGGTTTTATAAACTGAAGTTTTACACAAAAAATGCACCAGAAGGCCAGTATCTGTACAACTCGATTTTAACTAGTATGACCGAGACTGCTTCCCAAAACGTTGACATTGTACACAAGTACTTTGATATATATTTTCCAACATAAAGATGTAACAAACATCCATATATAAACCACTAAATAAGGCATTGCAAAGTGAACACAAAATAGATGTGATGAGAAAGGGGAAATGTCGTATTTGGTGAATTTGGCAAAGTAAAAAGAGAAATAAACGCAAAATAAATTACATCATGATGTCACAAATAGTGTGACAAGGCAACAACAGCATGTTTTTTGAAGGTGACCATGATTCTTTTTTTTTTTGTTTAGACAAGAAATTTACAGTACAGGTTTACATAGGTCAAAATGTACAGGAAGTGACATGTGCAAGCGTGCGCATGCGTCCACACGAACACACATAAACAAACAAGACGGAACACAATTACAGTTAAACATTCACCAAAAGACTGTGCAAAAAATGTTTTCACATCCGAAAACTGAAAACAAACAAAAAAAAAAAACAAAAAAAAAAAGTAAAATGAAAAGGTGTAAAATGAATACTCCCACAAAAGAGAGACGCTGTTGAGATTGGGGGAGAAAACGAGTTAAATTATCTCTGGTTATCAACTAGTGTAAAGTATTTCAAATAAAAGAAACACTAGTGCTGATTTTTTTTTTTTACACATCCTCCCAATATGAGCCATACTGGTGAGGAAAAATAACATTGTCTGCTTGTAAACAAAAGTAACAGCAATATACAGCTAGATAGATTTACATGTTTTCAAAAATCTCGGTAGGATTTACTCTACAGTATTTTCAAATGCACCAGAGATAATAAGAGCAATGTAACCCATGAGGAGAACGAGACGCTCTGACGTCTTTCTGTCAACCCCATCAACCAAAGGGCTTTAGTGAAGGCAAAAAAAACGGATTTGCAAAGGTATTTTTGAAGGAATATTTCACCCAAAACTTAACTTTCCGGCACAATTTATTCACCCTCATGTTGTTTCAAACCTGTAGGAGATGTTTTGAAGACTGCTCTTCCCCACATAAAAGCACAATGACCAGGGGTTTTCAAACTTCAAGAAGGGCAAAAATGCGCTATAAAAGTAGCTCAAATGAATTATGCACTATATTCCAAGTTATCTAAAGACAGAAGGTAGCTTTAATAAGGAAAAGTAGTCATACGGAGTCATTTTTGCAGCTTGACAGCCACTTCTTAATGTGAGCATACGGCTTTTATGCTCCACAGAAGACATTCATATGGGTTCGAATGACACAGGGGTGAAATGTTGACAGAACTTTAATTTTAGGGTGAATTATCCTTTTAAATTCACTAAAAACACAGTTCTCACAATTTTCTACCATCTGCTTTCCATCAGGCTTATTTTATAAGCCCATGTACCAAAACCATTTAGAACCAAGTCTCATCTATGGCACTATCCCTTCACTCTTGAACTTGCAGCAGCCCTAAGAATATATAGCCACCTCTATAATGATTAGTAGTATCCCAACGGGGGCATCTTATCAAAGCAACCATGTGGAAATGACATCAAAAACAACAAGACAAACAAAACAAAAGATAAATCAATCTCAGGATTGTTCTTTGCCATCAATTTCAAGCCTTGCTCTTTTTGAGTTTCCATTGCACTCACCATGTTGCACTCATGCCACCTATAGCTTTGTAAAGGATTTAGGTTAAAATCTTCACTAAAATGAATACATAGCAGCAAGCAACTAAGAACAAAATACTGTGATCCATCAAGACTGTATCAGATGCAGCTCTGCTGGTACTCTACCAATGGGATGAGTGTTTTCTTTACATTATTCCGAGAAATGTTTCAAAACACGAATCTAGGTCTTATGCAACTATAAGAGCGTGATCCGAAACACCATTACGAAGTGAGACCGCCGTCTGTTTTTTGCACAATAACAACATCCTACCGCTTTCTGAAAATCTGTGAAAGATGCTAGTGAATAACACCTAATCGAAGGGGAAAAATGCTGGGGTCACTAAGAGCGTTCTCCGTCAATAGACAGAATCGTCTGAATATCCATTCCCATGATGCAAAAGGAACACGCTAACACCAATGATGATGTTGTCCCTATTTTAGGATTTGCGAACTCTGAGTGTTTGCATGCTTCAAGTGTCCATTTCTTTAGCACACACTCAGAAGGTAGATGTCAGTGAAATTACAAGGGCAGATCTATAAACAATACATTGATAATCAAAGTCCTATACACAAACTTTTACCGACACGACACACAAAAGTACTGCCGCCCAAACGTGCGGATGCATTCTAGTCTCCACCGTCAAAAGAGCCTTGAGCATTTGACTCAGTTTCCTCTCCTATCTCGTTTTTGTCCTTTTCCTCAGTACTTTTATCCTCAGAAGGCCCTTTTTTAGGGTCAGAAGGATCTCTGACCTGAGCTAAATCTACATCAGGTCCGCCTTCTTCCATTCCGCCCTCCTGGCTCTTTTGTTCGGGTGTCTGTTCGTCTTTAACCCCCTTTGATTCCACACCATCTATATGCACACCAACATTGCCGCTTCCCTCCTCTGCTCCTTCCTCCCTAACCTTCTTCCTCTTCCTCTTGGGGCTGCCCGTGCTGTCTGCTGCAGGCATAGCGGGCAGCGCCATTATACTGCCCGGTGGCAAGAACATATGCGGATACAACAGACTATGCGACATTCCTGGGATTAGAAAGGGGTTAAAGGTCAAATGGCTGCCGGTGCTTGTGATGCTACTACTACTACTGCTAGTGGCCGCAGCTGTAGACACCGAAGCGGACACTTTCTTCTCTTCCCCTCCTTGCTTTGCATCCTCCTTGTTCCCGTTCTCCGTGCTCATCGGAGAGCTCGCGTTCTCACGCTGAGGCACTGAATCCGAACTGTCCGCCGGGCTGGAGGTTGAGGTTACGGTTGCGGAGTTCGTCGAAGTCACGCTCGCTGATGTGGAGGATGCGGTTGCAGTGGACGTCGCTGTGGACAGCGGTTGATTTATCATCCCACTCATGTGAGCGCTGTACATGGGCGGCTGCACGGCCGCCATGCCATGAAGCATCATGGGCAGCATGCTAAGTCCATTCTTGGCATCTTCTCCTGACGGTACAGCGGTGGCGAAACCGTGAGGAAAGCCCATGATACCGGTTAGCGGAATGCCAGGGACATTGCGGAGATTGGATAAACTAACCAGATCCATGCTGCCAATGAGCCCACCGTTCATGAAGAGCGGACCCATGCCAGCGGCGAGCTCGGGGGTTTTGGGCATCTCGCTGCGGGGTCGCCTGCCTCTCCTACGCGGACCGGGATCCCGACACACGGGTCCAGAGAGGATGCGTGTGAATTTGCCCTCCGGTAGAAAACCCTGGGATAGTGCGATACGAAAACTTAGTGTTGGTTTACAAGGAACAAATTCATTCAGTATCTATAAAAGTCAAAGACTGTATTATTAATGTATAAGATAAATATTGCACATATATATATGATATAAAATTTTAAGTAGTTTCATTCAAAATCATGATCAAAATCAACTCTCTGAGTCAACTCTCATTAATTGCAGTTAAAATGTGCATACATGTTATATGTAATTGCAGAACTCATAAACTTGGGTTGGATTTCAATGGAATGGTTTTCTGTGAAACACTGACACTCAAGCAGTTAAGATTTTTTTTTTTACATTTTTAATATGAAAATAATACTATAATAATATAATTTAAACAAATAAAAACAAATTCAGAGTTACCATGCCCAGCCTAATAATAAATGAATATACAATAGAATATTATGAACTATAGTGTAGATTATTATAGACACGCCTATGGAGGATTTCATGCAGATCACATGAACACAGAACCTGTGAATTTGTATTGCATTTATATTGTTAGTCATCTAGCAGATGTTTTTTGTCCAAGACAAACTATAAGGAGGGTCAGCTAAACTCAACTCAGCTCAAAGACTTTGTAGTGCTTAAGCAAGATTCTGATTTCTTCCACTCTGAACCTATACATTTCAGGCAACATTTATATGCTGAACCTTGACAATTAGCATATGTTCAGGTTACTACATATTCACAAGTGTCTTCACTGGAACAATCTCTGCTCCGCTTCTTGCAGTTTTCAGTCTCTTTCTAGATAGAATATATATGACTCACCGAGTGCTTCACCACATCCGCCCAATCAGGTGCCACAGAGTATTCTGAGTTTGCATCCAGCCATCGGGAGAGCTCTTTAATCGCTGGAGCCATAGCGCCTCCAAGCTGCAACCAGAGGAATTGTCGCATTAAATTTAAATTAAATAAACAAGAAAGGATATAGGCATATGTTTGCATGTTTTCTTACCCTACGGCCTGTGTTTCTGTGCACTACTGGGACTCTCTCCTCCCCAGTTAGAGAGTTGACGTCGAGCTTGGATGGGTCTTTGCAGCGATGCCTTCTCTGTTTTGGACGCTCCAGGAAACTGTGCAATATGTTTGCATTCTGAGACTAAGAAAGATGTGCAATATAAATTAGTTTTATTAATGCATTAAATATCAAATATATTATTTGTATCAAGGCTTATAATATATATTATAAGCTGTATATAATAAACATTTACATTTAGGATCATTCGAATATCTTTCTAGATGGAAAAATAGTGTAAACAACTTTGCAAAAGCAACCTTTTTTTTAAAGCTCCTTAACAGTACACACATCAACATGAAATTGCATTCGCATATACATTTGTTTTAGTAGTAATGTGACGTACTTACAAGTAAAACAGGAAATTTAAAATGTAAGACAAAAAAATAAGCCTTAAAGGGGGGGGTACAATGCTGTTTCATGCATTCAGAGTTGTTTACACTGTTAAAGAGCTGGATTCTCATGCTAAGCATGGACAAAGTTTCAAAAAACAATTTGGACGTATAACAGAGTATTTCTGTGCCAAAAATCTTACTTCTGGCTTGGTACAAGTTTTGGAGAGTTTTTTTCGATCGTGGCTCTTCATGACGTAAATGAGGGTGGAGTGGAACTCCTTATATGGGCATTTCTCCCGGAAGAATGCGCCCGTGCACGCATCGACCAGAGCAAGAGCAAGAGCGTGCCCATCAACGCGCTTCATCCGGCAGCACTGCACGGGACTCGCTCGGGAAGAATGTCTCCAAAGAAATGTGTTTTTGGTTGTAAGGGAAAGATAACCTTGTTCAGCTTCCCGAAGAACCCAGCGTTACGTAAACAGTGGATGCGGTTTGTTTTTCCGGGGCAGCAACGGAGTTTCTCAAGTATGTTTGTTGATGAACGTTTTATAAACAAGGCCCAGTTCGATGCTGGATTTGCACATCGTTTGATACTGAAAGATGGAGCGGTCCCAGCTTTAAAAGATCCCGCTCATGATTCAGAACTGCAGATGGTATGTGAAACAGCATCAAATGTCTATGTTTTGTTGGCGATCGGCGCTCAAGTGCTCGTCACTCTTTAACTCCGCCCACAGCGCCTCCAGGAGCTCGGCTTTTTTCGTAGAGAATCGTAAAGCTGTATCTTTCTTTTATAAATATGATAAACCTAAAGACTTTTTGGAGATATGAAGGATGCAGTACTACTCTATAGGTACTCAAGATTAACTTGAGATAGGGTGAAACTGTGTGTGTTATGTCCCCTTTAACATTTTCTAATAAGAATTTAATAGGTGTTTGTAATTTTCAAAAGAAAATGACACAAAAATATTATGACTTAAAACTAAGTTCTGTTGTAACTTACCGGAAAAGCAGAAAGCTCCATGTTGTAGTTAGGGTTTTGTCGGAGCCACTCCATTAGGCCTTTATTGGCCGTTTCCCTGTCCATGCTCACATTCAGGGTCTCTGAGGCTGGAGGAGGAGCTGGAGAGGGTGCTGGAGGCTGAGTAGGAAGTGTAGTCGGGGTGGCTGGAGGGCCTTCCGACTGGGAGGATGTGGAGGACACAACAGGGTGGCTGATACTCTCTGACCCGCTCTGTGGAGTATACAAAGATAAACACAATTCTTGCCAGTTATATTGATTTATTAATATAATTTATTTATTTTAGTGCCATATCAGCATCAAAGGCTTTTTTCGTGGCAACAACCAAGTTTGAAATAAAAACTTTTTTCAACATCACAAAAGAGACTATATAAGATCTTTCATATTAATATTTGAAATATTGTCCTGGTAAATTTTTTAAAAACATTAAATTAGTTTCAAAAAAGTACCCCAAAAAAGTAACATCAAAAAAGTACCCCATACCATTTCTGATGAAGATTAATCTTTTATGGTACTTTTTTTTTTTTTTTTACTTCTTTGAGCTTGGCAGGACAAATCATCACTTTCAACTTTTTTTGTTTTTTCAAATTTCTTTACACAGAAAAGAAGAGTAGATTTGCCAAGCATCTCCTTTTATGTTTCACAAAACAAATAGTACAATGCTAGAATCACATGGGGCCATTTTCATCTTTGGGTGTCCTACTATATCCACTTCATTGACATGTGTTTCCACAAACCTGTTGTTCAGGCAAATTCACGCTTTGTCCCTTTATAAAGCTGAGATCAGGAGTCTCCACATTTCTTCTTCGTCCTCTCCTCCGTCTCAACATTGAATCATCACGACGAAGACCGCCGTTGACAATTTGTCCTGTGACAGGGTGAATCAGGCCAGCCTGCAAAATGCCAGCCATATCCAATCCCAGTGAGCCTTGTATGGAGCCTATCCCAGTTATTTTATGGGGTGCTGACTGGACAGTGTGGCTCATCTGACCGATTGGCCCACTGTCTCCACCAACTGTTAGCTCTGTTGGTTTGGAGAGGTCAATAGCGGCGTCCTGCCAGCCATTAAGGAGGAGAGCGTTAGCACGATGAGGCACGCCAACCTGGATCTTTTCTCCAAGATGGCTTGGTTTGGCAAGGACTTCTGCCTCGAATTCAAACCCACGTCTTGGACGTTTGAGCTCAGGGAGAAATGCTGGGGCCACTAACCGCTCCTGTTGGGACAAGAGTTGTAAATCAATTCAATAAAACTACGATATCGTCAGGTTTCAGTTAATTACATTTTTTAACTAAAAAGTTTTGAAACAAATCAAAGAAGGAAAATTCATACTAAGCAAGTAAATAGCATGGTTTTACCAAAACTACAGCTTTAAACACCTGTGAACAGTTTAACTGTATGGATGATATTCAATGCTATGCTATAAACAAATGCAATCCTGACATGTATTAGCTGTTTGATGATATTTACATTGTGAGATGGATAAATTTCTATCGTTTTTTAAACAAACCACAATTTAGACAAGACACTTCAAGATCCCATTAATGTCCATGACTTTCAGTCCGCAAAATCACACTTTGAAAATATTCTGATATCTCCAGTTTTTTTTTTTCATTAATATAATTTTTTTCCAGATATTTCCAAAATCTGATTTGAATTTAGGACATTTCACTATTTTTTAAGGATTTGCAGACACCTTGAAGAACCTCCTGTCTGATGATGTGATCTCACACCTACCTTTGGTAAGTGGGATACTGTGTGTGAGAGGTTAAAGTTAAGGCTCTGAGATACAGGCATTCTGGTAGGCAGAAATCCTGCCCTCTGGTGGGCACTGCTGGGCACGCAGGTGTTAGCCAATGAGGTGGGAGACTCATATTGTTGATTGGAGGAAGGCCACTTCCCCTTTAAGATAGTGTGGCAGATACTGTCGATACGGTTGATGATCACTCTGTCCTGTAGGGAGCAAAAAGACAAAACGGGGTATGAAATGGGTCTAACTGCAGAAACAGGTGACTGATACATGTCTAGTGGTATGCTATGGGCCGACAACAGCCTTACTTATTTAATTTTCAAAGAAGACGTTCACATTTTCAGCAGAATATGCAAAATATTCAATATCTTTTCAGTATAGCCAAATGATGAAGACTGGCCACCAACAGGACAATACCTTAGGCCACTCTGAGAAGGAGAAGAGTGCTTTCTCTTGTAGAAGCTGAGCAATGGTTGGTTCTCTTATTTCATGGACACTGTCTGACGTCTCACATATGGGCAATGCAAAGCGCGGTCCATCAACATCTCCCAATAATGCTAAAAAACAAATAATTATTATTCAAACCATGCTGAGAGAGAAAGAGACTAAAACAGTTTTTAAATTATTTATTCCTTATGTTTTCCATTGGGTTTTTGAACAGTAAGAAACAATTATTTATCAGCATGCAATGTGTCTGAATAAGTTGGGCAGTACAGAAAATATTAAGTGATTCCATCAAGCAAATCTGACAAGTGTTTGTCAACAATTAGAAATAACTGATGACAAACTGTTGAACTATTTAATGCACAATAAAGGTGGCCACAACATAAATAATTATCAATAATTCAACAGTCAGGAGTCAGTTATTCCACTTTTATCATTGTCTTTCTTCTAAAATGTTTTCAGCCCTAAAACGGACGTGTACATACTTCTGGTACCAATAAAGTCAGCCTAAAACAACCAAAGTTAGTTTGCTGGTCTCCTAACCTGTTCAAGCTGATCCAGTTTGCTAGCTTCTGGACACTTATTAAGTGTTCAGACTTGGAGAATAGCTGTCTAACAAGCCAAACACCAACTTGGCCAGGCTAGGACACCAACTAGACTAGCTTATACCAGCTAAGCCTGCTGAGATGCTTTCCTCCAACAGGGTAAACAGCCCAAACTGCCATTACTAGTTTTGTAAAGAATGAAATTAAATATTAAGAGACTCAATAGACCTGGAACTACTACATATGACTAACAGAATCAGAAACAAAACATAAAAGGTAGAAAGCTAAAGTTTACAGCCACAGTACCTGGTGCCTTTGTACCTTCATCTTTTATCTTGTCCTTTACTTCCAAAACCTCAGTCTGCTCAAGGTGAGGGGTCTGCGTAGTGCTATCTGGCTCAGGCTTCACAACTGACACCACTGGATCCATGAGAAACTCTTGTTTAGGGATTGCGTCAAGGCCCGGGGATACAGAGATGTCAGGTAAGGTAGTTGGAGATGATGGGAGTGAAGAAGGCATAGGGTAATCTGTTGAAAGAGTAGTGTTAGTTAGATTGCACTCTTCTATTGGTTCTGGCGGTTCACTGCAGGTTTCTTCCACCAACTGCTGTTCTGCTGTGTCTTGCTGAAACCCTTCGCAAGGTTCCTGCAGGGTCTCGTCACAAGTTAAATCATAAGACTCCTCTAAAGGCATTTTTTCTGGGTCTGTTAGAGGCTTTTCATAAGGTTCTTCCAAAGCCACTTCACAAGGATCTTTCAAATCTCCACTGGAATCGTCAAATGGCACCTGGCAGTCCCCTTTCTGGGATTCCTCAAGACAATTTTCCCTCAGAGACTCTATTGAAGGCATCTTGTCGATCTCATCTTGAGTATCCTTTGTCTTCGGACTGTCTGAAGAAAGGTCTTCTTTCTCAAAATGAAACCCTACGCTTTCAGCTTCTTCTTCTGGACTGGGAACACCATGCGTGATGTTGGAATCACTAAGCTTGTCCTCTTGCTCCTCACTAATGGGATCTGTCTGGTCAAGACTCACATCTGGGAGTCCAAGAGGTGGTGGTGGAACATATTCTGGAAGACTGGCTGATAGATCTGTCTGATCCACAGAAGTATCTCCAACATTAAGATCTTTGAACAACATGAAGCTCGGTGCCAGAGGTTCAACAGGGTTGCTTTGAGAGTCCGAACTAGGCATGCTCAAACAGTCGGTGAGCGTTTCATCACCCTCCCGTCCATCTTCTGGTTGCGGAGCATCAAGAAAGCTGGGTTCCAAAGTTTGTGCTCCCAAGATGGGATCAGTCTCATTGAACATGTCAGAGGTTTCAGCAGGATCCGAGCTTTCCCATGGAGTTTGAAGTTCATCTAGTTCCACAGACGGAGCCATTAAGCCAGTTTCCTCTGAGGACCCTTGCTCTCCCACCAGAACATCGCTGCGAAGTTTCCCAGCTATGGAGTCCGCCATGTCTCCTTGAGACCCATTTAACTCCCCTTGCACACCGTATGAATTTAGCATATTCTGCCCACCGGTTGCAGAATTGAACGGGAATCCATTGAAGGTCTCTTTCCCAGATTTGCCATGTAGTGTGTCTGATGTCAAGCTTTCATGTTGTAAAGACCCCAACTCCAGAGAGTCATCCAATGGAGGACAATCCAAAAATCCTTCCCTATTTCCTGTACCTATCCCTAGGGAACTTCCAGACTCTGATGCCACCACTTCTGAGGGCTGGTGATGCCCATGAGTATGGACGAGTTGTGTTAGCGTGTGGTGTGAAGATGTGGGGTGATACTCTGGAGGTTGTGGGGACTGACAATGCCCAAGGTTGGCATCATACAAGCAGCAATGGTGGTGGGGCAAGCCTGGGACTGGATATCTGTGGTTTTCTTTATGAACATAGTTCCGGTGGGCCTCCAGGAAGGATAATTGGGGGTCATTGAGGATGTAGAAATCAGTTCGACTCAAGCCATGCTTAGCGACCCCAATGAGAAGATCACGGTCATGTTTGCCACACTCCCACCAGACGGGCAAATACAAGCTAGGGCGACAAAGCTGCAGTCGAGCCCCCAGGAGAGGGTGGCGCAATACTTGCTCACGGACCTTTCTTAAAAGCTCGATACGGTATAATGTTCGGGCAGCTCGCTCTTCTGTAACAGGCTCCACAAACAGTGAAGGATCCACGTTACCTACATGAGACAAGAAGTTGTGTTTTCATTATATGATTTAGCTTCTATTAATCTTCCCACCAAACTATCAAACTATCTTTTTTACCTTCATCTTTTCTGGGTGGCAGTCTACACGCAGTTCGACACATTGAAACAAAGCTGTGGAAATATCTCTCTAAGCTTTCATCTGTCTTCCTCTCCAATCGAGCAAGGGCACGGAACTGGTTCCAGTCAAAAGTCTTCTTCTCTGGGTCATACACTACTCCAAATGAGGACACTGTGCGATAGAAGTCAGCCTGCTCTCGACGTGTCCACCTGTGTCAAAGGAGATATGTTTTTTTAAAAAAAAAAATGCAATTTCCCTCAAAAACTGAATTAACTGATTTTAAGCACACATTATTAATCTCTAAGCCAAAGCAGAATGAAAATACAATTCTTTCAATGTTCATCATGACCTGCAAAGTTTCAATGTTTTTTTCGGTCCTCAAGGACTTTATGCTAGCCAATCATTCTATTTAGCTTTTAGCTGTTGCTTTTGTCTTTTTTTATCATGCTAATTTTTTCACTTTGTTGATGTTCCTCATCCTCTTAACGCTTAGTGTTTATGATTACTTCAACATGACTTGAAGGCAGCAAAAATACTACAATTTGACCCAAAGGAGCTGGTTTCCATTTGCATATTTAAAAAAAAAAGCAAATTAAAGTCTTTGATTTCATCTTGAGAAAATAACTGTAGACAATAAAACATCGCATAACTTGCCTTCGTTGCCACTCCAAAAAGAGTGGGTCAGGCTCAGTAGTGCAGTGCCTAAACTCTCCTATTTGCCAGGCCACAGGTGTAATTCCCTCGTGTAAGAGGAAATCATGACGAAGCGGTTCACGTCGTGTATAACGCTGATAGGCAGTAATGAGCCGTCGCAGACGTGCTGTAAGAGCCGAGCCTGCTGGCCACTGTATCCGTCCCTGCTCCATCACTTCTGCAACAAGGTCTCCTGCAAGAGATCCTATAAATCCCCCTTCAAAAGAAATGATACTTTAGACTCAACCTTAAAATAAGTTCATATTAAGGGGTGGTCACCTTAGGATTTGCGTCACATTTATACGGATACCAATGCAATTGAGAACAATATGACAACTTTAAAAAAAAAAAAAATTCCACCTGCATCTTAAAGTTCAAGTTTAGAGAACTCTAACATGTGAAGTTTTATAAAAAAACAAATAGCATATTTATAGCATAAAAAAGATATATATACACACACACACACACACACAAGTAGACTTTTAATGTCACAGGAAAGCATGACATAATCCCCTCAAATAACTTCACATGGTTAAAATCTATTGTGACAATCTCTTAAGCACTGCTAAATTAGTAAACAGATAAGGAAGGTTTCAATACCTGTCACTGTATTGTCATTTTTCCCTGTTTCCTCTGACATGGGTTCCTCCTTTGTAAAAGAAAACTTTACTTAAATGAACAGTCTGAGCATTTGGTTAAAATGCTTAGCAAAATTCATCTGACTTCACACTTCTTTGACTTCCTATTATTACCTTGATCTCTACTTTCTCTTCTAATTCCTCAGACTTAATATCGTTCTCCTCTTTGATTTCATCACCCTTGCTGATACTGCAAAAGAAGAAACGTGTTTATGGGTGTAAGAGCCAAGCGGTGCAACTGTTGTATCTCTGCTGCTCAAAGCATATTACCTATCAGGTGCATCTGAAGCAGTTTCTGCTCCACTTTGTTCTACCGTCAATGCAGTGACATCAGGCATACCCACTCGCTCCAGGAAACACAGAGCAGGGTCTGCACGCATGGCGTTATACCGCTCATACCCTGCATGGGACACAAAGAGAAGTTAATGCACATGATGAAAGCAAGAGTAAGTCAATATGAACCATATGAAGCATATAAAGATTCGCTAAATGCATTCAAATGCATCACATCGCTGTTAAAAAGTAAAAAATTACTTTTATGTATGTGTCTGCATGGATTTCCATTGCGTAATCACAAGAATTGCATCATAAAACTGTGCAACAGTTGCACCCATTCTTCTTTGATTATGTCTCACCATGTTTGTGAACTCCAATAAGCAGCGATTTATCGGCTTCAGCATCCCACCATATAGTAGGTATCTCAATATAGTCGATATCAGGGAGGGTTACCTCCAGTTTACTGTAGAAAACACAGAAATCCTTATATATTAAGCCACTCTACAATGACAACAGTTTGATACAGAATTCATGGAGTACGAATGAGGTTAAGATAATTTGTGGGCCATGTAGTACCTGTCTGGGATCCCTTCAAGAGCCTGATTAGCAGCCTCCCCCAGCACTTCGACCTTCAGATAGTACAGCATCCGCACCCTCAATAGCACCCTGTTTATGACACGATACAAGATGATCACAAATTTAAAACCCTGTAATTATGATGAGCACATGTATCAATTACAATATGTCTGATCTCATAATATTGTAATGAAATAACAAATATTGCTTTATGACAGGTAGGACGTATGAACATTTTAATTTTGCACCCTGATTAAGGTATTTACTATTTATGTAGTATGATCAGAGTGCAAAATGTACTTTTGCTACACTCTGCAAATGCATACTCATGTTTCGCAATATCCACAAGTCTTACTTGTTGCAGTGTTGTTTGAGGTGTTTCTTGTAGCTGTCGTCCTGAAGCACAACCTCTGGGTTACAGTGGACCAGCCAGTCTGCATTCTTCAGCTCAGGGGGACTCAACTGGTTCTTCAGCTTCTTGCCTTTACGACCCCGTGGGACAGGAGCAGACAGACCTGGACGGGTGAACACAAGTTTTTCATGATGTTTTTAAATTAATTTTTCTACAATTATATGAAGAGCAGTCATTGAATTCTGTTTAAATGGACAAATAACTAAGAACTAGGGATGCTTATGATTAATCAACATTCAAATAATGGTATTTAATCATTTTATTGTTTAAATACACTGTCAGTCAATTTCAGCACAAATAATTTTGTTTATTCAAGTAGTGAAAGAATTCTGTTGTAACTTTTTAAAAAAAGAAAAAAAGTGTCTATTTACTTACAGGTGCATCTCAATAAATTAGAATGTCGTGGAAAAGTTAATTTATTTCAGTAATTCAACTCAAATTGTGAAACTTGTGTATTAAATAAATTCAATGCACACAGACTGAAGTAGTTTAAGTCTTTGGTTCTTTTAATTGTGATGATTTTGGCTCACATTTAACAAAAACCCACCAATTCAATATCTCAACAAATTAGAATACTTCATAAGACCAATAAAAAAAAAAACATTTTTAGTGAATTGTTAGCCTTCTGGAAAGTATGTTCATTTACTGTATATGTACTCAATACTTGGTAGGGGCTCCTTTTGCTTTAATTACTGCCTCAATTCGGCGTGGCATGGAGGTGCTGAGGTGGTATGGAAGCCCAGGTTTCTTTGACAATGTCCTTCAGCTCATCTGCATTTTTTTGGTCTCTTGTTTCTCATTTTCCTTTTGACAATACCCCATAGATTCTCTATGGGGTTCAGGTCCAGTGAGTTTGCTGGCCAGTCAAGCACACCAACACCATGGTCATTTAACCAACTTTTGGTGCTTTTGGCAGTGTGGGCAGGTGCCAAATCCTGCTGGAAAATGAAATCAGCATCTTTAAAAAGCTGGTCAGCAAAAGGAAGCATGAAGTGCTCCAAAATTTCTTGGTAAACGGGTGCAGTGACTTTGGTTTTCAAAAAAACACAATGGACCAACACCAGCAGATGACATTGCACCCCCAATCATCACAGACTGTGGAAACTTAACACTGGACTTAAAGCAACTTGGGCTATGAGCTTCTCCACCCTTCCTCCAGACTGTAGGACCTTGGTTTCCAAATGAAATACAAAACTTGCCCTCATCTGAAAAGAGGACTTTGGACCACTGGGCAATAGTCCAGTTCTTCTTCTCCTTAGCCCAGGTAAGACACCTCTGACGTTGTCTGTGGTTCAGGAGTGGCTTAACAAGAGGAATACAACAACTGTAGCCAAATTCCTTGACACGTCTGTGTGTGGTGGCTCTTGATGCCTTGACCCCAGCCTCAGTCCATTCCTTGTGAAGTTCACCCAAATTCTTGAATCGATTTTGCTTGACAATCCTCATAAGGCTGCGGTTCTCTCAGTTGGTTGAGCATCTTTTTCTTCCACAGTTTTTCCTTCCACTCAACTTTCTGTTAACATGCTTGGATACAGCACTCTATGAACAGCCAGCTTCTTTGGCAATGAATGTTTGTGGCTTACCCTCCTTGTGAAGGGTGTCAATGATTGTCTTCTGGACAACTGTCAGATCAGCAGTCTTCCCCATGATTGTGTAGCCTAGTGAACCAAACTGAGAGACCATTTTGAAGGCTCAGGAAACCTTTGCAGGTGTTTTGAGTTGATTAGCTGATTGGCATGTCACCATATTCTAATTTGTTGAGATAGTGAATTGGTGGGTTTTTGTAAAATGTGAGCCAAAATCATCACAGTTAAAAGAACCAAAGACTTAAACTACTTCAGTCTGTGTGCACTGAATTTATTTAATACACGAGTTTCACAATTTGAGTTGAATTACTGAAATAAATGAACTTTTCCACGACATTCTAATTTATTGAGATGCACCTTGTATGTCTAAGTGCATTTAAATAACATTAACTAAACAAAACATTTTCTGGTAAATTAAACATTTAACACTTACACTAAAATTGATAAAGTGAAACTAAATTAAACTGATCATCAATTTAATTATTATTTGAACAGGTGACAAACAAATTAAACTATCAAATTTAAACTGAATATTCAAAATAAACTGATTATTTAGTAATCAACTAATTCATTCCATTTAATTAAATGTTTCCAATTTTTTAAATTTGAAAATGTAACAAAAATCCTTTAAAACTCTTTGGAGACCTGCACAAGCATGGTGCAATATTAGTGTTAATGATTAATGGATTTATTTATTGTTTTATTTAAATGACAAAAGTTCCTGAATAAAGTCATTTCAAAAAGAATGAATGAATTGATAAAAAAAAATAACTGAGGATGTGAACAAAATCATTAATAACCTGAGTGGTTTTGTAGTGTTTGATTGTGTCCGTCTTTAGTGGGTGTGATCAGATCCCAGATGAAGCTCTTAATTTTATCGTCTCCCTTATAATGGCGAACACAGTAGACCAGAAGAGCTCTGCACAGCACCTCCATGTCTCGCTCCGTCAGGTGCCATTTAAAACGTCCATGATTGAGAATATCTTTCCAGCGACCCCACCTGTACACACACAAAACATTTCATTGGTCTAAGATGTATATATAACCTGCATATGGCCATATTTTATGGCTCCAATATTTATACCATCTGCTTGACTTGCAAATATAATGGCAGAAAATGGTCTTAGATTATTTCGTTTAGTTTTTGTTCCCTTGTTTGGAAACAGTCACTTCATTAACAGCCTGTTGTAGGGCAACAGAAGGTGACCCAGAAGGAATGAGTGGGCAGCTGAAAGCAAATTAAGCACTGACCCGAAAATGAGAAGGTTTTTCTCCACTCTGAAGCACTCCGCTCGGAGGTAGCGTCTGTTGCGATCGCTGAGACGTCTTGTGCGACAGGGTCGTTCCTCTGAGTCACTATCCAGTTCAGAGAACTCCATGAGTTCATCGTCCTCAAACGAATTATAGTGACGCGTCTGCTTCCGTACACGAGGGGTGTCGATCACCAGACTCTCCTGGCACAGACAAAGACATGAGTCAGAAAGTGTTGCAGTCTCAATATTTTACTCCTTAAATGTCACCAATATGCAAACCATCTAGAATGTGCCCATTAAAAATCACACATTAAAGCAACCCATCTGTTTTGATTCTGCTGATATTCAAATGACCCCTATTCTCTCTCTCTAGTCTATGAGTTGATTCTCTTGCATTACACCATCTCATGAGTCATGGTGAGCTCATATATTCAAAGCTTTGGCTTTTAAACCATCACGATTTTTACCTTTTCTGCCTTAGAGTCAATTTCCAGTTCAGCAATTTTGGCCCACTTTTGCCAGAAGTTTGGATCATCCAAAGAAATATCTGTACGGTTCCCTGAAGACACAAAGCTAGCCTGGAATTGGTAAAAATAAAGGATTATGATCACTTTATCAAAATACAGATCACATGTTAAAACCTGTGTTTTACTGATACAAGCAATGCTTATTCATCTTGTTCAATCACATGACTTTTCCACTCATCCGCCATATTTATGACCTACAGTGGTGAATATAACAACAGAGATACCAGGAAAAACAACATTGGCAATCTCAGAAAACATTACCACAAAGGGTTGGTGTCAGTCATTTGTTTTTAAAAGAAATTAATACATTTATTCAGCAAGGATGCATTATACTTATCACAGGTGATAATTAAATGTTAAGTTTTCTGTTTCAAACTTTTTATGCATTAAACAATCTTGGAAAAACTCTATCACTGTTTCCACAAAAAAATATAAAGCAGCACTGTTCAACTGTTTTCAACATTGATAATAATAAGAAATGTTTCAGCAATTCAGTATATTAGAATGGTTTCTGAAGGATCATGTGACACTGAAGGCTGGAGTAATGATGCTGAAAATTCAGCTTTGCATCACAGGAATAAATTACATTTTAAAATATATTCAAACAGAAAACTGTACTTCTGAATTATAGAAATATTTCACAATATTACAGTTTTACTGTACTTTTGATCAAATACATGCCGCCTTGGCAAGCATCAGAGACTACTTTCAAAAACATTAAAAAAATCTTATAGACTCCAAACATTAATGGTAGTGTATATCGATAAGTGTACCTTGGCAAAAGTTGATCCCTTCCC
The DNA here is from genome assembly GCA_039654775.1 of Spinibarbus caldwelli. Lineage (NCBI taxonomy): Eukaryota > Metazoa > Chordata > Actinopteri > Cypriniformes > Cyprinidae > Spinibarbus > Spinibarbus caldwelli. The sequence continues at coordinate 30,900,508 of CM077236.1, forward strand.
CTCAGACTGGATTGTGATGGTTTGTGTGCGTCTCTGCAGGATCTGATCAATATCCTCCTCACAAAATTTAGAGCCCTCATCTTCCTCGTCCATAAGCGCCCCATACGCTCCCTTCCTGAGAAGATCTTCCACCTCCATCTTGGACAGCTGCTGAACCTGAAAGAGGACAGCACAGTAATTAGACAAGACTGTCCTAGTCAATGTAACAAGTCCTAGCATAAACTAGCACACATATATATTTATCCTTCAAAAAATCATATAATCTTATGTAGTTGAGTAAACAATGACAGAGTTTGTATTTTTGGGCCAACAAGTAGTATGCCATAATTCCACCTTTGGCAGGTACGTTTTCTCAATTCATCACTGGAAGAAAAAGTTATAAGTTGTGGATCCCTCACCCCATTGAGACTGCCTTTGCGGTTGATGTCCTGCAGAACAGCCTTGTCCAATCCCAGTTTCAAACTGGCCTTGTCAAACATCTCCCTCTCATAAGAGTTTCGTGTGATAAGGCGATATACTTTTACCGCTTTGCTCTGACCGATCCGGTGGCAGCGAGCTTGAGCCTGTGGAATTCAAAGCATGTTCATAACAAATGTAATATTCGTGTTTTTTTGTTTTTTAATACTTGGTATGGAAATTTCTAAAGGGAGAGAGTGTCAATTATACTGTACATAAAAGATGTTACGTGTTCACCTGCAAGTCGTTCTGCGGGTTCCAGTCTGAGTCGAATATGATACAGGTGTCAGCGGCGGTGAGGTTGATGCCCAGGCCTCCTGCTCGTGTACAGAGGAGGAACACGAAGCGGTCAGAGTCCACTTTACTGAAGCGATCGATGGCAGCCTGCCGGAGATTCCCTCGAACTCTCCCATCAATACGTTCATACGTATACCTACACATATTATACAAATTTCAGATAAGAAGACATTTCCTTTTTGAATCTTCATTCTTTATGCATGGAAATGACCAACTCCACTCTTTCTCCACCATAGTTCTCATATGTGGTTTACGGTTTCAGCCATGCATTTTGAAATATTTTGATGAATATACACAAAATTTTGGGATTGAGAAGATTTTTTTAATGATTTTGAAAAACAGAATTATGCTCACCAAAGATGCATTTATCTGATCAACAATACAGGAAAAAAAAAAATTATATATATACACACACACACACACACATATACATATATAGAGTCATGTCCAAAAATATCAGCACCCTTGCAATTCTGTCAGAAAATGCAACCCATCTCTCAGAAAAATGTTGCAGTTGATGTTTTGGTACTCACATGTTTATTTATTTTTTTGTTTGCATTGGAACAACACAAAAAAACAGAAGAAAAGTCAAATCTGATACAATTCCATACAGAACCCAAAAAATGCACTGGACAAATTTATTGGGACCCTTAACTTAATATTTGGTAGCACCCCCTTTGGAAAAAAATAAGTGAAATCAATCGCTTCCAGTAACCATGAATGAGTTTCTTACACCTCTCTACTGGAATTTTGGACCTCTCTTCTTTTGCAAACTGCTCCAGGTCATTCAGATTTGAAGGATGCCTTCTCCCAACTGCTGTTTTGAGATCTCTCCACAGGTGTTCTATGGGATTCAGATCTGGACTCATTGCTGGCCATTTCAGAACTCTCCAGCGCTTTGTTTGTATCCATTTCTGAGTGCTTTTGGAAGTGTGTTTCGGGTCTTTGTCCTGCTGGAAGACCCATGACCTCTGGTGGAGATGCAGCTTTCTGACACTGGCCACTATGTTGTGCCCCAAAATTCTTTGGTAATCATCAGATTTCATGATACCGTTCACACAGTCAAGGCATCCAGTGCCAGAAGCAGCAAACCAACCCCAAAACATCTTTGAACCTCCACCATGCTTGACTGTAGGGACTGTGTTCTTTTCTTTGAAGGGCTCATTTCTTTTTCTGTAAACAGTGCCATGATGTCCTTTACCAAAAAGCTCTACTTTTGTCTCATCTGTCCACAGTACGTTCTCCCAGAAGGATTGTGGTTTTGTCACATAAGTTTTGGCAAACTCCAGTCTTGCTTTTTTATGCCTTTGTGTCAGCAGTGGTGCCCTCCTGGGTCTCCTACCATAGTGTCCCTTTTCATTCAGATGACGACGGATAGTCCGAGTGGACACACTGTTGTACCCTTTGTCTGCAGATCAGCTTGAATTTGTTTGGAAGTTAATCGGGGTTCTTTATCCACCATTCGAACAATCCTTCGTTGTAATTTTTCATTAATTTTGCTCTTCCGTCCACGTCCAGGGAGGTTAGCTACAGTGCCATGGGCTGTAAACCTCTTGATGATATTGTGCACAGTGGACACAGGAACATTAAGATCTCTGGAGCTGGACTTATAGCCTTGAGATTGTCCATGTTTTTCCACAATTTATTTCTCTCAAATCCACAGGCAACTCTTTACACTTCTTTCTTTTCTCCATGTTCAGTGTGACACACAACACAAAGGTTGAGTCAACTTTTCTCCATTTTAACTGGTTGCAAGTGTGATTACTATATTGCCCACATCTGTTACTTGCCACAGGTGTGTCTAAATACAAATTACAGGAGCATCACATGCTTGAAAAGCAATTATTTCTTACAATTTTGACAAGGTGTTTTTTGTGTTGTTGCAGTGCAAACAAAAACAATAAGCATGTGAATACCAAAACATTTGCAATTGGAACAATTTTCTGAGAGGAGTGTTGCATTTTGTGACAGAATTGCAAGGGTGCCGATATTTTTGTATATATATATATATATATATATATATATATATATATATATATATATATATATATATATATATATATATATATATATATGAGCAACATCACTCTCGTACACGAGCGATACCGGCTCTATATCAGCATGGCTGTGATTAGGCCAGAGATTAGGCAATCATAGCCGCTGATATAGAGCCGGTATCGCTCGAGTACGAGAGTGATATTGCGTTTATACAACAGTTCGACAGAACATGTGTGTAATTAAACAAGAAACAACGGAGTGCCTTATAAAACCCTCTTTTGTGCGGAACTACTTCCTTCCGCCATGGATTCAAAGCTCAAGTTGACAGTTAAACATGCGTCACTTTTAGAATTCGTATCAAGGGCATGTGCTGCTTCAGTTAGGTTATTAGTGAGAAATAATGAGGTTATAAAGCTGATGATACACGGGGCAACTTTTTGAGCAATGTTGCCGGGAAATGCTGCTTGGCCACTTTCTCATTGAGAATGGGCAACAAAATTGTATCTGGATCCGTTAAGAGAAACAATGCGGCAAGAAGTGCATCCGAATGAGAGAGAGAGAGAGAGAGACCGCAAAGCTAGACTGATTAATGTGCATGCGTTTTTATTTTAAGATTTATAGGTCTGACTTGACACACATTTTTGTTAGTTTATCAAACCATTGCGTGCAATTACAACAAATAAGTATACATTTCCAGCATCTTCCGTAACATTACCATTTATACAAAAAGGCTAGTTAATAAGTGAAACAACTGATATTTTCCTTCAAAACGTCATCAGCATATCATAACATAAAATATATTTATATTTTGTGTTCCTAATTTTTTTTTTTTAATTTCAAAGTCAGGTTTATTTTATTTTACCAAAAGAAAATAAAAAGGCATAAGCATATCATAACATAAAATATATTTATATTGTTTTTGTTCCTAAGTTTTTTTTATTTATTTTTTATTTTTTTATCTCAAAGTCAGGTTTATTTTATTTTACAAAAGACAAAAAGTCATAATGATAAACCTTTCGGGTTGCCAGGGTCAAGTGCTGCAGATTATTTCAGTATTTGCTGGTCTTCAGATGAAATCGGAGGGTAGTGTGATGTTCTGTCTGTACCGGATCGTCAGATCTGTTGTTGGCGGACATAAACTCAGGGTCTTGCATTAAATTCCATGCACGGCTAAGAGGAGGTTAATTAATGTGGCGATTCAGCACTGATCGAAGACTCAAGTAACTGCTGATACTATACAGTTCTCTTTTACCGGTGTTAATAGAGCCATAGAAATCACGCAAAACTGAGCTCATTTGTGATTTCTCGATGTGTTGGAGGTCGATATTGAGCTGTTTTTCGGATAACCAAGATTTAAAACAGTTCACAGCCCACAGTTTGCCGCACTGTTATTTTCTTGTCGGGTTTTTTTCTAATTTGTCCAAATCTGCAGATGTAATGGCTGCATTTCTTGCTGTTTGGCCTGTTAGTGAAGATTCCCCTCCATCTTCATCGTCTGTTGAGCTTTCGTCATTAATATCAAATGAAATATTCATGTTTGCCACGTTTGTTTCTTCTTAGATTAGCTAACGTACTCTACGCTTAGCTCAGTGAATAATTTAAAAAAACATAGACCCGGCTAGAACAAGCGGAATGATACAAAATTGTGAAAGGGCGTTCCTGTAGCGATACCAGTACAATATCTCACGGTTCTCAACCAATCAGATTTGAGAACCAGAATGAACTGTTGTATAAATATATAAATATATATATATATATATATATATATATATATATATACACACACACACACACATACATACATACATATATATTCTGAAATGTTATTGCAATTTAACTTAATGTTTTTTTTTTAATATATTTTAAAACAGTATTTATTCCCGTGTTGCCAAAGCTGAATTTTCAGCATCATTACTCCAGTTGTCAGTGTCACAAGATCCTTCAGAAATCGTTCTAATGTGCTGATTTGCTGCTCAAGAAACATTTCTTATTTTTTTTCAATATTGAAAAAAGTTGTGCTTAATATTTTTGTGTCAATGGTTATATTTTTTCAGGATTTTTTGATTAATAGAAAGGTAAAAAGAACAGCATTTATTTGAAATAGAAATCTTTTGTAACAATATAATGTCTTTGCTGTCACTTTTGATCAATTTATTGCATCCTTGGTGTTTCTTTAAAAAAAATCTTAAGGAGCCCAAACATTACTTTTTTAATTATGTAATAATTAGAAGCAGGGTTCCCACACATTTTAACCAATGAATTTCCAGCTAGTATTTTGGACTTGAGAATAACTAGTTTTTTGTTGTTGTTGTTGTTGTTGTTGTTGTTGTTGTTTTCATTAAAAGAATTTCTGAACTTTTAAAAACAATTAAAAAAATAAAATAATAAAAAATTCCCACTACCATTCTCAATTTATTTTTATTTTTTTTGTTTGTTTTTAATTATGGGATCCCTGAAGAAAAGCAACAAGTGAAGTAAACCAGGTTTTGATTTCATGTTGATATGGAGTCTATTTCCTCATTCACTTACAGTCTCAAAAACATCTGAACATTTTTTTTTATAGAAGTATGACTAATGGCACTGTATAATAAGCAGCTGTCTCACCTCCTCTGAATGAGGTAGTCCTCCAGTATATCCAGGCACCGGACCATCTGGGAAAACACCAGCACTTTATGTCCTCCGGCCAGCAGTTTGGGCAGCAACTTGTCAATAAGTACTAGTTTACCAGCAGCCTGGATCATTGCCTGCAGCTGAAAATCTGCAGCCTCAGAACTGTAGATTTTCCTGAAGCTCTCAAGGATCTTTTCTTCAGCACCTGACAGAAGGAAGATGGGAGAGAATGTCAGCAATACAAATTAGAGGTGTGGCTACTGAGATGTAGAGAACTGCAAACAAGATATTTCATATTCACACTTGATCTAAACACCAGATGTCACCTGTAATGAGGTATGGGTGATTACAGCACTTGCGAAGCTCCATCATTGTGTTGATGAGGTTGGGCATGTTGTGCTGGTTTGCTCCCTTGGCAAGGAAGGCAAAGTTTTTCTCCAGAATGGCACGGTAGTATTTCTTCTGAATATTAGTGAGCTCCACCTCAATGATTGTCTCCTCTTTAGGGGCCAAATTCTTCTCCACATCATCCTTCAGTCTCCTTAACATCATGGGCTTCAGAATTGCTTGCAGTTTCTTTACCTGTGGGTATATTGATGTTTCTGAGGTTAAAGCTGGGCACATAATCATTCAACAATAATCAGGCCATATTGCCTAATATAAAGTCTTAAAGCATGGAAATAAATTAGCATTTTACACTTCCATCTTCCCAAAGTCAAAGTGTTTTTTGAAAGGGATTTACGTTAAATGCTTAAAATAAAGTCCGTGGTGAACACAAGCTCAAGATGTTTTCAAGTTTTATACTACAGCATGATTAACATCAGTAACGTTTTTATGTTTTAACATGTCTTGAAAAAGATGTGGGACTACTAACAAGTGGATAAATGGGACTACCGAGGTTGTCAAGGACATTGAACATCACACTGAACAGGTAAACACATCTACTCACAGTCGCTTTCACAGCATCGTGTAAAAATTGCACTCTTGCAAATTATTTTAACTCAAACTTTCCATGTACTGTAGATTTTGTAGACTGTAGACTTCCCGATTGTTTGTTTTATTATGTTTTATGTTTGTTATTTTATGAAATGCTTCGTCACTTTTAACGTATGATAGACAAACTTTGCTTGACATTAAACATACCACCGAAGAGCTAATTAATCATGTCCAAAGTGGTACTCAGTTTGTTCCACCGCCATCATTGACGGCTATACTTGATTATTTGTGCCGCACACCATGCCTTTTACCGGGGAGGAAGCGCCGCAGAAGACGGGGCCGACGTGGAGGTATCACGGTCAAGCTCAAGCTGCTTCTGTCGTCTAAATCGGGATCCCTGTTTGGTGTGGGCCTACACGCGTATGAGGCATGCTTCAACCGCTTCTTTGTGCAACATTCACTGGAGCCAGTATACGCGTGGATTTTACTGGTTGTGTCAGATCGGCCAGATCAACCTTCAACGTTTCGCTCTCCTCGGCGTGTGTTCCAGCCACCTTTGTTCGCTACGTCGGACACCATAGTTGACCGTGGACTCGCTGCAGATCAGGATGGCTCTGATCAACGCTAGATCAATGGTAAACAAGACGTTTATCCTTAATGACTTCTTTACTTCCCGTGATCTTGACTTCTTGTTTGTCACTGAAACTTGGCTTACTCTGGGGGATCTGAGTCCGTTCTCTGATCTGGTACCCTATGACTGTAAATTTTTTAATACTCCTCAATCTTTGGGACGAGGAGGAGGACTGGCTTCTATTTTTAAACAGAACTTTTGTTGTCGGACATTAGCGACTGAAGTCTATTCGAGCTTTGAACTTCAGTTGTTCGTACTGAAACTTGATAACCCAGTGGCGATTTCAGTAATTTATCGGCCACCTATACTACACAAATATTTTATTAATAAGTTCTCCGATTTTTTAGGGGGAATTATTCTTAATTTTGATAGGTTTTTAATTCTAGGTGATTTTAATGTTCACATGTGCTGTCCAGTTAATTCTTTAGCCAAGGAATTTCTGAGCCTTATTGACTCTTTTGATCTGGTACAGTTTGTGAATGTTCCCACCCATGTTCATGGTCATACTCTTGATCTTGTTTTATCACATGGCCTGACAGTATGTGATTTGGAAATAGAGGACCGTGTCATTTCTGATCATAAGCCCATTGTATTTACAGTTCCTACTAGTTTTAATGTTACTCTGCCTCCTAAGGCTGTTCGCTGGACTCGGACATTTTCATCAACTACTAGCATAAATTTTTCTGCTGTTTTTAAGGAAGTTTCTCAGGCATCCGACCAGTTTTTCTACAATGGGAATGGTTCAGAGTGTCTCAATCAGTTTAATACTACCTGCACTAATATTTTAAATTCTATAGCCTCATTGAAAGCCAAAAAATGTAAATCTAAGACGGAGCCCTGGCTCAATGATACTACTCGTGCTTTACATCAGATCTGTCGGAGGGCAGAAAGAAAGTGGAAAAAAGATAAGCTTCAAATCTTGTATGAGATACTAAGGGATACTTTGTTATAGTATCAGAAAGCAGTATCAGAGATCAGCAAAGTCTAAGTATTTTTCAGATCTTATTGAAAAGAACTGTCATAGTCCTAGAGTAATTTTTAACACTATAAATGCTGCTGTTAATCCCTCTGTTGGTTTGTACCCTACACAGTTTCTGTCTATGTGTGATAAATTTTTGACTTTCTTTGTGGACAAGATTATGGATATTAGGTTGAATATTGTGCCTTCTCTCTATGATCCTTCTGTCCCTCCTACTTGCACTAGTATTTTGAATCAGTTTGAACTTGTAACTTTGCCTTTTTTGCAAGAGATCGTAGGCCAGCTTAAACCATCAGGATCTTCCCTTGATGTTCTTCCCCCTAAGTTTTTTAAAGAAATTTTTGAGGTGATTGGATCTAATGTTCAAATGATTATGAACAATTGCCTTGCGAATGGGTTTGTGAAGCATGCCATTATTCATCCACTTCTTAAAAAGCCAATTTAGACCCAACCGTTTGGTATCAAATTTTAGGCCAATTTCTAACCTTTCTTTTATGTCTAAGATTCTGGAGAAAATAGTATTTCATCAACTGCAGAGCTTTCTGAGTGAAAACAAGCATTCCAGTCAGGTTTTAGAAAATACCACTCTATAGAAACAGCACTGGTAAAGGTTTTAAATTATATTTTATTAACTGCTGACTCTGGCAAGTCTGCGGTACTAGTGCTGTTGGATTTGAGTGCAGCGTTTGACACAGTTACCATGCAGTTCTCATATCACGATTGGAGTATTATGCAGGCATTCAGGGAAATGCTCTTAAATGGTTTCAGTCTTATCTTTATAACAGAAGCTTCTCTGTTAATATTGGAGAATTTACAACAGGTGCTGCTCCTCTTACCTCCGGCGTTCCACAAGGCTCTATCCTTGCTCCAATTTTATTCTCACTGTATATGCTTCCTTTGGGATCAATTTTTAAGAAACACAATATTTCATTTCATTGTTATGCGGACGATACCCAGATTTATCTGCCCCTGGAATCTGATAAGAGGGGCATGGATACTCTGTTGGCCTGTCTTGCTGATGTGAAGGCTTGGATGTCTATAAATTTTCTTCATCTCAATGAAAATAAAACAGAGATTATAGTTTTTGAATCCTCAGAAGCCTTTAGCTCCTCTTGTTTAGATTTCGGCCCGCTGTCCCCATTTGTCAAACCATTAGTGAAGAATTTGGGTGAGGGTTAGCTCTCACCTGCTCCTCTGTCTTCAGGTCTCCAAATTCCTCCAGGAAAGTGGTCTCTGAAGGGAACTGTGAGGGTTCGAGAAAGTTAAGCAGGCTGAAGAGTTCCTCAACCGAGTTCTGCAAAGGAGTTCCTGTGAGAAGGACTTTATGCTCCTTGAGAGAGAAGACACACAGAAACAAGTTCAGCCTACTGATTCACTAAAATGTATGTACATTTTAAGATATCTATACCAACTCTCTCTGGATGAAGGTGGAGATACAAGAGTGGGAAACTTTGAGCTGGGCTTCGAACATAGTCTCACCCATTTGGGCTCCAGCAAGAGGATATATTTCTATATTGTGGACCAAAAAAGTATTTGGACACTGAAGTCTTGTGTAGCATTTGGACCAAGCAGACACAATTTTTTTATTAGATTTAACAATCAATTAGTCATTAGATTAACAAATAGTCACAGACCCCTCACCCAATACACATATTGGGTGTCAGTATGTCTGTGAATGACTCCAGGCCCCCGTTTACCGTGACAACTAGGACATTTCAGCCAGACCAGATAAACTTTATGATCTAACGTCATGTTGAGAATTCTCCCTCTCACCATCTTTGAACCTTAGGAAAGACATTATGCAATAAAAATGGACTCTTCTCTAATTAATTCATAGAAAAACCTTTCTTTGAATGAACACATATCCTTCAGGTCATTTTGTATATTATTACTGTTCTTGTATATGTTCTTGTGTATTGTATACTGTTTTATGCATGCTTATGATAGATCACTAGTTAATATCACCCCACTTGTACCATGTTTGGTCTCTATCAATTCGTCTTCGGATGATCTAAATGACAGTGTATATTACATGTTGATACCTATGCAACATTAGTGTCCTAAGAATCTTTAGTAGTGTTTGCATTAAACCCAGGCAAATTACATATGCAAATTACCATGTTCAGAGACGAAGAGTCGTAAACTTTCCCTCCAAAAGTGAAAGTCACCATTGGCTCTTTGACACCCCAGAGGTGTGACCTCTATATTAGATAAAGCTCTCACATCAGTGACCCACCTGCCAGTCTGTGGTTCTTTTAGATCCTAAGATGATGAGAAGGATGTGAGCTCCTCAGCAACACTTAAGTTTTTGCACCAGGCCTTGCGGCCTTGACTTTCCATTCAATCAAAGATCCTCGGATCTCAGCAGATCTCTTTCTTAGCTCTTTTTTTCCACTTTCTACCTGGGAAGAAACTCCCACCGAGCCAGAATAACATCTTTTGGAGTTCATCACCCTTCAAACCTGGAAGAACTTGAAGAACTCCAACACCACCAAACCTTCAAACCATCAGAACTTTCATATGAGACTGCATTCGGACACTCGTTCAACGACCAAGGCAATGCAAGTATCATACATTTAACTAAATGAAACAGAGGTTTAGTATAAGCTATAGACCCCGTTATAAATGGCGCTGATGGTTTTACTCAGGTGGTTAACTGACTCTTTCCATAACTGCATTCTCTGGTTTCTCTAATGGCTTCATTTATCCACTTTAGCTCCCCTTTGTATGTACGCGTGAGTGTATGTTTATTTCGTTTGTTTGTTTAGATTAGTTATGTGTGTTAGCGTTTAGTTAATAAAAGTTGTGTGCACAAATTACATGAGTTTTTGGTTCTGCCTTGCAAATTAATGTCTCTTTACGATTTTGACCCTCGCTACATGCTCTAATGCATTAATAGAAAAGTATTTTCTGTGGCCACGGAAATATCCTTTCTTAGAGTTGATATGAATTTACACTGAATGTTCGCTGGACGAACAGATCAGTTGATGGCAATATAATTCTGCTACAGTTATTACTGTCAGCCGATATAAATAATTGTAATTAATCATAATTAATTGCAATTATTTATATACATTTCCCTTTTGAGCTGATTTGCTACATTTGCTTAAAAATAAATGTATTAGATACAAAATATCAAAACTTGTGGCATTTATTTACAAATTTGATATACAGAACCATGATCCGCACTCACATGATATAGTCATCTCTTTTTGTTTTATTATACATATCATCAATAGGACAAGGACACAAACGTTTCGGCTCAAAGGCCTTCTTTAGTGTGCTAAACAATACGAATCCTCCACCCACTTTTTAAATAACCAATTTGACGTCATCATTCATTCACCAATGTTCATTGACTCAAAGCTTACGTATTCCATTTCAATTTTGGACAATTTTCATTTAAATACCACACATATTATCTTTTTGGATTTATTTACAAACTTAAATATAGTGAAAACACACATTTTATACACTTTCTGGATGTCATTCACTACTGCAAAGTGGCTAAAGTGTCCAAATACTTTTTAAACCCCTGTATATCAAAATGCATCTGTGGACACCTAATCAGCTGTGAGAGATTATTTTCTTGAATCAAACAGCACTGCGTCAAATGTAGCTCAGTTTGCACACACTGGCCATAGCTGCAGTAATATGTAAAGTGAGAGAGATGAGATTACTCATTCTGTGTCAAGAGAGGATGTGCGTATGTAAATGCAGTGAAGCAGAACTCGGCAGATAAATGAGATGTGTGCATAAGAGATAGCACTGTAGTTTAGCTCACAGATGGCTTTACTTCCCCTTTTCTGCATTTAGACCTGAACTCTTTGAATCATTTGCAGAGCAGTTGATATTATAAATGACACATGACACATACATCCCATGACAAAAACATCTGTGTATGTTTCATGGTCCATAAATGAGGAAAAAAAAAAAATTACCAGGTTCATGAGTTTGAGTCCCTCCAGCAGTTTACAGTTGCGGTTTTTTAGGCGATGGGCCTCGTCGATCACCACACAGCGCCAGTTAATCTTCTTCAGCTCTGGACAGTCGGCCATTATCATTTCAAATGTAGTGATGATGCCATGAAACTTAAACTGACCAGACACGATGTTTCCCTGAAGGAGCAAGAGAAAGACCCATTGTATACAATTGTATACATTGTACTAACAAATTTAATGTGCCTACAACAACTTCTCACTCTGGTAAAATAGGTGTGTAAAGTAAGGTTAGACATTAAACAGGGTTTGGGCAAAAAAAATGATATGAAAGCCCTAGATATGTATTATGTGGGGGTAAAAAGCAACACATTTAATTCTTGTGTTTGTTACACTACTGTTTACAAGTTTGGAGTTGGTAAAACTTTTAAAAGTTTCTGAAAAAAAGTCTCATACTCACCAAGTATGCATTTATTTAATAAAACAAAAATACAATAAAAACAGTAAAATTGTGAAATATTGTTACAATTAAAAAAAAAAGCTGCTTTCTATTTAAATATATTTTAAAATGTAATTTATTCCTGTGATGGCAAAGATGAATTTTTAGGAAAGTCAAACCAGGAAAGTCCGCTAGTTCACTTACTTTGGTCCGGACCAAATACAATGTTGATTTTTTTTGTTTGGTGCGGTTTGCTTTCACACTGCCCTTTTTGCAAGTAAACCAGAAATTGTAAACAAAACCACACGTGTGCTAAGGTCATCCATTCATTGGACAGAAATTCTCAAGGAGGGAAAACAGGAAGCGCAAAAACAGGCTACTCATGGAAATCTTTCGTAGTGCAATTTTTATTCTTTTACTGATTTGGTGTTAACAGATACCTACGCAATATGACGAAACTTATGAGCATCATTTGAGACAATGTCATACGATGTTGTAATTATGACTTGCCAAAAATAAAATAGATATAAATTACTTAAAGCATATCACAATGTTACTTTAAACATTTAACCTAGATAAATGTGTGCTATTAGGCACATATCCAATCATTTATGCGGAGAGTGGAAGCTGAAGCGTGCTTCAGGACATCAGTGGAAACAAATTAAATACGATGCCATTTTTGCTCATAAAGGTAAGAATAATACATCCTTCGGAACTGTAAAGGGTCTATTTTTATTTGTGTGCACTCACAATATCAACAAAACGTTGTGCGTTTGTAAAATAAAGAAAACAAATAGGATGCAATTTCTCCTGTCTCTGTCTTGAAGGAGCACGTCACAAAAATGCACCGAAACGCAGTGAATATTTTCCTTACAGACATGATGAATATATCTATAGAAAGCTTTAAATGACTACAAAATAAAATAATTTCAATCCAAAACAAAAACTCTTTCATTATGTAATCCGTAAAGATGCATTTCTTTCTAAAGGCGCGTCCATGATGAGATGGTGAGTCAGGATCAATTTCATCTTTGTGACACTCAGAAAACACTAGTTTATTAATAAATAATTCAAATATCTTCTTACTATTTCCCCCCAACATATACATGGTAACTTTTGCGGCAAGCTTTAACCTATTTAGCGCGCAACCGTCACGTTGGATTCAGGGCAGAGCCCGGCAACCTTGATGTACAGATAAGTGTTCTCTGCGTATGTGTGTGAATGTCTATCTTTGCATCTAGATGCAGAGAGAGAGCTCTAGGAGGAAATCGTCATTTGCAGTCACCCTGATGTCCAGGGTAACAGATATACATCTCTGGAGAGACCTATTGCATCTGACCTCTGATCAGTTGTCACCAAAATAATCACTAGAAAATATGCTTCGAGTTTTACGTCCATGTGTGGAGATTTTTATCTACCAACCAGAATCTTGCTTACCTATGTATTGACGTAATTAGTGACCTCTGTTAGAGTGTAACTATTGGTGTCTAGAACATGTACGCAGGGTGGCCGACGAACTCCATGCGAGTGTTAAAGCTGACTTCTGCTGATGAAACTCCAAACTATTTTCTTCAGTAAATTTTTCTTTAATTTATCGCATCTCTGACTCCTGGTCTTTGTTCATCATACCTGGTCCTGTATTTCCCCAACAAAGTATTAATTTCCTAAATAAATTATATGCTATTCTAAGTCTACATAGTGAAGTTTAGTGACTACTTTTTAAATAAAAACTGCCAACACATAATAAATAGCAGACACAATAAAGGTATAAAAAAACAAAAAATGTCAATTTTGTTTTGGTTATTGTTAAAATATATCATGCTCTCTGCCAGATGTTTCTGTGAGTTTGCCTCTATGCAATCCCTCCTTCCTTCTCACTCCTTTCCTCTTCTGATCGCTCCCTCCTCCCATACGTGTTTTTCCCCATTCTCTCTCTGTCTTACTCCCTCCTCCCGTCTGTGCTTTCTCTCTCTCTTCTGTTTGACTGTATCTCTCTTCTCCATACATACATCCAGGTTCAAATGTTCAACTGAGCAGGGGGTGCCTCCTAACTCGGAGGTGACTGAGTTTAGGCTGTACTATTGACATTTGGTATAAAGATGTAGTTCTCTCCGTCCAAGTGTATCCCTAATACGTCCAGAACTTCCTGGCCAGACTTCCATTTTATATAACGTATATTTCTTGGCCTGAGTACCACAGATGTGGTGTATAATTCTTATTGGATGTACCACTGCACCACCCCTAGCAATGAGACTATATAATGTATGGATGTAACAATAAACTTGGAAGAAGTTTGTGAAAAGACAATTGGCGTCTTGTTCATAATTCTTTCCATGGGCCCATGTCTTCATGAATGCAAGGACTGAGAATATTAGGACGGCATCGAAAGATAAAGAGCTAAAACATTCTTAACAAATGGGGGCTCGTCTTTCCGGGAATTTCTACAGACAGGTGAGAAATAATCTTTAATGAATTATTCTTACTGTCTGTTAAGAAATTGAGCACATTTTCGTGCCGTGAATTTACACTCTACCATATTTGGCAGAGTGGGTTATCCTCGTATTTTAAGATATACGGGACGTAGGCTATAGTATGGGATATCGGATCGCGACCGATTGGTTATCCTCACAATTTATATGTGGGAAGGAGAATAGATGTTTTGCAAAATATCTTTTTCATTACCCATTCTTAAAAAAAGGAATGGGTGCTTCGTGAAAAGCTATCTTTGTTACCTATTCTCACATTGACATTCTCAGTCCTTTCAAGATTGAATGATTTTCTAAATGCGATAAGAAAATTGGTATAGTGAAGTCCTTGCAAGGCACTAAAACAAATAAACTGCTAAATAACAATTTTTCTAATTGTCTATGTCACTTGATCTGGACAGGACGGATGAAACAGCAGATTAGTATGTTTCAGAAAATTGTTTAGTACAAATTCAACTGGCTATTTGCCATTCTCAGTTCACTTGGATTTAGTGAAGTTTTAAATGAATCTACTCTTGCTTTGTTCTGTCTCTGATGTGTTAGATCAAGTGCGCTGCTATTTTTAAAAGCATTGTCAGTCACCAGCAAATCTAAAATTAGGAGACAATACGGTTGATTATGTGGATGACAATGTATAGAGCAGAGATTTACAACTGTATTTAGATAACTTGGATGAAAAGATTTTTTTCATGAGATTTGAGTTCTTTATTGGCTCCGAAAAGTTAAAGGTTATACTTTATATGAAATGTGGGAGCCAGGAGAGAACTATGTTGATAACTTAAGAAACAGTATAATGCTAAATACAGGTCTTCAAAGATTTAGTTTGTATTACATCACGTTATCTTTAGATGTATGAAGTTTGTGTCCGTTATCCCTGGGGGACAGCTTGAAATGTGATATAGTGCAGAGATTAAGACTTTAGTTTGTGTTAACTGAAATAACTTGTGCATTGTGATCAATGACAACAAGATTGAGTGACTAATTTAAACGGCCGTTTTCAGCTAATAATAATAAAAAAAAAAAAAAAGAGAAAAGAAGAAAATAATTTTTTTCCTTGACTTTGATTGCCACATTTGCTAGACTATTTACAAGATTTCAGTCTGAAGTTATAATACAATGCATCATGCTGATGTATTTATAAGGCTTATAGAAGTATGACATGCTCAGTTCAGTCAGAATAGGTTACTGCTCTTTTCTGCATTCTGCAAAGAAGGAATTGTTTGCTCTTTTCTCGCAAAGAAGAACTTGCTTTATTAAAATGAAATAAGGAACTGCTATATATTGTTAACTGGATGAGATTCCTTAAATTTTGGACAGTTGCACAAGATGACTGACCATAGCACAGATTTCTTATATGCAGTTGTGGTCAAAATTTACAATGCGGTTCTCTTGAGTGTTCATTTTATAGAAGAAACCAGATGACTTCTGGGACAGCTGCCAATGGGCGACGCAACATGAAGAAAGAGACATTATGGCTGTGGAGAACAGGAAAAGCTGATGGGCGATCGGCTAAACCCCCCTATAAGAGGAATCCGACACTTCAGGGGCTAGAATGGAGAAAGACTGAGAAACAATGCAGACATGAAATATCTGCCATGAGAGGCACAGAGGAAGATAACTGCATTCCGAGTCAAAACTCCGATGCCCCACCAGATCCTCATCACCGAGTGTCAGACCGGAAGACACTGCATGAAGAGAGAGACGCTAAACCAGCCAAAACATGTTCAACTGACTGATGATATCAGAGACTTTCATCTCTTCCCTCGTGCGCAGGTACTGCATATACAATGATCACTACAGAGACCGCCTCGGATTTTGATTTGTCATATTAATTTGCAACTTGATAATTCACTGGTTTTATAGCAGTTCTTTGTAATCTGTTCAACTAACAACACACTGCTTGCTTTTAATAGGCACCAGTCCAACACCATAGAAAGAAGGAATGTGTTTGCCTGATTTCTCAATCAGCTTAAATTTGGACTGGATTTAGCATAGAGAGGAGATACTGTGAAATATAGAGAGTTTAGACTCTGATTTAAAGACAGAGCTTCTTGTCAAGCTGATAAAAATTCTAGGATTCCTTAAAAAATAAATAAATAAAGGGAATAGAGGGGCACAAAGTGTCCAAGATCAAAATATGAATGGTAAAACAATGAAACTGGTCACTCCATCTTGGTTAATAGATATTTCCTAGGGCTGAATATCAGTAATAATACTACAAATTCTAATTCATGAAATCACAAATGCTGTCCTACCCAGAGATTGCGGTAACATGATGTTAATGTTATTGGCCATGGATCCAAGATCATGCGGAGATCTCCAATTTTTTTAGAGCAGCTCATGAGCAATAGGAAGAGATAATAAAGATGAAAAGTGCACAGTTGAATAATGAATTATATTTCAGAAATTAAAATTGGTTCTTTTAATTATGGCATGCCTAGGCCTAAAAGTTTATTTGGACAAAATTTTTTTAAATATTTGGGTTCATGACCGCAAGATGAAATTCAACCCCATTGTGATGGACATCGTCCAACTGTTTTAGTCCAACGTATAGACACTGTCGCAAGGGGAAAGCCACAGTGCCTACGTGGAGTCAGCGTCTGTCATTATCGAAATTGTTTTGGTCGAGTAGACTTGGTGGTATTCCACCCTAACAACATACATTCCCCATTCAGTTTACTGTCTTCAGAGGCAGTGACAAAAAGAGATGATGCTCTGGCCAGAGGTGGGGTGTGTGAGAGTGTGTGAAAGTGTGTGAGTGATGGTGCACCAAGGCAGACAAATTGCCATGAACAGCTGTTTTCAAATTTTCAAAGAGGGCATACAATGTAGATTATGCCCGATAAATAATGGCTATGGATTAATTTGGCTAATTATCCTGGCCTGGGATATTTTTGTGGCAGAAAGAAAAAGTGCCACACC